>NW_004624915.1:1981745-2026634 GCF_000247695.1 Heterocephalus glaber
TTTTCCTTTCCTCTGTTAAAATGATGACTTTTGGGGGTGGATCTTCCAATGCTGAACCAACACTGCCATCCCTATAATAAAACCACTTTCTACATACATAAGATCTGACTTCTAATAGTTTGTTTTCTTAAACAAATTTCTATCTATGTTCATATTTTTTGCTTCTATTATCTTTATCCAGTTTTAGGATTAGCACAATGTTGATTTCCTAAAATGAGGGGAGAAGTATTCCTTCTTTTTTCTACTTTAAATGTTTGATATAATTTATCAGTGAAAATTGCATATGAGCCTGTTGTTGTCATATAGGTAGGTTTTCAAGCTAGGAATATACTTTCTTTAATAGGTGCTATTCAGATTTTATATTTCCTCCAGACTTAGTTTCATTAATTTGTCTTCCAAGGTACTTCTTAGAAGTTGTCAGATTTATTTCAAAAAAGATTTTTGTCATGTGCTTTCTACATCCTTTTAAATTCTGTAAAATCTGTGGTAATGTCTCCTAGATCTTGATATTGTAATTTTAAAAATGTATAACTGATATTGTGTAATAGAAAGAAAAGGTCTAAAGGAGCAGGGGAAGTGGGAATGGTAGGGGAAAGGAAAGGAGGGAAAAGGAAAAATAAGAGAAAGGGGAAAAAATGGAAACAAAATCTTTGCAAATAGGGGAGGATAGAGGGGGTCAAGGGAGGGCAGGGGAAGGGGGAAAAAAATAAGGACCAAGATACTCATGTAATAGTACAAGATCCCAATGATGAATGTAACTGTATTTTATACCTAAAATGTACCAATAAACTTAATGGGGAAAAAAATTATAAAAGAGGTATCATAGTGCCTTCCACCTCATAAAAGCTCCAAAATCCTTAGGCTTGTTTCCTCTGTTTTTTTGTTTGTTTGTTTGTTTTTTGCATATGACTACTTCTTTCTCGTCCTCCTTCTCTGAAATTTTTCTTCCTTTCCTAGTTTCTTGTACCTGTATCAAAAAAGGGTAAATATCTCTTGTATTTTTATATCCCCTGTGACTCCAGAAACAAAGACAGTCCCCAAGATAGTAAAAAAAATTTACAAAGGCTATGATCCTAGGGCCTTGGGAAATGAGCCCCATCTCCAGATTTGTTCTTTATAGAGATTTGTCCCTTTTCAAGCAGTTCTTTTTATAATAAAGTTTCAATTGGCTTCTTCAAAAGAAGTAATTAAACCCCCAACACTTTTTTCTTTTAAGATTTTCTGTAGATATAGATTTCCCCTAAGTTATCCAACATTGCTCAGCCATTTTTTTAAAAACGGCACTTTCTTTTCCTTAATAGTCTCAGGAACCCTTCAAGTTTGTAAACCTCAGAAATGGAGTTGCTGCAATTGGTTTTTCCACATATTGTCATCTTTAGTGATTCTTGCTCTGCTGATTTATTTGATCCACAATAATAGCTTCCAACTTTTCACCTAATTTTCAAAACTCTTCTTTCTATAGTTCCACTTTTATGTTCCCATATTTGGTCATTTGACCTTCCTCATGGCTGCCCTTTCATGAACCAGTAGTAACCAATTTGAGGTAGTTAATGTGCTGCTGCTGTTGTTGTTGTTTCATTAGTACATGTTTGTGGTACATGCAATTTATAATCATCTTGGGGAGTAGGTACAAGTATGTAATACAACTTGTTTCTTCTTTTAATCCCCTTCCCCTTCCTTCCCACTTCTCTTTCTCCTCCTTTAAGTCTTCTTTTCATCTTGTTGATATTATTAATCTTAGCTCATGTTTATGACATATAATGTTTACATTCATTGAGGTTATTAGGTTCTTGTATATGGCATATCCAGCTGTTCTTCCTTTTCCCTTCATGATTATTCTCTATTTGATGATTTCATCATTAAATGTTCAATACTGTGTTTAAAAAGCACTTCTCTGCACTGTCAGTTGCATATAGTAACTCTTTTCTCTTCATCTAATTATACTTTATAAAACTTTATACTAGCAAAAAACTGCTAAAGAACTTGAAGTGATGTGCTCCATGCCACTCTTCATAAAGAAACTTTAAAATTTCCCATTTGATACATGTACATTATTATGGTTTCATTAAATTGGGAGCTTCCATTAGGAAACTGTGAGGAACACGTATTGCAAGGCCAGTTTCATCAGATACAGCAATGTGTTTATTTTGTTATTTGTTATGATTTCCTGATATAAAAAGAGGAAAAACAAATATTGATTTTAAATTATCCACTTTAAAATAATTTTGAGCCTCTGACAAAATTGGAAAATAGACATATATACAGCTGTGTCTTCCCAGACCCTCTGCCCACTTCTTATAAGTATTGAACTTATAATTATTCTCTTCTACCAACTCATTTATGTTGAAAACCTCATGCTTCATTCTGACTTGCCTGAACATTCCAATACCACATTCATACCAATGCCACTTTCAAATCTTCCCTCCAGATGTGAAACCATCTGATATACAACTTTCCTGACACTCTGTCACACCTGAATTTATCGTGTCACCTCCTACTGTTTTCTTCTTGTCCTTGAGTCATTAAAGTGGCTCAAAGCTAATCCTCAGTTTGACGTTAATAGTCATTAATGCCTGGAAAGATGACCCTTTTCAGGTGACTTCCTACACTTCCAGAATGTGTCTAATGTCTCAAATTGAAATATTACCAAAAAATGGCTGGAATTTCTAGTTTCATGGCAGATGAGCAAGGGAAACATATATGAATGGCAGGAGTGCTCCTGTCACTCTCCAATCAAGCTATATAAAATTTTTTTGTTCCAACCCTGAATATGGCTTTCTTTACATATTGCAGACTGCCGGCAGATAACTATACATGTGAAGGGATTCTGGTGGAATCTTGATGAATTAATCAACCTCTTACCTTTGGAGGCATAGTGATCATGAGTTTGCAGAATTTCTAAGTGTGAAAAGATAATGCTCTCTAGAGAAAAATCCTGTCCCTCAGACATTGAGCAGGGTATTTTTTCTTAAATCAATTAAATAAAAGGTTTAAAATTTCTATATACTATAATAAGTTTAAATTTTTAATTCAAGCTAATTTATGGAGTGATGACACTTAAGATAATGGAATGATGCAGAGATTTTTTATGAGAAGAAAAGTGAGTAAGAGAAAAGAATGCTGACAGATTAGTTATCTAAAACCTGGGAGGCACACAGAGCCTCATAGATAACCGAGTCTGGCTAGAGAACAGAGATAAATGGGAGTAGAAATCAGAAAGCTCCTCTTTACCCTTCTGCACATGGTGAAAAGGGATTCACAGTGTGTGAGGTACTTGTCTCTAAGCATATGTAGAACTGCAAAACTTGTAGGGTTACTTTGATATGAACAAGGTTAATGTGCTACTCATGATTAATTGTGGCTTCACTAAGAAATTTATGGAGGATGAGGGAATCTGAAAGTGAAAGGAGGAGCAAAAGCCTTGTTAAAGATTTATCACAATGGGGTGATGGATGAAAGCCTTCAGAAACCAATAATAGGATTTTAAAGATTCACATAAGCAGAATTAAGATGATCTCTAGTGCTTACCTCAGACAAACTAGAGCTGTTAGATGGCAGATAGGTGTGGTTAAATCTGAGAGAAACACAACTGGCTATTGTTGAACAGGCCTTGTGAACTTTCTATACCTTGGTTAGGTGACAGTGGGTCCTGGGTTAATCCTGTAGATAGCATTTTTATAAATTTAATTTTAGATGAATATTTAAACAACAAAGAAATGTAAATAATCAGCAGAAAAGCAGATAGCAGTCTGAACAATTACTTTATTGTTAAACAGACCAGAGAATCCCACCTCTACCACTCATTAGCTGCACAATCTCGGGCAATTTAATTAAATTCTTAAACCTCTATGTTTTTCATGGAAATGACAGGAGAAAATAATTGTGCCAACTTACATTTTTGGGAGTATTGAAATCATGAATTTAAAATGATTAAGCAAAATTCTTTACCCTTGGAAAAAATGAGCTATCACCAGAAGGATTTTCATTGATGTTGTCAGTGGTTATAATAAGTGTAAAAACAGTAAAGGAACTGTAGAGTCAGACTGTGGTACCTAGTGCTCCTACTAATCCTCACCACAAATATATTCTCTGATACAGCCAGAAAATCTATGTTGGTTTTGCTTTTGCATAGATAAAACAAATAACAATCCTCATCTTCATTATCACTAACTTAGTAGTCACAAACAGTATTTGTCATTATTAGGTCATTAACCCCTTGTAGAGCATGTTGTAATTAAATAGATCATGCTTATCTTACTTTTGAAATTCCTTATGGCTTTAGGGGAGCTTGAGGTGCCAACCTGCATTTCCTCATCTATATTAATGGTATATTCCTTCAAGGAACAACTTTCTGGGGAGATTTTCCCAGCTGCCTAACATATATGTGGATTCTTATACCATTAACTTCAGCTGGCAATAGGCTCTTTGACCATAAGTTTGTAAATTCTACATGTTTTTTGAGTTCTGAAGTTTTCTCTGTAGTTACTGGATCCATTTCATAGCAAGGTAAGTTAAAATTTAAAATGAAATTTTAATCAAAATGACTAAAGAAGAGGATTGTAGTCATTTTAATGAAGTTTATGAAAGAAAAATTCATTATTTTGACTTCTATATATAAAGCTTACTCAATTTTTTTGTTGTGCTTACTGAATCTTCCTCTCCTTGACATTCTTTTCATGTATTATTCTCTTTGACTTTCTTGATGATTGTATTATGTTG
Organism: Heterocephalus glaber; assembly: GCF_000247695.1. The sequence continues at coordinate 1,986,465 of NW_004624915.1, forward strand.
AAAATTAATATCCGCAGCACAGTCTCTCTGCTTACAGACACATCTAAATCCAACTGGAGATTCCTGAACTTTGTCTCCAATGGCAGCACATTCACTTATTTATGTAAACATTATTAGAGGTCTACTATGTGCCTGGCTAGTTATTAAGCCAAGGGGATAAAGTTTATAATCAATTGAACAAAAAAGTCAATAATCAAATAATAACACACCAAAATACAATTCTAATCTGTAGCATATGATATAAATGTCAAGCAAATGTTACCACAAAACATTTTAAAGGGGAAAAAGCAATCTAGAAAAAGTTACCCATCTTCTAGCAATGGTCTAAATCTCAACAATTGCTATCAACATACCCCTAGTTGCTTAAATCAAATGTTTAGGAATACATAGAATTTCTCTCTCTCCTACTGTTCTCATATCCACTGTGTGAGTGCGTCCTCTCTCTTCATCTCCTATCCAATCTGAAATCATCTCTTGCAACTGGTTTTCTCTATCAATTTTGGTTTCTGCCAATTTAGGGCCTATGCAGTGACCAGAGTAAAATATCCCTTGTCTGACAGGGGAAAAAAAGCCTTCAAAGTCTTCCTATTGCTTTTAGGATGAAGACTTGGTGCTCACCATGATTGTCTATGCCTGTGTTATCTCACTCTGCTAGTCTCCCCTGCTTTGCTCCACACTCTTCCCCTTGGTCATGAAGCTACAGGATGATATTGATTTTAGCTCCATCCTCCAGTGAATCAAAATTCATCACTCATGTTGACAGCGGTCAGACTAACTTGCCCTCCAATCTGCAGTTCTTAGTTTAATGTCACTTGCTCATGGTAGTCCTTCTGAACCTTCATCACTACCACACCCATAGTCAATTATATTCTCTACATGCAGTTACAAGATGTGATTTTAAAAATATGGTAAATGATGCTGCTGTTTGACTCTCAACAAAGATTCAGGAAAGTTTGATAAGAGAAGCAGTGCGTTGAACCTTGTTAAGAGTGTGTGACAAATTTCAACATGTTCAGTGCAGTCAGTTGTGAGCTATGGTTAAGGGAAGGTGTGTTTTAAAATGTGCCTTAGATCAAGGATCATGAACAACAAATTTCATTAGAGTTTCATGATCATGCCACTTCAGATTCCAATTATTTAAGAGATGACATCACAGGAGGTGAAATTTGGGTCTGTAGTTATGATCCTGGAAGCAAGTTTGAGTTCTCAATAGAAATCACCCAGTTCTCCTCATGTGAAATAAAGCACATCACTAAAGATCCAACATTAAGGTGATTTTAATTGTCTTTTGACCTTGATAGAATTTTGCAAGATGAGTTTGTGCCCAGGAACACTACCAGTGAAAACTCTAAATATTGTAAAGGCTTATTAGAGTGTGTAAGAAATGATGTGTGTAGAAAACAGCCCAAGAGATGGGTGAAATATTTCTGTCAAATAATAACATTATGGTGTGTTCTCATCTGCCTTATTCACCAGATCTGGCACTATGCAACTTCTGGCTGTCAAAATGACCATGAAAGGTAAATATTTTGAATTGATTCAGGGAATCAGTGCAGCTATGACAACATAACAAAGGCCACTAAAGAAAGAGGACTGCTAGAATTGCTTTTAAAAGTGCCAATAATGATGAGACAACTGTATTTGAATCAAAATAAATAGGACACACATGTGCAAATACCAAACAGTTTCTCTGGTGTGAGAAACTAAAAGTCTAAATAAGAATCAAAATGTATAACTGATACTGTGAAATAAGAAGAAAATGTTTAAAGGGGAAGTGGGAGGGTAAGGGGAAAGGAAAGAAAGGAAAGGAAAAAATATGAGAAAAGGAAAAACACGGGAACAAAATCTTTGCAAATAGGAAAGGGTGGAGGGGGCGAAAGGAGGGCAGGGGAATGAGGCAAAAATAAGAACCAAGATACATCATGTAAAGGCACAAGATCCCAATGATGAAAGTAACTGTATTGTATACCTAAAATGTACCAATAAACTAAATGGAAGAAAAAGATGGAGTATTTTGAGATGGATTAATGTCTTTTACAGTGATTTTTTAAATTTAAAATGTATCATATATTTCAATCACACATCTCATGCACCATATTTTTCCTCAAAACACTTATCACAACTATAAATTACTTAAAGTGTGATTCTGGAAGACATTTTTTCCTACTCTGGACTACCTATCATTTAACCTGTACAATTCACTGTCATTATTATCTATAAAATCTATCAAAGTAACATTTAATATGTATTCATTGATGATTGATAAATATGTGCCTCCTTATAGCTAATTTATAATTTTGTTATAATTGATAGAACAATTATAATAAGAGTTCACAAAAGTCCAATTAGGAAGCCATGTCCATCTGTTGCAATGGGACTTATCCTGGCTGAAGATGTGAGACTGGTGCTCACAGAATGTGCCATTGATCTTAACTGTCAACTTGCCTCGATCAAGAGACTCCTGGAGGGGTGACTGGATCATGGGAGCACTACACTCATCAGTGGATTAATTCACTGTTTATAGCTGAACATGGTAATAGGAGGTGGAACCCAGTGGAAGGAATTGGGTCACTGAGTGTGTGTCTTTAGAAGATATGCTCTTGCTGTTACTCTTCCCCTGTCCTTTGCTTCCTACTGACATGAAATGAGCAACATGGCTTCATTGCTCTTTTCTGCCAAGATATTTCTCCCTTGGAACCAGCCTGACTATGGACTGAAATCCCTGAAACTGTGAGCCAAATTAAATCTCTTTCCCTTTAAGAGAGTGTCAGATATTTTATCCCTGCAATAGGAAAGCCAAGCAATAATACACAGGAGTTATGAATAAAGATGTTGACTTAATTATAGCAATGTAAAAAGCACAATAACAAGAATTTTGCAAGAAATGAAGAAATAGGAGGTTTTGTAAAAAAACAAAGTCAGCAAATTTGAAGATGACTATTTTTGCTGGTATGTTGCACAGAATAATAGAAACGAAATATATCAAGTACATTTTAAAAATATTCACTATTAAACTAAAAATAAAAGAATACTTTGACATAGGTTGAAAGTAGACAACATAAATGTAGTCTCTGTCTTCATGAAACACACTGCTCACTGGGAGAAAAATAAATTAACTCATTAAAAAGTAGTAATAATATTATTTCATGCAATAGAGATTGTAGGCAAAATATTATGGTAAAGAGTTACATATGAGCAGAAGTTTGAGAAGTCAAATAAAACTTCTGTACTTTGTTGTCATTAATTTTTTTACCCCATCCAACATTCTTTACCCTTTGAACCAGAATTCCATTTTTGTTCCAAGGAAGCAAACCCATGTCTACTCTCAGAGCATAGCTTCAGATGACAGCATCGTACATGCACATATACACACAATTACAGATTCTCACTTCCACCTCAGGGGTGGATGCCACCTTCCTTGTCCAATCAGAATAATACATTAACCTGACCTAAGTGATTGTATTGATGGATAAAAAATTGATACATGACCCAAATTGAGCCAAAGGAAACCTTCCTTGAGACTTTTTCTGGAGCTAATGGGAAAGATACACTCTCTCCTGAGATCTCCAGGTTTAAGGACTATATATATAGGAGCTAGGAATATCTTTGCAAATTTATCTTAGAGTAAAACAAAAATGAAAGAACTCAAAACTGAAATATGAGACAGAGAGATAGAATTCATTTTATTTTCTGATCCAAAAACTGAGATTTAGACAAGTAGACAAGAATCTACTTGAAGACATAAAATATGACTTTTGTGTTACATGAACCAATTAATTTTGATTGCTATACAAGCTAGTATGAGACTGGTTTTCTGTCCCATGTACGTGAAAATGTCCAGACTAATTCAGCAATTACCATTGACTGGACATTTATTATTTGCTAGGCCCAGAGAGAGCTAACATTACCTCCTATTCCAAGTATTATCACAATTAATTCTTTTTTTCATTGTTTTGGAGATACTGAGGGTGAGATTTCGAGATCTCACATAACTTGGCCAGACTCATAAGATCATACTCTTCCACTCAGTACTATTTTTGTGTTCAGGCTGGCACCAACATCTGCTCCCTTGTACCTCAGCATGCTCCTCAACCCTGGAAACGCCAGGACACTGGCCCAGCAGTGGTTCCAACACTGACATAATCAAGGCAAATATAGAGCTCTTATAGCTTTGAGCTCTTTTGCAAGTTGCTATCCGGGATAAAATCAGAAAGACAACATATCCAAGGCCCTAAACAAAAAGAGACACAAAGTTCTAACCACATAGGATTCATTTTATACCATAATCACCACTCCAAGCACATCTTAAATTACCCCCAGGAAGCCCAGAATCTGTTGTAGGACATGGGAAAGTGGAAGATTAAAAAAAAAGTATTCAACAATATTTTCTGTCTACCATGGCTCAGAGATTACATAACGTACTTTAAAATAAATGTATGTGTATATATATATTATATGGTATATACGAATATATAGTGTATAATATATAGCATACTATATATAGTGTATGTTTATAGAACATATATACATACATGTATTTAATTCCACCCACTAAATATACAAACATACATCTAATGTACAGTTGCATATTTGAATATTTATACATATAAAATTATTTCCTTGAAAGAGCTACCAATTAAAATAAGATTAACCTGGTTTGAAATGGAAAATGTTCTAGTTGGAGACCAAAGAGCTCAAGAGAATGATATAATTTATCTTATTAAGTCATATTTGAGATTTAAGAAAAGTTTCCTTATTCTCCTAGGCCTAGAATGAATAAATATTTCTGAACATTTAAATTACATGTAAAAATATGCTGCAATTTACTCTGGAGCATAGTTATTTATTTAAAAATAAATTAGTTAAATCACTTCAGACTGCAGAATAAATAGAAAACCAAGTGACTTGTCAGCTGAGTTCGGGAAGAATTTTAAAGTAATTGTACATTTAGAAAGTCAAATAAGAACCAACCATGTGGTAATCAAATCAGTTTCAGTGGCAAATCCCTTTTCTCATGGTGGAGAATTGAGGAATGGGGAGGTCGGAGTGGCAGCTCAGCCTTCTTCAGCCAACAGTCAGTCCATCAGAGTTGTCCACACACAGTAACTTGTCCTAATCTTTCAAGCAAGGTAAAACCACATCATTGGGCTGAATCTTGCTTGACTCTGGAAATCTAAACAATTTCATAGAGCAGTGAAACCAAAAGTGAAGGTCTCTTGTGGGAGCATAAGAAAATTGGGAAAAACAATATTATTTTTGTACTTGGTATGTTTATTTTCTAGTAAGCAAACTAGCTACAGTCACTTGGATCTACCATGATAACCTTCTCCTCTTATTTACCAGGGTCTTCATTTTGTCTATTAATATAGTGACATGAATTTACTTCTCCTACCTAGGGCATCTGCTAACCCTAATCTGCTGCCAGATACACATATTCAGGTTAGTCTACACATTGTTAAGAGAGATCCATATAAAGCAATAAATTTCATGCTAGGCAGCCTGTTAGATTCACCTTATAATTTCAAATAATCCAGATCTCTGTGATTCACTAGATATCTACCAAACTACACTGCCTGGCCACAGAGCTCAAATACATGAATTTCTCTAATGTTCCAATGGTAATTTTTATGAACATTTACTACTGAGAATTAATTAAATGATCTCTAAGTTCTTTTCCTACATTAGATTCTGTATTTTGAATTACTCACTTTAAAACTGACCATTTTTGTGTGGAGTCATAAATACTCCTAGAGCAATCAATTTTTTAAATTCTTTTATTTGTACATTTTAGATGTACAATGTGTTTACATTTATCATTGGGTACTTGTACCTGTACATGATGTATCTTGGTTCTTATTTTTTCCCCCATTACCTGTGCTCTCTTCACCCACTCCACCCTTCCCTATTTACATAGACTTCGTTTCCATTTTTTTCCTTTTCTCATAATTTTTCCTTTCCCCATAATCTTTCCTTTCCCTTCTTTCCTTTCCCCTTCCCTTCCCACCACCCCTACACCTTTGGACCTTTTCCTATTTCAAATTATCAATTATTCATTTTAATCATTTTAATCCTTATTTACATTTTCAGTTTCTCACACTAGTGAAACTATTCGGTATTTACACATGTGTGTCCTATTTATTTCACATAAGAGTATTGCCTCAATGTGCATTCATTTAGCTAGAAATGTCTCTAGTTTCTCGTTCTTTATGGCTGAATAGTACTCCATTTTATTAAAAAAAAACACACATCTTCTTTATCCAATTTCCAGTTGATGTGCACTTGGGCTGTTTCCAAGTTTTAGCTATTACAAACTGTGTCGCTACAAACATGGGTGCACATATATCTCTGTGGTATGATTCTTTTAATTCTTTTGGGAAGATACCCAGCAGAGGAATAGCTGGGTCAAATGGGACCTCTAGCCCTAGTTCTTTGAGGTATCTCCATACTGATTTCCACAGTGGTTGCACCAGTCTGCACTCCCATCAACAATGGAGAAGGGTTCCTTCCTCCCAACACCCCCCGCCACCATTTGTTATTGGTTGATTTTTTGATAGCAGCCATTCTCTCTGGGGTGAGGTGGAATCTCAGTCTTGCAATCAATTTTTTTGAACTCTCTAAACTATGTCTCAAAAACAATTATAATGTAGCAATGTTTTTATCTGAGAATGCCTTCAAGTCAAATAAGAGAAAAGTTATTAGTATTTTAAATAAATAGGAGGACTTAATCTCCCCACAAGTATAATAAAATGCCTGGCAGTAGACAGTTGCTGGCATTGGCTCTGAAGTTTCTATGTCACAAAATGCTTTCTGCAGTCCCAAAATGCAGAAAGAAGGGAGAAAAGCAAGGAAAGCAAAGTCTTTAAATACCTTCTGAAGGGTGATTCTTGCTGACATAAAAAGAGAATCCAGGGATGGGATGTATCCATCCAGGGATGGATGTAGCTTAGTGGTAGAATGTTTTCCTAGCATGCACAAAGCCCTGGATTTGATCCTCTGAATCCTGTCATGGTCCTCAGCTGAGTTCTGCTGCAAAGGGCTCCATTATTAAGACAGCCCTGAAAAAGCCCTTCTCCTAATTTCAAAGTTCAAGTTTCTGCAATTTAGTTTCTCTGCTAGCTCCCTGCTGCTCCCATGCCCAGTGGAATTTCTGACATAGGTCCACAAGGCTGCCTAGACTGGGATGGAGGGATGAGGCAAGAGATCATTCGTGGAACCTACACATCTCTAAATCTCATTTGACCTGTGGAGTCACCTGGACTCTTACAGCCTCTGAACCTCAGTGTGCTGACCTTTTAATTCCATAGGGTCCCGAGCATGGGATAAACTCACTAAATGATGGCACATTTATTTATCAACTGTTTCAGGATGTTGTGTCTCCCTATTTGCCCAGGGCTGATCAAAGACCGGGCCTTGATGGAGGGAGTTACTCTGGGTACTAAGAATTGATAATTCTTATCAAGGAAAAGAGTCCTCTGAGGTATCCCAGAGATAACAAAATTGGTGTGACTTTTGGAAGGCTTGACTTCTAGGAAGTGACTGAAGAACCCCCCACCCCCACCACTGTGTAATCACTGTTCCCCTTGGAAGTAGAGAGCCAGGCTGGAGGTGGAATGGAGAGGTCATGTGTTAGAGATGTAGTTTTAGAAGCTGTTCCCTACAGGTGGCCTCTTCTATGAAAAAGTGGGCCGTGCTTCTTGGCTTTGAGCTTTAGGGCGGCACTGCTGTCACCTTACTGTCTACTTCTAAAGAGGTGGGCATCTGCCTGAGAACTGGGTTGAATGAACCATAATCTATGGCCAAGGCCAAATACAATGACAATCACAAAGCAAAAATAATGCTGATTAATAAAGTAAATATTGGATAGAAAATATTTGCAAACAGTAAATCTTCACTTGAATAATTTGAGATAAAGTTCAATTATATTTTGTTATAGAAAAATAAAAATATACTATAACATCTGAAAATACATTCACGCTTTATGCATTTGCCAAAGAATAATTTTCAAATATTTTTGAGAATTTGTTCATGAATATAAAGATGTATAAACAATCTTCCAAGGTGATTGTTCTGAAAAATAACATTTATTTGAATGCAGAAGTTCTTATGTTTAATCATTTATACCACATACTTAATTTGCTGTTAATATTACTTATACTATTAAACTACGACTTTTATCCTATACAAAATACATCAAGAACAAATACATCGTTTTATTTAAAAATCACTGAAAAAAATGTAGAGATCTTTAAATCCATCAAACTGTTGTTTAGCTTGGCAACACGTATCAGAAGCCTTAAAATGAAGCATACATTATCTATCTAAGCCATTCAATTTATAGAATTTTGTAAATCAGAATACAAAATTATCTACAAATATGGTTATTTTAATAATAATTTACCTGTCCAATAACAATGCATTTCTATATACATTCACATTATGGAATGCCACTTTATCATTAAAATTGATTAATAAAGAAATTATTTAGTAACCTGCAGAAATGTCCAGAATATGTTAAGTGAGAAAATAAGATGCCAAATTATATGCATTATGTTCCAAAATGTTTGAATAATTATTTATTGAAAACATACTGCATGTTAGATTTAACGCTATGTATGTATGTATTTCATTAGATTCTCACATTTCTATCAGGTAGTTTCTATTACCCTCCCTCTCTTATGCGTGAAGAAGCTAAGTTTTACAATGGCTTTGGAATTTACTCAAAAATACCTTGCTAACAAATGACGGAGTTTGGATTTAAACTCCGGAAACCTGGTTTCAGAAACTGGTCTTCTATGTCTACCATCATCTATACTCAGAAAGAAAAAAGAACTTGAAAAAACTGCACCAAAGAATAATTGAAGTTGTATCTAGGTGGTAAGATTATAATACACTCACTACATTTTTTTTACATTTTGAGAATAAATATTTATTAATAATAATCAGAAAAGAAAATGATTATTTGATAGGCTTTCAAATCCTGTAATCATTTAATAAGCATTTAATCCTGATATGATAGGTAGTCAAGTTGGCCAGGGATGAACTCAGCAATTCCTGATAATGTGAACTTTACAGAGTGTTACTCTTCTGCACTGTAAGATAAGACTTGTCTAAAATCACAACCCATGAAATCCAAGAGCTCATGCATAGTACCACCTGCACAGCCATCTTTGAGAAGTATGGCCTTGTTACACAGGCATCACAAAGTATACTTACTGGAAGGAAAGAAAATTCATGAAAATTGATCCCTTCTTTCATGACATCAAGAAGAAAGTTAAAGTTAAAGAAAATCCTAAAATATGTTTAGAGACTAAATAATTTGCATTCAGCAAACTACAATGCATCTAGTAAAAGAACCATGGAAACCTATAAATAGTGACTTATAAAAAGATCTCCAAGCTATTTTCAAGTAAAAAAAATTAAGAATAAGAACAATACAAGAGAAAATATTTATCTTCATAAATATGTAACATGCATATTCAATTTTTTCAAAACCTAAATATTCTCCTAAATATGGATAGGAAATGGTCTGAAGATAACTTTTTTAAAAACTTACAGCCAAAAGTCAGTGCATCCTTCCTAGAGAAGGGAATAAACTCATATGGGAAAGTTTATAGGGGAGACATAAGTTTTTACTTTAAACGGAACTGTTTTAATTCAATTTTTTAAAATAACATATTAAATATATTCATGCTATCCCTTTTTAAAATATAATCAATAATTGTATACAGATTCTCAGTTACCATCACTTATATCAGCATACTAATTATATCCTATTTGTATTTCTGATGTTTTTATATCTCAATAATTAGTCTCTAATGTACTACAACATGGGTTTGTCTAGTACCATTTTAGAAAAAAATGGAAAATTAACTTACATCTATAACTTAAATAGGAATAAACAATATATTTTTAAATATCTAAAACTAGTGTTGACTATGAACTCCCAATGCAAAATAAATGTACAAATAAAGAAATAAGAAAGTGAGCAAAAAGATGTAGGCATAATTTATAATGGAAAATTTATTTTGTTCTCTGTGAAATAATAAAATTCTGGTATTCTGACTATGATGTTAGAAATATACTTTAGCCCACGCACTGACCCACTCTCCCCAGTACACAATTGTTTTATCAGACTTATTTTTTTTCCTTAAAAAATTTCTTCCTAAGTGTAAATTGAAGGAAAAAAGCTATCAAATATAAGAACCTTCTTTTCTATTTCACAAAGACTAAAACTACCAGTTATTTATATTCTGTAGATGTATGAAACCTTATCATCAGCATCAATAATTAATAAGAGGGAAAAGAAGCGTTACAGTATCTTTGATGTGCATTGGAGAGTTTTGATCAAGTAGGACGTATTTATTCTCTATGCTTATTTTCTAACTTGCGTAAATAATTATAATTGTCTATTGAATTTTAGGGAAAGAAGAAACTACAAACATCATTTAGAAGATAAGAAATCTGAGGTCCAAAAAGAAATTAGCCTAAAGGTATAAGGCTGATTCGCATCAAAGCTCAGATTATAACAGAGATCTTCAGTTTAAAAGATTGTGGGTAAACAGGTACAGCACCATTGGAAATAAACTTTCAGGAAAATACGCTATCCTATTTAAAGGCAATAAATGACTACAATAAATGACTAGTATTATTTATGCCAAAAATAAAATAGCTAGCTAAAATCAAGTATCATTAAGAATCATTAAATCATATAGCAAATATGTATTATTGTATATATTATAAGTTCTACTGGAAATATATTCTAAAAAAATTAAGTAGTACTTCAGTATTGATACCTGACTGGGGAAATTTCTTTCCCTCCAATAAAATCTTGTAATAATATAAATAGCAACTCTATTAAGAATATTCTAATATTGCTGATTACACTGATTGGCTAGGTGATTGTGTTTTCTGTGTATGTGAGTGTAATAGCTGTTTATGTATTCAAGGCTTGAGGAAAAATGTATATGTGGGTTGATTTCAGGTTCAGTAAATGGTTTCCATTATATTTTCAATTCATAGTTTAATTCAAATCTTGCCTATAATATTCAAAATGGGAATGCTTATTTCTATGGAGATATGATAATACCTAAAACAATTTTGAGCTCTGTGTGATTTTGAAATAAAAAGAATCTAAAAGTCCTGTGATAAAAAGTGTCTGCTTCAGTATTTGTGCTCAAAAAATGCTTGAATTTGCTTTAAGTATTTCCAAATTTAATTAGTATCTTAATTTCATGTGGAAAATGAATGAACTGTCTTGAGAGGGAAAAATGATACCACCAAAGGCTTTTTACAGAACATGAGATTAACTATTCTCCATATACCATTCTGAATAGTACTTGATATAAGGACAATGTATCTTATTAAAAATTAATTCATTCCAAACATGTTTGTTGATTACGCATCATTTTACACACTCTTCTATGCACTTGGAAACAGTAACAGAGGCAAAGCCAAATCCTTACCCTCCTAGAGGTACAATGCACTGGAGGACACACATAAATATGATAGGAAGTAAATTGTATAGTATGTTAGATAGCAATACTACTAAACAGAAAATACAGTATGCTCATTTCCAATTACCTCCATGAAACCTGGAGAGTAGAGCAGTTCTTAGTTTCGGGATGTGTGTGCTTGATAATGGTAATGAAAAAGCTCAATACCTAATGTTTCCATCTTTGATGTGAACTGAGTTTTATTTCTTGACATTTTCCAGTTCATGTATACTTCTATTTTGTTGTAATGAGGGGTTTACAGTATCCATATTCACCAAAGCTTAGTAGGAGAATAAAATGATGTTTGTAAAGCTTTCTTTTGCATTTATTTATTACCACTTTTCTCTACTGCCCCAAATTATACTAATATACTTTGGTACCGTCAAGAAGCATTCAGTAATTTCTCGGGAACTGAAAGACACATTCTTTCTTGGATGTTCTACTGATCTTGCCAATAAAATTCTGGCTTAAGAAGTCAAATTATACAATGGCCTAACTCCATCAATTAAGCGTGATTTTTCACCCATTAACTGGGCCGCACACTGCAGACATCTGTAGTTATTTAGTTCCAATAAACAGAAAATTTCCACTACTATAGGTGATGGATGTGATTGCACAAATGTGCCCTTTGTGGGGGATCCTATAAAGACAACCCTCAGAGCAAAAGAAAAGCTGAATAATTTCTGCTTAAAAGTAAACAGTCGCTAAAGATGGCAGCTTCCGTAGAGAGGGGTGCCCTGGCACTGCGTACGAATTTTACTCAGCAGGGTGCTTTTGTCCAGAAAATTCCTTGGACTGCAAAAGCCAATGAGCTGAAAAAACACTTTGCTCAGTTTGGCCATATACGAAAGTGCATTATTCCTTTTGATAAAGAGACTGGCTTTCATAAAGGTATGTGTTGGATTTACTTTTCTTCAGAAGAAGCACTTTAGAATGCAGTGCAAGATGAAAATCACGTAATTGATGGAGTAAAGGCCCACATTCAAGTTCAAAAACCAAAAATTTTTCAACGGGATCAAACATCTGATGAAGAGAAAGATTTCTGAGATGATTAAACCCATTAAATAAACACAAAACAGAAAAAAAAAAAAAAAAAAGCAAACAGTCAACAAACCTGAAGTGCCAACAGGTGCAATCCATTTTTCTGATTTCACTGAAAAAGAGTGAGAGACCATGGGTGACCACATGCACTTATTCCTTTTTGTGTAGAAAACACTTTTTCTCTTACTCTTGAGGATGAAGAAAAACACTTCTAAGTCAATAAGGCACAGTGCCTTTTCTTCAAGGAGTTCATAGAAAAAAGCTGATATCCAAGCTGAGAATCACAATGTCCTGTCCTAAGTACTATGACAGGAAATGAATAGGGACCTATAAGAGCTCAGAGATGGAACATCTAAATTAGTTTAGTAGGAGGCTGAAGAGAGAGAAGAGGTAGCACTCAGAAAATTCTTTCCGAAAAAAACTTATATCTGAGCTGGGATATCCAAATGAAAGAAGAAATCCATAAAAACTGAAAAAAAGATCCAAAAATCAGAGAGAGAGAGAGAGAGAGAGAAATTAGACTATGGTATATACCAAGAGCTACAAACAGTTCACTGCTGAGCAGGAGTAAATTTGATATTCAGAATAGTGAAAAATAAGCCTGTGGAGAAGCAGGGCCCAGATCCTGGAAGCTGGGACTTCATTCTAGGGGCAATATCAGAAGTATTGGTGTCCATTCAGGAAGAAAGAGACTTTCTCAGATTTATAGCAGGTGGAAAGAAGGGATTTTGAACCTAATACTGAAGACCATGATAAGACCCTAAACCAAGTGCAGACTGGGATGGTTAAGGATGGACACTGACAGAATTTGGCAATGAACTAATAAAAAGAGTCAAATATAAATGACAGGCTGCTACTTTTCATGACTATAAAGGATCTGCTGAAAGCTGGAAGCATAGACACTGAGTGTTAGATCATCACTTTCAAAGACATGCCAGCTACAAAATTGTAAAATTTTAATAATGTAATTAAAATGCAATGAATTAGATGTAAGTGTTCAGGATGAAGGCCAAGAGGCACAATGGAAAGGATACACCCTGTTCACCCTTAGAAATGGTTCTATAAAGACCCTCTTTACATAACCAAAACTTTTGCTTGATCGTTCTGTGGAGCAGGGAGAGGATTGTATAACCAGTTAATTGGATTTTAATTAAACAACAATAATATTAGTAATAATCTATAATTAAAAAGAATAGAAGATATAGCATATGTTAATTTACTTTATTCTTATAACAACCACTAGATATGCATTACTTCCAATGTAGAGAAAAGGGAAGTCAATTTTATAAAGACTAAATAAATGGCCCTAGATGACATTGAAAATAAGTAGAAGAATCAGAATATTTTGAGGAAATAAAAGAAATAAACTGTTGTTGACAAATGATCCAATTTATGTAATCATATACTTTAATGCTTGCTAATTTAATGTTCTGAGGTAAATATCACTTTTTCTTTTCCTAAACAATCTTCCAAAGTAGTCATACTATTTGCATTCCCATCAGCAATGAATGAGAGTGCCCATATCATCAGTGTTTTGAATTTTTAATCATGCACTGTAACAAAGATTTGCTAACTCTTGAAAGAAAAGTTTTAGAAATTTGCAAAGATTTCAAATTTTTAAATTTCATTTTTATTTTTTTTACTAATTTTGGGGAATGGAAAGAGGTAATGGAGAGGGAAAATAATTAAAATAAATAAATGCATGTGTAAATATGTCAAAATGAAATCCATTATTTATGTAACTAATATGCACTATTACATTTTTTAATATTATGGAAAATATTTTGGCTGTTTCTTACAAAACTAAATATACTTTTAGCATGCAATCCAGCGATCACTCCCAAAGGAATTGAAAACTTGTTTTCACACAAAAATCTGCACACAGATATTTACAGCAGCTTTATTCATTATTGTCAAAATGTGCAAACAACCACTGTGTCATTCACTATATGAATGGTACATACATACTAAGGAATATTATTCAGCACAAAATGTAATGAGCTATCAAGCCATGAAAAATGGAGGAACTGTAAATGCATATAACTCTGTGAAAAGGAGCCAATGTAAAAAAATAAGCTACATACTACAATCCCAACTACATAACAGTCTATAAAATGTAAAGCTGTGGAGATAGTCAAAATGTTGTAGCTAAAGAAATGAGGGTTGAGGAAGGGTTGAATAAGTAAAGCACAGAAGAAGAAAATGTTTAAGGCAGTGAAAATATTCTATGTGACACTACTGATGGTAGATGCACAATGGTAGATCCATCTGTCTAGATCCATAAAATGTGCACACTAGGAGAGGTGACCCCAAATGCAAAAGATGGACTTTGGGTGATTATAAAGTGTCAATTTTGGTTCATCTCATGGGAGAAGTTGACAATGGAGGAAACTATACATACGTGGGGTAGGAGGAACATACAAAATTTCAGTACCTTCCCCTGAACTTTGCTGCAAACCTAAAACTGCTCTAAAAAAAATGTTAACTATTGTAAATGACATATACACATCAATCCTAAATTAGAGTACATTAGAGAAAACCACTATGTTAAGGCTTATTGCCAGGTTCAATTGTTTTGTGGCAAATCTCCAAATATATTGTGCGTTCTCATATCTGCTCAAAAAGTATACTGTGATTGCAAGTGTTATGTTAAAAAAAATTCACATTGAGCTACTTATCTGTGTGAATGGCAGTTTTTGCCACATTGTACAGCTAACCTAAATAAATGAAAATTTGGGTGCTAAATTAATTGTTTGTGTTTATAAAAGTAGCTTAAATTAAGCTATTTAAATGCATTTTACTAAATGAATTTTACTAAAGCATGATTTTTGCCTGTTTTATAAATTGAAATTTCAAATAAGACTTCATTTGACAAGAAGAAATCCTCCTTTGTACAAACAGCAATAACTTTAAAAAGCACTGTGATATACAATATTTCTTTTAGGAAATGTTTTTCTTTGGTGAATCAACATGAGCCTAGTTCCATAGTAAGATTTATTATGTATTCCTACATAGGAAAGCTTTTAAATGCAAACTATCTATTCTGAAATCTAAAGTGCCTTTCTAATGCCTGAAAATAACTTCATTAACTCTTTTATCTTCAAAAATTTATGTTTCTTAAAGCTACTAATCTCAACATCAATTACACAAAATCTGAAGCTTTTAATTACCATTGATTGGATTTTTATGATTCATATTTCCTATAGGCATAGGTTTAAAAACTTTTCTGTTTTCTGTAACACATAAGACTTGGAAAGATTTAAGATTCCAATAGTTGCTAATACAGTTTGCATGGCAGATTACCAAAAAATATTCCTTTGTAAAATAGACTTTTCCCCCTTTGAAGTTCCTCATTATTGCAGGACATTTTTTAAAACAAACTAGCAACTGACTATATCAGTTAGGTTACTCTGTTCTTAATTGTCTCAAAAACATATCAAGACATTCAGGAATATAAACAAATAAACAAAACCAAACTACCTTTTGTGAGAGAGAATGTTCAGTTGAGTCAGCTGGCATACAAAGAAAGCTGTTCACCTTATAAAGTTTACATACTAGGAGAATTATAGCAGAGAGTGGCATGGCCTGGTTGACATATTATTTCAAATCATCATGGTTTTAGAATTACCTTCAGAGCACTTGAAATCATGTGACTGATGTTCTTATGCAATAGTCCTTATGACTCCAGCCAAACTCTAGCCTTCATAGAAGCAGATATCATCTTTTGCAAAACCCAAAATGACAAAAACAGTAACTACCCCTTGGAGCATTGTATGAGGATGTATTTATATCCTTTCGCTTAGTTGAAATCTGCCTAATCTAGAGCCATGAATGAAGTCTAAATTTAGCCAACCTTTGACAGTTTGGCATTGAAACAAGCTAGTCATAGTTGTAAAAAATTTGAACTTGCTTCTCGGTCTTTTTCAAAAGTCTATTGTGGACTTTCTAGAGAATTTTGAGCCACTTCAAAGGTCACAGTTCAACACACAGGCAGGCAGTCTTTTCTAGAACTCACATTCAACTTCCTTATTCAGCTCTCTTTAGGTTGCCCTGCTAAAGTGTCTGTCATTTCCTCTTAAAGCACAGTGGGAAGAAGGAACATGTGGAATGCATGTCAGGAGCAGCTGTCTTCTCTTCAACTCTTACCCCTGCTCACCAGGGTAGAGGAAGCAAAGAATTCAATTAGTCTAAATTGAACTAGACTGTGTGAACAAAACATACAGAAAAGCTTGGAGAAGCCTAGAAATTTCAGAAAGAAGAAGAGAGCACCATTCTGATGACACAAACAAAATAGTCATCTGGTTTTGGTTTGTAGAGTATTGTTAACACCAAAAATCTTGAGGGATGTCTGAGATGCTCACCTCTGGAATCATTGATGTGGGAGAATGAAGATGCCTCTTGTCTCCCTTAGGATCCTAAGTAAAGAGATTGTGATTATGAGAAGTGCATGCAGAAGGCTCTCTGCAGGATGAGTTCTCAGGAGCAGCTGTAAAGGAGCAAGGGAAGAAGATTGAACAGAAGGAGAAGGAAAACCTAAAGGCCCTTGTGACAGTGACTTAGACAATCATCCAGAGAGTTCTGAAGCTGGGAAGCCTTTCAGGGGTGTTTGTCATTAAAGCACGGTGGCCTTTGTACTTCCCAACAGCAATCAGTCATTGAATGTGGACTGCCCTTGGGAGGGAGCATGACCTTGGCAGGACAGCATCCATCCATCAAAGAAATTCCCAGAAAGGGCTGTAGTCTTAAGTAGTCCAACACTGCCAACTGCTTAGGAGTAACTGCTTAGCACTTTGAGAGTAACTGGATGGCACAACATGATGTCACTATCCCCATTCACCCAGAGTAATTAGCGTCATTGGTAGAAATGATCACTATTGTTCTGACCCTACCACTAGCCGTCATTACATTTCACTCTCTACTGAACAGCGTTGACCATGTGCCAAGTGCTCTTCTACATAAATTATCTTGTTCAATCTTCTTAACACTATAAAGTCTTGTGTGTGTCTCAATGTGTACATAAAGAAACAGGCTTGGAGACATTAAGTAACTTTACCAATTTCACACTACTAGTTAGACTACTAACAGAGATAGGAACATATTTCTCTGAATTCAGCATTTTGAACCAACTTTAATATTCAAGGTCATATTTTGTTGTTGCTGACATTTTGTTTTTATCCCTAACCATCCCACAGATATTTGGGGAAGGGATGGGAGTAAACTGCATTTACATACAGAAGGGAAGGTACAAAATCCAGGGAGTTTAAGTTTCTGATAAGTTACTGAACTATACCAAACCATGTGCCTAGGGGCACACCTTTCAGGCGAGCACGGGGAGAAAGGACTCCATACCAGCCAGGCAAGTGAATCACTGGCATTGGAATTCTCATATTTGAACAAATGAACCTTAAAATGAAAGACTTAGGTGACAGTGTTAGCCATGAGATCACCTCCCCAAAGTGGCACTTATAAGGCTCTGTTCCCTATATTTATTCCCTTTATTTCCTTGCCTCCAAATCAAAATCCAAAACCTTGTAGCAAAGCTAGAGATTTATTGAAGGTTAGAAACTTTATTTGAACAGGGTTCAAACTCTCTCCTCTCTCTCTCTGTCTCTCTCTCTCTCTCTCATACATGTACACACACACACACACACACACACACACACACACACACACGCAGGTGCTCCAGCTTGGTTTTTTGTAGATTTATCCTACTGTCTTTGCAATTATTGTCCTTTGTGTCTCCTAACATTTCCCTGGAATAGCTACAATACCTAATTCAAAAGCATATCATAACAGGTATTTCCTAACTACACAAAGATATTATGTAATTATGGAATGTACTGGAAAGGTTTGGAAGAAAAGAAAGATAACTATTGAGGAAGAAAACAATTAAATATAATTCATCAAAAGAGATATTTTCAAAATATGTTTAAGTCAGTGTATAAAATTATTTTCCTATAACAATCACAATTTCATACTCCATCATGAATTTCTAGAATGCTATATGTACACTAGCAGTCTCAGTAACTGATGATTAGAACATTTTGTTCTTGTACGTTTTACTTCAAAGCAGAACAAAAACAACTTGTTTTCTCATTTCTCCATCCTTTCTTTCTCCACCAAGACAGGTGGGCATTATAAACAAGCAAAATTTACAAATTGGGCAAAATTTTCCCAGTCTTGGAAAATAAATATTAGTTGAAAACAGCCAGAGATAATCTTTTCTTTTTTACCTGAATTTTCTATCTTAATTATTGTCACAAAATACTATTGCCAAAATACAGTCAGCATTCAATACATGTTTGTCAAATTAATAAATGTCCACCCAATTCCATGACGCATTTCCATTTCCTCTGACAGAATCAATCACTCCTTCCTCTGTGCTCTGACAGCATTTTGCACACTTTTTGTAACATTCTCACACACTGACTTGCGCTATATTTAGAGAAAGTCTCTGTCTCCTTTTGCCAATGACAGAGAACTGAATCTCATTCAGTCTATATTCCACACTTTGTCCTACACAGACCAAGCCTCAATATCAATGTGTTACTGACTCTGCTGACCTACTATTTTAGGACCAATCAGAATGGCCTATGCAATTTATTAGTAGTAGAGGACAGAAATTAACAGTGTGTCAAAAAATTGATGCTGGGGAAAAAATGAGAACCAAGATACATCATGTACAGGTACAAGCACCCAAAGATAAATGTAAATGTATTGTGCACCTAAAATATACCAATAAAAGAATTTAAGAGAAAAAAAAAAGAATTTCCTTCTACCAGGCCTACTGGTATCTTTTTATGAGTCATATAACTACCTAATTAAAGACAAATCTATGCCTTAATTTAAAATAATATAAAATGATTTCTTTAAAACTGAAAAAAAAAATGGTGCTGGGAGACAATGCTAAAAATGGATTCAGTTCTGCTAAGTGTCCGTGGCAATTACGTAGATACCTGCAATGCATTTGGTCTTTCTCAGCATCACTGTCCACTCTGTGCCATCTGCAGACAGTGCACACTATCAGCCTAAAATACACAGTTGCCATGCTGACAGTGAGCTTGAGTTGAAAGGAAAGAAGGAAATGACCATGCAGGCTAACTCCAGGCCCACTGCTGGCAGAGAAACTGTACTGCATTGCCAAAGTTTCTTAGTCCTGACCTGTAATGCAGGGACTTTGCTTCGCAGGGTAAATTTAAGAAGGATTGAATGGCCATTCATTTCATGCCTCACTGACTACTCATTCTCCCTTGTTTGTTCATGTATTGCTCACAAGAAGCAGTGAAATATGGTGGTTAGAGGATGAACTCCAGAGCCAGGTGACCTAAATTTGAAGCCACACCCACTCTGATTTTCTAGTTGTGCCTTGTTAGGTAGGTTGCATAAAATCTCCATGGTTCATTTCCTCTGCAATAAAAAGAGGATAATAGTATTATTTATATCCAAGAGTTTATGTGAATTCACAAAGATTAAATGAATGAATGTCTGGGAAGCATTTGAAATAGTTTATGATAAGGAATAATTACCTAACCAATATAAGTTACACAGAAGTCACTGCATGTGACATGTGACACAATGAGGAGTCTGGAACTTACTCAGAGTGTATTCATAAGCCATTAGCAAGATTTAAACAGGGGAATTAAGTAATCTAATTTTGTTCTTGAAAAAGACTCTGACTACAAGGAACTGGTTGGGAGAGGAACAGTGGAAATGTGGAGAGGGTTTAGGAGACTACCAGAAGTGGTGGCTTAAAACAAGTGATGGCTCCCTCATTCTGAGCAAGATGACCTATGTCGTAGGGTAAAAAATGAGAAATCCTGATGGAGTTCATGTGGGAGGTGAAGGAACAGAAGAAATCCATGATTCTGGGTTTTAGCTCTAGTCACGGAAGCTCAATCATATCATTTACTGAGAGAAGATTGCAGCAGGAACATATTTTGGAAGGAAAATCAAACTGTCCTTCAGGAATTTTAAGTTTTGGGTGTACATGAGCAGTTCAAATAAAAATTTCCAGGAGCCTAATTTTAAAATTATAAGTCATATCATATACCTACAAAACACATAACTGTTTGCACCATATAGTCATTAAAGCCACAGACAGCACTAATACCTGCCACACTTTCAGGATTGGCATAAGAAAGAAGAGGACACAATCCTAAGTGCCAACAAACTTTTAGGTCACAGGGAGAGAAGTATGAAGTGAAAATTACTTGGAAGATCCACCAGGAAAATATCAGGAAAACTGGGCAATGCATTGTCACAAAAACAAAAAGAAGAATGTATTAGGAAGAATGACATGATCAGATGTTTCAAAAAGTGCTGAGTAACCTAGTAAGAGAGGACGGAAAGCTGGTTTTTGGAGTTGGCTACATGGAAGCTTATGTGACTTTGACATAAATGCTTTTGGTGGAGTGTTGGAAACTAAAGACCAATTGGAAAAGAATTAAAAAGCAAGTGAGGCTGAAGAAATGGAGACTTTTTGGAGTTTATACAGATGAGGAAGAGTGAAAGGCAGTACAATAAAGATGAATGCAATGGCAATGATTACCAAGACAACAAGGAAGAGCTGGGTCTGTCAGAATCTAGAGGGAAAATGTACAGAAATATAAAATGTGCAACATGCCTCTGGGCTAACAGAATATAAACCCCAGGGCTGCACATCATACTCTACAATTATAGGATTCTCATTTGCTCCCTCTGAATTACTAATGTCATTTAAAAAACATGAGACTAGTTGAAAGAGAAAGACTATACATCTGAATGTTCAGTAACAGCTTCTCAATGGTTATTCATATTCTCACTGCAAACTCCCATGCAGCATTTTTATCATCTTATAAGGACCTCTTATAAAAAAAATTGCAGGAAATTTAGTGATAGTCACAAACCACAACTATTTCAATTTTACTTCTTTTTTATTTCTTTTTTCTTTAGGTTTTTTTCAAAATTGTTTTAAAAGTTGTCTTGATATCTAAAGGTAAAGTGTTAGTTATTGACTTATACATTTTTTCCTTGAAATTCGTGAACTACATTTTCAAACTAGGAAAGCAATTCATAATTCCCTTGGGAGCCAGCATGCTGAATAGAAATGAATATATTTCCACAGAAATGGACTCATTACCCTGCTAGCATTGCATAAAGCCTTATGAATAATTGTTATAAAACAAAGGGGTCTTGCAGCAAGAAAGCTTTTGCATTATCTTAGATTATACTTTTGCACTGAAAACAATTTATCCACTTGCATTTAATTTGCTTTGGTGTTAAGTTTGCTATTTTCCTTCTGCTCAAAAGATAGGCACAATCTAAAATTTGGAAGTGTCAAGGGAATTAGAAAAATATATTAGTAGAAAACACATTTAAATTACAAAATCATTAGCCATTATATTTTCTTAAATTTCTGAATTTTTTTATTCTAAAATGGAATAAAACTAGTAGTAAAGTATTGAACTGAGCAAAAGAAATGAAAATGCATTTTCATGTCTTCTATAAGATGGTCATTACATTTAATATAATATATGCATTATTGCTTTGGCATGGGTATCAGCTACACAGATGAGGAAAAAGGAAACGCATAGACTTTAAAATATATGTCCAAAGCAAAACAAAGAAAAAACCTAGAAAGATGCAAACCCAAAATGTTAATATAGGCCTCACTTTGAAAGTTCTTCTATTGCTACTTCCCAAAATAAAGGTTAAATACAAGGTGAAGGATTCCCATTAAACTAAAAAACTCAGAACATCAAGTAATTTTAGACATTTGACATTTGATGATTGACAATGACAGAGTTTTCTCCCTTTAAATCACTAGAATTTGATGTGGCTAATATTCATGTAGAACTCATAAATCTTCTAACTGTGGTGATCAATCAAAATTTCTTCCTATAATATAATCACTTTATATTTGCATGGTCAGAAAATAGGAGTGGAAGGAAAAAAGGAAGAGAAGGTGGAGAATTTAATGAGTCTTACACATACAGCTTTCTGTGAATAAACAGTGTTGTCTGAGCTCTAAATCACACACCTAGGTTGTCTAGCAGTACAGAGATTAAAGCTTCACAGGAAGTTAGTTTTAAAAGGCTCTAGAAGGGTTAGGGTGTTCATTGAATGGACCCAGTATCTTTTTTAAAAATCAAAATAAAGCAATCACATACCATTATTTGAAAGGAGACCATTTACTACAAAATAGCAATGCAGTCCTTCTACTTGTCTTGTGTGCTTGTGTGTGTGTGTGTGTGTGTGTGTGTGTGTGTGTGTGTGATACCAGGGATCGAACTCAGGACCTTGCACTTGTGAGGCAGGCAGCAGAACCGCTGAGCTAAATCCCTAAATCCCTCCACTTATTTATCTATTTTTCACTGGGCATGCAGCACTGAAGTGCTTTGTACACCAGCAGGCTAGAAAATGAAGGTTTTATAGTTCTGATTAACAAGATAAGATTTGTGATGATGAGAAATGGAAAAAAATGGAAATAAAGTCTTTGTAAATAGGGAAGGGTAGAGGGCGTGAAGGGAGGGCTAGGAATGGGGAAAAAATAAGAACCAAGAGGCATTATGTAAAGGTACAATTCCCAATGAGAAATGTAATTGTGTTGTATACCTACAATGTACCAATAAAAGAATTTAATAAAAAAAAAGATAAGATTTATGTTTGTTGCTGTTGTTTCTTGGCTGGGGTGGGGTATTGTTGTGTTTCATTTTTCTAATCAAGTTTTATGACTTTCAGCTGATTTAAAAATATAGACAAAACTGAAAAGCTGAGTTATGTTGCCATGAAAAATAAAACTCATATTTCAGTGGTTTAACACAACAGTTTAGTTAGCCTTCATGATGAGTATTTATTCCAGATTGGCAATGAAGGCTCATAGAGCAGCCATCAAACTAGAGCTTTGTCACTTAGCCTAGCAGAGGAAAACTTTGTCAAAAGAGACAGGCACTGAAGGCATCTACCCAAAATCATTCCACTGACCAAAGCCAAGTCTTGTGACCACATCTAGCTTTTAAGGAGCAGAGAAGAGCAGTCCTAAAATGTGGGCAAGGGGAAAACCAGAAATACTTTGTGGAAAGCAATAGCATTCTCACTGTAATCATTTCATTTCCTGAAAATTTTCGATTACCAGGGAGAAATACAATAAGAAACAGAATATTAGGATTACCAAACTAAAGAAAATTTTTTTTCATTCATTAATTTTTATGGGAATATTTTAGATATATAATATGCTGACATTTGTTATTGGAAAATTGTAACTTTACATGATGTTTCTTGGTCTTTATTTTTTTCCCATTCCCCTGTCCTCCCTCCCTTCAATCCTTCCACCCCTCCCTATTTATAAAGATTTTGCTTCCATTTTTTTCATTTTCTCATATTAATTTCATTCCTCTCTTTCCTTTCCCCTACCAATCCCACTTCCCATTCCACTTTATACCTTTTCTTCCTATTTCACATTATCTATTATACATTTGGATCCTTATTTACCCTTTCAGTTTCTCACATCAGAGAAACTATTTGATATTTACACATGTGTGTCCTATTTATTTCACCTAAGAGGAAAGCCCTGATGGGCATCCATTTAGCTCTAAAAGTCTCTAGTTTCTCATTCTTTATGGCTGAGTAGTACTCCATTTTATAAAAAAAAAAAAAAAAAAAACAGACATCTTCTTTGTCCAGCCTCCAGATGATGGGCAATTGGGCTGTTTCCAATCTTTA
The DNA here is from genome assembly GCF_000247695.1 of Heterocephalus glaber. The sequence continues at coordinate 2,010,698 of NW_004624915.1, forward strand.
GCTATTACAAACTGTGCCACTGTAAACATGGTTGCACATGTATCGCTATGGTATGATTCTTTTAATTCTTTTGGAAAGATACTCAGCAGGGAAATAGCTGGGTCAATGGGACCTCTAATCCTAGTTTTTTTAAGTATCTCCATACTGATTTCCACAGCTGTTGAACCAGTCTACACTCCCCAGCCCCACCGGCATTGGTTCCTCTACTCTGAAAACTATATCACTCTGAAAAAAGAGATTGAAGAGGCTATCAGAAAATAGAAAAATATCCCTTGCTCCTGGGTAGGAAGAACCAATATAGTCAAAATGGCCATATTTCCAAAACTGCTATATAGATTCAATCCAATCCCAATTGAAATACCAACAGCATACTTCACAGACTTTGAGAAAACAATCCAAAAATTCATTTGGAACAAGAAGAGACCTAGAATAGCAAAAGCAATCCTAGGCAACAAAGACAGGGTAGGGGGTATCGCAATCCCCAACTTGAAACTATACTACAAAGCTACTGTGATAAAAACAGCAAAGAACAAAAAGGTACTGGCAAAGAAACAAACCTGAGGATCAGAGTAACCAATTAGAATATGCAGAAACAACTCCAGACACACTCAGCCACCTCTTCTTTGACAAAGGACCCAAACACCCTCACTGGAGGAAAGATAGCCTCTTTAATAAATGGTGCTGGAAAAACTGGGTTTCAACTTGCCAATATCTAGACCCATATCTTTCACCATGCATGAAACTAAAATCAAAATGGATAAAAGATCTAAATATTAAAACAGAAACACTGAACTGGCTGCAAGAGAGGTTAGGTAGAACTCTTGAAGACACTGGTGTAGGAAAAGATTTCATGAACAAAACCTCAGTTGCATGTGAACTAGCACAAAGAATCAACAAGTGGGATCTGTTCTTATTAAAAAGCTTCTGCACAGCAAGAAAAATGACCAGCAATGTGAAGAGACAGCCCACAATGTGGGGAAAAATAATTTTACCAGCTGTTCCTCAGACAAAGTTCTACTTACTAGAATATATAAGGAACTTTAAAAAAATCAGACATCCCAAATTTAAAGACCCAATCCAAAACTGGGCACCTGAAATGAACAGACATTTCTCAGACAAAGTAGAAATAGCAAATAAAAGTATGAAAAAATGTTCAACATCACTGGTCATTTGAGAGATGCAAATGAAAACAACAATGCTGAGATTCCACCTCACCCCAGATAGAATGGCTGCTATCAAGAAATCAACTAAAGAAATATTTTTAAAAGTCCATTACAGTGATGCATATATTAAGCCATCATTTAAGAATGTGTTTACAAAGGAAAGAGGGAGACATTCTACTTAAGAATGCATCACCATGGGCCGGGGATTTAGCTCAGTGGTTTCGCCGCCTGCTGCACAAGTGCAAGGACCCAAGTTGATCCCTGGTACCAAAAAAAAATAAAAGAAGAAGAAAAAAAAAAAAGAATGCATCACCAGGAACTCAAAATGAATCATTTCATAACAGCAAGATTTATACATGGTGTTTGTGTGCCAGGGCCTTATTTAACACATTTGTTTAAAACATTAGAATGACAGAGAAATTGGTGTTGAGATTGAAGATCTGTAGGCAGGAAACACTATGGTTAAATTTAAAAATAAGAAAGCAGTGGAAAATAGAACTCTTGCATTCCTGACTTTGGCATGCATGCCAGACCCTAAACAATATTTTTAATGAATACTGTTGACCCTGATATTTTACTCCAGTTTGGCCAAATACCATTGTCTTCACAGTTGTGATCAATACATTGTCCTCTACCCAGAATTAGTGTAATCTCTAATATTGTGCCAAGATCCAAAATTATAACCTCCATCTAGTCTCAGTTCCCTCTATTTTAGATTACTAATCAGTTAATCATTATGTAAGAAAGTAGAGTGTAGTGGAAAGAGAACTCAGATAAGCGTTAAACATATGGGTTCTACTCCCAGCTCTACAAATATGCTTCCAAGGTTACAATTTTGTGTTATATTTCATAATTTTATCTTATTCATCTATAATGTGGAGAGGAAAATATGGAAATAAGAACTGTCACAGGATCAAATGAGATAATAGGAGCAAGTCTTCTTAAAATTTTAAAAGTAATATAGAAATGTGAGGTGGGTATGAGAATGATAATAATGCAGATGCAGTTGAAAGCAATCTGATTAAGATAATATATAATATTGAAAAACTGGCTCTTTTGTAATAAACATTGAGATACCTGCATCTTCAAAAGTGAATGCTTATTATCCCATCTGTGATGGTTAATTTGCTTGTCAACTTTACTGGATTGTGGAATGCTTAGAGAATTGGTAAATCACACTTCTGGGTGTGTCTGTGAAGGGATTCCCAGGAAAGACTGGCATGCAGATCAGTAAACTGAGTGGGAAGGTCCACCTTGAATGTATGTGGCACCATCCAATAGGCTACAGGTCCAGATGGAAAGAAGGAAAGAAGGGGGGGAAATGGAAGAAAGAAGATTGCTTGCACAACCTTTTCTTGGGTAAGTGCATTTTTCTGCTGCTGTCACCAGAGGACAACAGACTCCAGGTTCTTTGGATTTTGAGTGTCTTCTTGCACCAGTAGCTCTGCAGGAACTTTTGTACCTCTGGCCTCAGTCTGAGGATGCATCACCATCCATGGTAGTTTCTTGAAATGAGATTCTGTTTCTTCCATCTCTGCAGCCACAGTGCATGATAGATACTCAACAATGCATAGTAGGTACACTGAAGAATAAAAAGAGACCAACAAGGGCTAAAGCATGGAGCATAGCCTATGAAAAAGAAAGAAGAAAGCCATCCTGGGGGTGGGGGGAGGTGGTATCCTGGAAGAGTGTGGAGAGCAGCTTTTTTATTGAGAATGGGTTCATGTTACCAGGGGCCTTGAAAAACAATAGGAGAGATTTGTAAAGCAGTTTACAGCACAGAAATGTTTCAACATTCAGCTATACAATTATACAATAATCACAGAAGGTGATGTCCTGAAGTAATGAACCTGTCGGGAAGACTTCTTAACTACATTTTTTGGCATTTCTTGGTAGACAATCAGAGACTTTCCAAGTAGCTAAGTTTTCAACACTCTGTATGAGGGGATCCTCTCTCTCTCTCTCTCTCTCTCTCTCTCTCTCTCTCTCTCTCTCTCTCACATCTTGCCATTTGATTTTCTTTCCTAGCATTATATATATATACTTTTTAAACTTTTTATGATATATTCTAAAGTTTAGAACTCAAGTGATTAATATATGGCTGTGGGCTTTGTTCTGAAATGCTTTATATAAACACCAATCATGTACAGACAATTAATTAAAGTTTTAAATAAAGTATTTGATTGGTAGGAAAAAATTCTAAAGAAGTATTAGTACATCTTTTGTCAATCAAGGACAGGGTTAATCACCAGTAATATGGCCATCCATACCAGACAAAGTGATTAATAAGACAGTAATATGGAGTCTTCCTTGTCCTTTATTTGCCTTGTCCTTTACAAAAAAAAAAAAAAAAAAACTCTTCTAACAAAATTTTCCTCGATCACAGGAATTGATCCTGTGATCAACAGAACCCCGGTGACCCTCAGGCCAGCCTTTTATCTTAGGATAGAATTGATGAAAAGGGACTTCACATGTAGAGCTAACTTGAGCAGCAAAGAGTAAGATTAGAGAGAGGCATTTCTCTCAATAAATTTGTTTAATGTATCACATTTGTAATATATTTAAGTCATATTCTGGGTAAGAGTATATGCCTATGTATAGATAGATAGATGATAGATAGATAGATAGATAATATCTTACTAAAAGAAATTTATGGTGTGGGTTTTATATTATTCCCTGGCATTTTTTATTTATTAACTAACATGATTTCTGTAATGTATCTAGCCCATTTAGAAATCAGAATTTGGAAAAAGGGATATAGTATGATCTCACATTATTCATTTCTAATCAGCAAATTTCTAATCACACAGGAAAAATCACTTTAGAAGGTAAATTTTGGGTTATTCCAGCTGAGTAATAAAGAGTGATGACCTCAACAGTTAACATGTAATTATCTCCCAAGCAAGTGAGGTCAGGGAAGTTGAGTGAGAAATAAAGTAGGAAGATACATTTCTTGACTTTATATTAGAATCCCTTCAGCCAGCCTAATCAAAAAACAATAAATTCAAGAAAGATGGTAGCTAAAATAGAATTTAAAAGAAACCTTTATGTTGTAGAGGCTAATCAAACACTGCACAACAGTTTTTATTCTACTCTGGTCATTCTTACTATCTTTACTTCTGGTCCAAGTAGATCTGTATTGATCTTATCTGTTGTGAGACTCAGCAATTTGAAAAATCCACAGTGTATCAGATGATATTTTCAAAAATCTGGGTGCCAAAAATAATAAATGGATTAATTCAGGCACATGAATTGAAATGCCATTAACCAAGAAGATAAAATAACATCTTAAACATTCCTAAACACAAAAGCCATGATCAAACTGTCATAGTTTCCCCTGATTAGCTACTCTTCCACATATAGGAGAAGTACCAGTTTCAACAATCAGTTAAATATTAAAAAACAGTGCTTTGCAAATTCATGAGTCAAGGGCAGAGCCTCAGATATTTGTAGATAACTTTCTGTTAAGAAAGTTTTTAAGCCTGTATCAACACTTAAGTGTGGCATATGAGTTTCTCTATAAGATAAAGATTTCTGAAATTAGTATCTGTTCATTGAAAATGAAATCTAGTTCATTTAGTATTTGAAGGCACAAATACTTTTAAATAAGGCAGAATATCTGAATTGAACCAAATTATTCTTGACAGACAAAAAAGTGCCCAATTCATGAGTTTGCTGATTATTTTTTACTTTCTGTAGACATTAGCTGCATTACGTCTCTAGTTCTGACATTGTAATTTCCTGGAGATAATGAATGTGATGTTCCTAACAATCCTATCCCATATATCATTCCCAGAAATGCTTGGAATAGAGTTCTGTGCCTAAAAGAGTGTGATCCTGGAGTTGAAAGCTGATACTAAATCTCTCATTTCCACTTTCACCTGGACAATCTGTTAAAATGTAATGCATATTTTCATTAAAATGTTGAGATACAGATTATGAAACATGAACATTTCTCTTCCAGTATTTAATCATTCATATTCTTTCCATTTATCTCTTTACTTCACTTCTAACATCCAGTGTTAGTGTATTCTCCTTTTTGATCCCTTCTATATCTCTGCCATGAAGTACATAGTTCTCTTTGTGCTCTTTGTGTTTGGGATGAAAGGGATATGGAAATAATAGTGTTTCTTGATATTATTATTGATCTTTTCATGTACATTATTAAAGTATAAGGATTTTTGAGCACAGATAGGATATATACTTTCCATGTCATTTCTATAGCCAAAAAGATGGCCCACACATCCCATGTTAAGTTCTCAAGATAAATCTGTTAAGTGATGAATATGTGACGTAGGACATAATCATCTTTCCTTTACCTAACACTACTGTGCTCAGCAGATGCTTTATATCATCTCCTTTATTTTTCTCCTCAACATTGAGGATATTATCATTCTCATTTAATCTACAAAGAAATCAACCCAAGGAGCTTGTTAGTGGCTTACCTGAGCCCTTATAAAGAGTAATAAAATGAGAATCAAAACAAGATTATCTGCTATCAAGCCTTCTCCACCACAGCAGTGGACAATGGGCAGGCTTGCAGAGAGCTTTCAATGGGATTAAGCAATGATTGGGTATATTGCTAAGGAACTGAATGGACCAGTGCAGCAGACAAAGAAATGATATGGATTGAGTGAAGTGACTGGAATCTGTAAGAATTTGGTGCAAATAGATGCATTCAAGTGATTATAAATTGCGTAGAGAAAAATTATGCTGTCTTAGCTCAAAGATAGTAAATATTTAGTTTTTGATTCCTCATTTCTCCTTTTTAGCATGATATATAACACTATAAATTTGGCCAGTTCTCTTCTTTAGTCTCTCCAATCTAAACTAGACACCAACTTTAGTTTCTTTTTTATTAGTATATGTTTGTGAGACGTAACAATTACAATTCTCTTGGGGAATTGGTACACATACATATCTTAGTTATTTTTACTTCCCCTTTCCCTCCTCACCCTTCTGTCTTTTCCCCTCTCTATATCCCCTTCTCATCTCCACAGAGTCTATATTATTGTTTTATATTATCTATCTTTCATTTTTCTCTTCACATAATTTATATTATTTCTTCTATTAAAGAAACCATGTGATATTTAACCTTCTGTGTCAGATTTATTTCATTATGGTTCAAGATCCATCTATTTACCTACCAGTGATTCAAGTTCATTCTTATTTATGGCTTTTTTTTGAGTATATATCACACTTTCTTTATCCATTCACCTATTGATGGGCATATAGGCACATCCAAAATTTAGGTATTATGAATTGAGTTGTTATAAACAGAGGTATACACATATCACTGTAATATGATGGTTTTAACTCTTTCCTGAAGATATTCAGAAGAAGTATAGCCAAGTCAAATGGAATTTCTATATTTAGTATTTTGAGAAATTGCCATAATGATTTCCACATTGTTTCTACTAATTTACATTCCCATTTACAGTGTAGAAGGATTTCTTTTCCCCTACAATTTTACCAGTATTTATTTTGTGTTTTGTTGATAGCCATTTCTTAAATAAAACAAGATTTCACTGTTGTTTTGATTTGCATTTCTTTAATGTCCAAAGATGCTGAAAATTTTTCATATATCTATTGGCCTTTTGTACTTTTTCTTTTAGTAAGTAGACACCTATTTTAAAGCAAAAAAATGTATTACTAACTTGTAACCTCCCAAACTCACCATAGCAACCAGCTGGGAGCAAAAGCTCAGGATGCATTTGTGGGGGAAGATGTATTGACTAACAAATGCAATAGTAACATTGGATTTATCTGTAGATTATGGCATGAATAAAAAAGCAACATCAATCATGCTTGATCGACTTGAAAAATCTCAGCAACACTGTTGCAATATTTTCACTTCTACCCTCTCTTGAGCACCTATGCCTAGAAATGGATCCTTACATATCAGGTAAAATTCTCACAACAATCCCATAAGATATATTTCTAAGGCTCTTGTATATATGAGGAAGCTAAGACTCAAAGATACAAACTAATTTAGGGAAGGCTACCAAATAAGTAAACAGTGCAGCAACATTTTAACCAAAATCTGTAAGATGTCAAAGCTCACACACTCTCCTCTAAATCCTTGCAGCTCCCTGTGACCCTATATGGAAATTGTTACACACCAAAAAGGAAAAGAGTAAAAACTTGGCTATCGTAGTGTTAATGATTTACTAAGGGAGTAATTGTTAATATACTGGATATTTGAGAGTTAATTTTTCCTGGCAGAGGAAGTGATTGAAAGTGTAAAGGCTTAGACAGTGAGGAAGAGGTGAAGAATAAATACGTGTAGGTTCCAAAATCTGTCATTTTGAGCTGACGACAAAGTTTACTGTTGCTCCTAACATTGTTAGCACTATTTTTTCTGTTTCTGAAATTTAAAAAAAATGTTCTGCTAATCACAAAATTTTATTAATTCTTAAAAATTCAAGGCAACATGGTCCATAGAGATAGTGAAAAGGAATCAAATCTGGAGCATGTATCTAAGATTCAAATATGCATTTAGAACCGTGAAGCAGAAACACATTTTACAGTGAGATGATCTGTTGAAAACAAGTGAAAAAGTTTAAAGTAACAACATTTTAGGCAAAGTGATTAATCTGCTTATATTAAAGGTTGTTGCTAAGCAACTACATCAATGGAATATTTCAATTAAGATTTCAAGTTCTGGAGCTCCCCTTAGCAGTCACAAAAATAGATATTCCATAGCTAATGAAATCATCTTCTCATAAAATATGGAAACCTGAGACTAATTTTCTGAAACAATGTGTCCCCAAAACATGGCAACATATTAATATTAAAGCTTACAGGAAGGACCTAGTAACTATCATCTGTTATTTTCCATTGCACATTGATATTTTCCACTAAAAAAGCTCTTGCATAGTGTTCTATGTTCTTTTAACATTCAGTAAAATAATTGGATGTATATTTTCTTTTGGAAATCATAGCCATAGCCATTAAGCTGGTGAATGATGAGGTAGTTATACAACCTCTAGAGCTTCACATTTCTCTTTAAAGTACAAATTCTTCATGTTCAGATTTTAAAACCAGCATCTTTATATGAAATAAGAATAATTAGGAAGCTTTACTATTAATTAACTCTTACAAACTGTGAAATCATTGTTACATTTGAATGCATGTGTTTTCTTCTTCCACACCTCCCACTCTATCTGGGATCTCATCATCATTAAAATGAAGTAGTAGAGGTTAGACTTAGCAATCCATGGTATGTTTTCAGTACATTCTCACAGCCCCTGACCAGACTAAAACAGTCCCTGGCAAATGATTGCTGGTTCTTTTCTTAACAATTGCCTTAAAAATTGATGAAAGGCTATCTTGCTACAATTGGTTTGAAAAAATAATATTTTATTTAGATTTAAAAGTGAACAGTAATGTTTTATTTATCCTAGCTTGGAGTGACTCAAGAGTAAATTCTGGAACAAGGATTCCAGTGCAGATAATGAATGTTGGAGGAAATCCTACCAAGCGCAGGTAGAAGAGTAGGAGAGTGAAACAGAAGGCAGAGCAAGTCCTTGAATGTGTGATATCAAAGTTCCCACCTTGAGCAACTGCTAGTGAACTCAGGAAGTTGGAGTAGAACATGTTGCTGTGGAGCTACCTACCTAAGGGCCAGGGAGCTGGGCTATTTCTGGAAAGAATAAAATCTTGGAGACCCCCTATAAGCCACAGGAGCAGAGGAAGACATTATCTAAATAGATCAGGTGTTGGTAATTGAATTTTATCCCAATATGCACCAAAGTGGTGAGGCTTCTTGGGCACTAGGGAAAGTTAATGGTTCTTACAATGTCTATCAACCAATAACCAATGGGAATCAGAGGCTAACTCCATTGGTTTCCTTGCCATTCAGGTGGGGTACCTCTAAGGGATGTGCTTTAATGATCTTCAGAGTTCCCAGAGGGATTAGGGGATTGCCCAAAGGAATAATCTGTTTGATGTTACCCTTACAGGCTTCCTTCTCTTCATTGTCTCACTTCTGCTGCTTTAGCAGCAACCCCCAAATAAATTACTTCCATTCAAATCCTTGTTTCAGCATCTACTTCTGGGGAAAGTTAACCAAAATATTAGAAAATTATTTTTACTTGTGACTCTTGCAAATTAACAATCATTTTGTAGCAGAGACAGTTAATGAGGCATAACATTGATTTCCATTATCAGCATAAAAGTAAAATTACTTCTTCCTCTGTTTTCTTCCTCAAAATGCTCTATCCAAATTAGTCATCTTATTTCTTCACTGTTGTTACTCTTGTTTCATTGAATACTAAAATTTGTCAATTGGATGATAGCATATTAAAGTCATTTTCTTGGCATATTCAAACAAGATTACTCTACCTGAGGCCTATCAATAGGATATTAATTATGTTTTCTGGCCCTTTCTAGGAGACTTATACCAAGGGGTGAAGGGAGGGCAGGAGAATGGAGAAAAAATAAGAACCAAGATAGATCAAGTAAAGGTACAAGATCCCAATGATGAATGTAACTGTACTGTATACCAAAAATGTACAAAACTTCATGAAAAGAAAAAGAGCTAAGATGGTTTCTCTCTCCCTCACTGCAATTTGACCACACACGCTGCTGCCAAATGAATGTTTCAGTACATAGCTATAAAGGTATTACTCTCAAGTTCAAAAGCATTGGTTGGTATCATGCACCATGATTTCTACAGAACTAATAAAAATTTTCTTGACCTGATATTCAGAGCCAAACCTTCCAAAACTAAACTTCACATTGTAAAATCACACTTGCATTTTCAGAAGAAAGTCTCCTATTGAGGTCGGTATAGAGCTTTTGACGTGTGGTGTGGATGAATATTAGGGCACCAACCAGTACACTTTCTCTGCTACTCATTGTCCATTTTAACACTGAAAGTCATCGGTTCCAGAATACTTTTTAGACTCAAGCAAAGAACAGTTGTTCACTCCAGATATGACAGTGCATATTGTCATGGTGTACTGATTTTTCACAGTTATCAAGGAAACTGCTAAAATTAATACCCCTGTCTTTAATGATTCACATGGTTGAAAGAAATTTCACATGGCAATGCTTTCAGTAAAAGTGGAGGGAATACATACAAAGTGAGTTATAAAAGCTGTGTGGTACCTTATTATCCCCAGAAATCAGAATCATAGCACCTTCTCTATTCTTTCCAAGCTTCTAATTACTTTTACCTAATATTCTATTAAACCACCTTCATCCGCAATAGCCCCAAAGCCCCTACATTTTTTTAGCTTCAACCATTTGCAAATGCTGTTCCCTATATATTATCCCCTCAACCTCTATCACACAGCACCTGTTTCAAGGCCAATTCTAATGTTTTCATCTCCGTGGAGATGTTCCTGATTTCTCACTCCTAGTTCCAGGTTTAATTTCCTCTTTAAGTCTTTACCATTTTGTTTTGTTCTCTTTTTGTGACATTTAAAGGGATTTCATTATGTTAAATGTATGCAGAGCTTTACAATACTATTTCAGTGCAGCCTCACCTGTTGTTCACAACTCCTGCATGAGGTCTCTGTAGAAAGGAGGGATTTTGACCTTCATCTGACACCTGAGAATCCTAAGGATGATGATGATCAGACCAGCTAGCAGCACTCATTGGTTATCAAAATAAAATTCAAATCCCAGAACTGCTAACCTGAGGTCTAGCATTGTGCTTATTATTCATAATCATTTGTTTAACCCATTAGTCATCAAATGTTATCTTGGTAACATTTAAGTAGAAGTTTCAATTCTAATATTCAAAGTCCTCCTTTAAATAAACATTATTTGCTGTCATTTATTGATTCAAATATGTTTATTCCAAGATAATTCTTATTTGGATTTTTTGTAAATAAGTACCATCTATATTTTTTAATATGTCCCCAAGGCTCGGGATACCATTTTAAGAAGATCTGTGAGACAGAGCTTAACATTATAAAGCTAATCTCTCCCCTCTCAATTACTTACAATGACCCAGCATTTCTTAATGCAGTATTCCTCAAATTGTGACCTATAAAACTATTCAAAACTATCTGCAATAGAAACTTCCAGGAGCCTTGTTAAAAATGCAGATACCTGTACCTTACCTCAAATTTACTAATTCAAAAAACCAGGTGATAGGCTGTAGGAATGATGATGTTATAAAGTTAAAACAACTTTAAAGTTAAATTTTACCTCCTAATCCTAGCATGTAAAGTTCTTATATATAAAGATACTGCCTTCTATTGAAAACTTCTATTACTGCCTTTCTTTCATTTTACAAATTCTAGCGCCAGTGTTCATGAAGTCTACAATACTCTTCTTTCACACCACCCTGATCCTATCTAACCCTGAAAGACTGACCCAAACTCAGCTTCTCCCACATCACCTTTCCCTCCTCTGAGCTGTTATTGTTGTGACTATTGTCTCTGTTGTTGAGAGATCATAAATTGAGCATGCACCAGATGCACTATGTTGGAAAAATACAGTGAATGTTTAAATTTTAAAAATAATTGTTACAGCAAAAGATGCCTTGGCATTAATATTAATAGAATATTCCCTCTATCTTCAAAAACATTTATTCCATTGTTCTTGCCACTTTCTGAAGCAATTCTATAAGTCCTCATTCATGAGTATCTTTAGTTGCACTGTTGTGGTGGCTTCCACATCCTGAACTGATTCAAAACTTCAGGACCAGATCCAGTGAATAATGTAGATGAGGACCTGCCATAATGTTTTTACCAGCCTGACTTTCTTTTGGATGGCTCTCAGCAGCAGCATTTGCCTTATTTTATCACATCTTGTAAAGACAAGGGGATTAAGAGCAATATGTCTTCTACTGTAATAATTTTTTAAATTATTTAATTATTTAAATATTTTTAAATGATTATTTAGTTTTAAAATTCAACTTTTTTAATTAAAACATTATATGTATTGTGATCACACCTCATATTCCTATCACTCTAAGCATCTTGTGCACATATTTTTATAAATCCTCATAAAGACCTTGAGGAGTATTTTCTATTATTTAGTAAAAAATTTAGTGATCTGGCCAAGATCACACCACCTGTGAGGTAAGGCGGTGGCTGGACACATCTGCATCCCCTGGGCCCCAAAGCTCACACTTTTGGAAACTGCTCTGTGTCTTTCCTTTGCCTTTGCCTTTAGCACAGTTTCTCTACCATGACGGACACCTATCATTACAACTACTGATGATACAGTCTCCTTGGGTGACCTAATGATCAGTGAAACACACTGAATCATTCCTAAAGGAGTGGTGAATTCCAAATGAAGCCAGTTCCTCAACCTGTCATATTAGATTGTCTTATCTTGATTTAGAGAGAGAAAGGTTCATGACCAGGCAAATGGTTTATTTTACTTCATTTGACAGAAAGTCTCACTCCAGAAACAAATCGTTATAATACCAATGATACTGAATAACCTTCTGATTAGTCAAGCAATAACAACAATAATGGTAATATAATAGTAACATATAACTCACATGTTCATGGTGGTCAGTACAGGACAGGGATTATGGTTAGCACATTTGTGCAGTATCTAATTTAATTCTATAACAATTTTAACAAGTGGATGCCATTATCATCATTTCCATTCTATGGATAAAAGAACCTAGGCTCAGAGAATTTAAATAATTTGCATAAGACCACATATCTAGCAACTGTATAATAATTAAGTAGAATCCGAAGTTTGTGTGCTTGACTCCCAGACTCAAGCTCATTACTGTTCTGTTCCATTAGAGAAGATTCCAATTGCAGATTAATTTTGAAATGATGATTAGAAATTACTTTTGAAAAACTTAAATAGCAGAAAAATCATATTCATCTCCATAAATGAAAATGAAAGAATATGACTAATCTGTGGATGCTAAAGAAAGATAAGAAAAATGATTTGCCTGTTTTATCAGTAAATGCAAATAGCCACTTGTTTGTTTTGTCATTTGTCTTTGTCTATTTCAACTGATACAACTGAATGTCATAGGCTGCAAAGTTCATAAGCAACAACAATGTACCTCTCAATGTTCTGGAGGCTGCAAACTCCAAGATCAAGGCACAGGCAGATTCAGCATCTTGTGAGATCCTGTTTGTTGGATCATAGATTGCCACCTTCCTGCTGTGTCTTCACATAGCAGAAGGGTTAAGGGAGCTCTCTGGGTCCCTTTTATAAGGGAAGTAATGTCATTCATAAGTCTCTACCCTCCCTAAGACTCCATCTCCAAATACTGTCTCACTGGGGATTAGGTTTCAACATAATTTCCAGTAGGACACAAAAATTCAGTCTACAGCAGTACCTCAGTGCAATGTCATCTTTTAAAAGTCAGTTTCACTTGGTTATAGAATCAAATGAGGATGTCCTTGGTCCAGAAAAATAATCTAAATTTCAAGTTCTCTCAAAATAGTTGATGTTTGCCTGTGAGGCAAAGAAAGCAGCTAGGCATACCAAAATTTTCCATGAAAGGAAAGTTTCTGAAAGACTGGCCAATTACATGGGAATGTTTTTCACATAAAGTAAACATTCTGCAAAAATGGTTTTTACCTTTAAAATTTTATCATAGTAGAAACAGGAGAATGGAGAGAAGAGTAGGGAAAATTAGGAAATATACTGATTTCAGTTGATATTCTTTTGCAGAAGCTCTGTTCTCAGCTCCTTTCTCTGCTGCTCCTTTAATTTTAGGGTGCAGGAAAAGAGACCACAAAGCCCACCCTCAACATCAAACATGACAGATGGACACTTTGAGACCTTTCGATTTGCTCAGCATGAAGAAGTTCCTAGACACAAAGTTAAGACACAATGCTACTCTAGGTTACATCCATCACATTCTAAAATTCTCTCTTGGGATAAAGTAGCCACTTTGTAATCTAAAAATTTAGCATAAGTATTTCCATAAGTAACCTATAAGAAAAGAAGCCAAGTTAGTAAATGGCACCTAAAAGTTTTCCAATATCCTAAAGTATTATACACACTGTACTCACTTCATCCTTCACATTGATGAAGTTTTTTATTACTAGGTACATGAGGAAAGTTGTTTTGTGTGACTGATTAAAACTATATTTTCCCTGGCTAAGAAACTTTATAGGCTGTTTCCAGGTGAGATAATGGATCCCATTCATTAGTCCACTTGTTTCAGGCAGAAGCTTCAAGTGGCACTTCCTAATTTTAATATACTTCATAAATTTGCTCTATTTTTGAACCTTCAGCCTCAAATGCACCTGTTTCTTTCCAACAAATTTTGCTTCTTCAAAATGTATCACCTGCCGTTCTTTCTTCTAAATAATGTGTCCACAGTTTATCAAAGAACCTTCCCAACTAGAGTTCTGCTAAATAGGTCCTGCCCTTGACTCATCTTTCTGAAATGTCTCTCTTTTTTAACCCTCATTTTCTGTGAAAGTATACTACCCTGCCTCATCTCTGTTTGTTTTTCTTGTATTTGACCTTATTTTGTTATATAAATATGTTTATTATTTACAAAAATTCGGTAAAAATATCTTTAGTGATGTGTTGCAAAAAAAAAAAGACGTTAAGCAATCTAATTTCACTTATTTTTTCTTTTTCAGAAAAAATCAAGGCCTCAAGTATTATTTTTTTGGTGCAGAAAAGTTGCTATGAAGCAGTTTCTCAAGACTCCTGCAGTGTATTACGTGTACATAAGGGCAAGAAGGGAAGGTGAACCATCCTTGTTGTACCCCTAGGGGAAAATAATATTCTCAGGGTTCAGTCTCTGTGAAATGTTCAGAGAAAGAAAGATCTTTTTTATCCTACCTACAGCTTAAAGCCCCCTTTCAAAATTTCAATGTGCTATTTGCTTTGGGGCAAAAAAGCAAAATTACATTCAATTTCCTTGTTTCATTTCTCAAAGTTTTAAAAATTGTACAAGTTTGGAAGACTTGGCCAGAGTTTATAAGGATCTAGACAAAGTCAAAATACTTTAGAAATAGACATGACTAAAAGGCCCATGTAAGACACAACTCATCATTTTTCATGGTAATACTCTTGTGGAATTAGAGCAGCAGTTATCAAAAAGCCTGGCATCTCTCCCTTCTTATCCCTTCCTTTGCTTGTCCAGCAATTGACTCTCAAAGGCCAACCCCTGCGAGGACTAATATAGCTTCCCCTAAGCATTATCTGGAGAACACTTAAAAATATACTCATTCTCAGGTCCCACTTCAGACCAATTAAATTATATTAAAGTAAAATATTTGAGGTAGGATTACTAAACATTCATGAATGGAGTCATGAATGGAGTCATGAATGGCAGCCAGAATGGAGAGCTGTTGCATACAACAAAAGATACACACTGCTGGGCTCCTTCTCCCATTAGCTCACTGATTGATAGTTTTTTCAACGGATTTGACTGAGCCTAGAAATTCAAGCAAGGGAATTCTTAAGCAAAACCCTTTATGCTTGGGAGAGAGAATGGAAATATTCCTAGACTATATAAAATAGGCTTGAGGGAAAAGGAGAAATGACCTCAAGGTAAAAAAGCCTCCTGAAATGGAAACTAACTGCAAAATTCTAAAGAGAAGCTACCTACCTTGTACTTATGTCTTGTAGGAAAGATTTATATTTCAAAGGAGCCTTGTTTCATTTATATCACTTAGAATTTATCAGATTCTCTTCAACATTATCAAAGAGGAAAAGCTGTTAAGAGTTTTCAAAACAATAAATCATTAAGTTCTTTATAGATTTGAGATAATAGACCTTTGGCTGAGGAAGAGCAGGTGAAGATTTTTTCCCACATTGTGGGTTGTCTCTTCACACTGCTGGTGGTTTCTCTTGCTGTGCAGAAG
>NW_004624915.1:2033860-2045864 GCF_000247695.1 Heterocephalus glaber
TATATGTATATATATATATATATGTTATCAAGTCTACAGCTTGAACATCCATTGTAGGTAAAGGCAATCAACAAGAGAATGACAAAATTATAATTTTTATAAGCCAATTTCCTGGGCAGAATCAAATCCAAAAGGAAGCACTTAAGAGCTAAAAAGTTTTTATTTAATTTGTAGGCACCACATTTTAAAGTGAACTCAGATCAAAAGCTTACCAGAGAGCAAAAGGTAAAGGTTGATAACTCAGCATGAAATGAATTGAAAACACCTAAAATGCACAAGAGCAAACACATATTGAATATGCCTTTGTTTAGTGTTTTCAGAGTTGCTTTACATACACACATTATTCCATTACACAAACACACACATGCACTTTTCTGCACTCCTGTGCAGAAAAGTATTATTATTACTGTCATTATTATTCACATGTTGTATATTGAAAATTAATCTTCCCAAGGTCATAGATTGTACATATAGAGGAACTGATTTGGAGGCCCAGATCTACTTGAGTCTAGGATGCCTATATCTCATCTACAGACATACAAAATAAGCATCCTGCTGATTCTTCATGAGAAATTTTATAGAAACCATGATTTCACTGAGGAGGAGAAGAGAAGGATGACACCCAAATCAGTCCATAATGAGCACTTATGATGCTATCACAGAATTTCCTCAGAGACAAAACTCAGGAGAAAAAACAATGTTCTACTCCCCACACTTGCTATTAATTCCTAAGGACAAAGAAAGACCCAAAGATGACATAGATTCATTGTCAAAAAATTAAAAAAAATAAAAACAACCACGCAAATCTAATGGAAGAAGTAACAAAACATACCTACCAAGCACAAATGATATAGTCACTTGAAACTGATAAAGTTTAGTTTCTAAACATTTTCTTGGCTGACTACACTTTGTGTCTCCTGAACTTGAGGCACCTGTCATGTACTACAAGTGGTAAATGCCACATTAGCACTTTCTCTCCAGTTGCTCAAACCCTGAATCCATTCCTTTTCGTTCATCTTGTCTAATTGTCCTGTTTTTCAAGGTTACCAATGTCTGCTCTTCTCTTAAATATTAGCCTTTTAGTTTTTTCTCACTCCCCCAGAACCAACAAGGCACTAATAGAGAAGGCATCTGAATACAATTCAGTCAATGGGATTGATTCAGTGAGTGCCCTTCTTCTCTTCTACAATAACTCCAGTGAACTCTCAAATTTAGCCATGGTAAAGATAGGCATGAAAGAAGTAGAAGCAAACTAAACAAGGGGCTATGACTAGAGATATTTGAATTCAATTTCCTCCTCAGTTTTCTGTTTACTATTGAGAAAATAATAGTAATCACCAGATGAAATTTTTGTGAGGATTAAATTAGATACCATACACACAATTTATATTAAGTTTCCAGTTAGTAGAAGGTATTTATGATTATATCTATCAGCAGGTTGAGCCACTTTCGGGCAAAACTAAAAGTTAGCCCCAAAATAAACTTTTAAACAACATGAATATAAGTTTAAAAACTATTTCTTAAAATTCCTTTGTTGTCTATATGTGAAGATAGTATTCAACCTAATTATCACAGAAAACAAAGAAATTGCTGATGGACTCAGTCAGGTTCAGAATGAAGAACTTGAGGGGAAGCATCTCACCATCTTACAGGGATGCCTGAAAAACAAAGAAATTTTTTGAGTGTGTTCACAAGGTTAATGTCCCCCAAGAAAGAAAAACGAAAGCAGGAACTTCATGAAGATAAATCATATAGTGACTTATATCACAGTTAGTGGAAAGAATTTTGTTGAATACATATTGATGGAAAAATATGAAAGAAATTCTCAAGAAGGTAGAATGATAAATTTATCTTACTGTCATTTCCCCTCCAGAGATTCTATTTATGATAGAAGTATGTCCCCATCTCATCTAGGCAATGATACCACATCAATGCACTAACATTATTAAGGGGCTCTGATTGAAAGAGGTGATTATCCATAAGATAAATCCAATCACAGCGTATCTTCCAAGTACCAGCACAGAAGAAGGTGCTTTAAGAGCCTGAAGGACACCAATGGCCTTCAGAAGTCATTTGGGCCAGAAAGCCAACTCAATGTACTTGAGGCTGAATAGCATAAAACTTGTGAATTTCTCTACCAGTTCTCAGGAGAGGCAAGAGATAGTTTAACAGGAAATTAGGCAGCCCAGTGGAAGGTTTAAATAGAGTTAATATGGATAGAGACAAAGGAAGAAAAATGAAAGTGATGGCAAGATGAATTATTAATTTTCTGATACCCAAATATGCTTTAATTGGCAGTAAAGCTATGGGGTGGAGAATTTTTGACAGCACCAAAGTAATATTGTTGGTTCTAAAATTCATTTTAAAGACTTCATACTACTGTATGGATGGATAATGACACATCAGGAAAGGTTAAATCTTTTCTATATTATATCCTTCAATACATTATATTATATATTATATATAGTATAATATATATTATATTTTATATATATTATATCATTTCAATAACATTTAATCTTTTTCTTTATTTCAGTTAAAATCCAGTTTCTATTAGTCTGATGACTTCTGAGTCTGAATCCCTAATCCAGGCTAACCCATTAAGCCATTGTAAGACAATAATTTTAAAAGGAAAGAAGGAAAAAAAAAAAAAAAAGAAAGAAGGGAAAGGAAAAATTACCAAAAAAGAAAAAAATGTAAACAAAGTCTATGTAAATAGGGAAGGGTGGAGGGAGTGAAGGGCTTATAGGTAATGGGGAAAAAATAAGAACCAAGATACATCATGTACAGGCACAAGCACCCAATGATAAATGTAAACGTATTGTATACCTAAAATGTACCAATAAAAGAATTTAAGCAAAAAATAATAATGATAACAATAATTTTAGAAGGGCCTCCAGGCCAAGCATACTTACTCTCACTTGGTATTTACACTTATGAACCCATGCTGTTGATATTTTCATTTCTTTGGTTTTTCTTTAGGTGATTAAGTTAGTCCAATATCTCTATGTTACATGTTAAGAAATACTTTAGCTTTCTCTGTCTAAGTTAACACTAGTAGAAAGCATAAGTCAACAATCAAAATCAAATGTTAAATTCAAACATAGTATCTTTTGGTTCAGTTGGCCAATCTTAGGGTTAAAGAGAGATGGAGGAAGAAAGGAACACCACTGTAAGCATGGTGATAAATGCTCTGAAGCAGATGCTTATGAATTCTCACAGGTATTCTAAGAAGTAGTTACTATGAGAAAATATCTGTTCAGAGAAGTTAATTATTCAAAGTTGCACAGCAAATATGTATGTGTACTGGATTCTAAATTTATGTTTCAACCAGGAGAAAGCATTAAGGAGCTGAATTCCTTAATGTATAAATATCCTTATCAGTGGAGGTTCCTTAAGCTTTAGGTTAGAAAAGTTTGGTGCAGAGAAACACAGAGCAAATTCAGACAGAAATGGAAAACAAAATCTGAAAATCACAGGAGAAAAGATCTCAAAAGAGTAGTTGAAAAAGAATAAATAAACCTAAAGTGAAAGAATGAAAGGCAATCTAATCCTGTATGACTGGGACTTGGTAAGGAGAGAGAAAAAGAAATGAAAGAGCAGAGATGGGAAGAAAGGTTAGTGATAAAGAGTGAAAGAGAGGGAGAGAGAGAGAGCAAAAGTTGGGTCATGTCTTACAAATGGGAGAAAACTATAATAACTCTAAAAATCAATGATCTAAAACCAATGCAGCCAAGAGGAACCTAAGGAGAATAACAATTATATGTAACACGGTATCTTGGATGGAATCCAGAACAAATAGATACATATTAGGGAAAAATAAGGAATTCTGAGTATAAACTTTACTACTAATAATGTATCAATGCTGCTGATTAACCAACAAATGCACCATGTAAGATGTTAATATTTGGGGGAAACAGAAGTCAGACATATGGGAAGTTTTTGTTCTATTCTCATAATTTTTCTTTGCATCTTAATGTATTCTCAAGGAAAATAATTTTTAAAGGGCAGGGGATTTAGCTCAGTGGTTCTGGCGCCTGCCCCACAAGTGCAAGGTCCTGAGTTCAATCCCCAGTACAAAAAAAAAAAAAAAATTGCGAGTCTAGAAACATGGTTGTCATAACTTTGTCCCAAGAAAAACCTTCAAATCATAGATGCAACACTACCAACTCTACCCTCATTAGAAGAGTAAGAAATAAAAACTTTATAGATAAATCTATAGATATATAAGTGGTATAAGCCTTGATACCACTGAGGTATAATTTGTATTCATATGTAAATAATCTGAGAATTAAAAAATTAGGAAAACTATATGTTGAAACACATACATATTTTCTTAACATTATAAAAGTTTGAAATTTAGCCTTGATTAATTTTATAAAAGCAGAAAATCAATGGTTCTTTAAAAAATAAGAACCAAGATATATCATATAAAGGTACAAATTCCCAATGATGAATGTCATCAGATTGTATACCTAAAATGTACCAATAAACTTAATGAATTTTTAAAAAGCAGGAAATCAAACAACCATCTGTTTATTTAAACACACTACCTGGAAAATGCAGTCTTAATCAAGTAACACCAATAAGTGTCTCCTTAAGCATGCTAAATGTCTGTATCTAGAGAAAGCCAAGAATACCAACCAAATGTAATTAGCTAGCACTTCACAATAAGTAGATGAATGATCTTGCATCCAGAAAAACGTAAAAGGACCTCAGTGCCACTACTATTAAATACTATCAATAAAACTGTAATATCAGTAAACAGAAAAGGGTCCAGTGGTAAGCAAATCATGGCACACTCAGTTCAGTAACTAGTCAATACATTATATGCTAGACACTAAACAAAAAAGCAAACAAATACAAGTAGAAGGAAGGAGTATCCCCACATTATTCTGAACATAACCCTCAGCCTGCTCTTTCCACACCTAGAAAGTTTTTTTTTTTTAAAAAACAATCTTGCAACTTCCATCAGGCAGCTGAGCCTAGAAAATTTGAAAGGGACCTACAGCTTACAGTGGTCATTTCAGTTCACATAAAATCAGGACGCTTTCAAAGGGAGTCTGTTGAATGTCAGGTTTGAGTCAAGGTTTTAATTTCACAGTAGATTTAACCAAAGAGATTTAATTTTACCAAATTAAAACACATGCCTTACAACAACCCCCAAGCCCTCCAGGAATGAACTCAGAAAGAGAAAGTTTGATCAGAGCCTCAACTACAAATGAAAATAAAAAAGGCAATGAATCTAGATGCCCTAATTTAAAAGCTCAGGCTGGAGAAAAATGGAGAATTAACACTCTGCAAAAAATGGATGCCGTTCTTACTGACTGGAGACAATTTTTCCAAAGAAAGGGTACCCACCTGCCCTAAGGGTCCTGCTCCACAGTCCACTGGTATATATATGTAACACAAATTGTGTCTAAGCAACTCCCAGAAATTGAGGGAGAAGAGAGTAATGACTAATAATAGCAGCCAATAATATGCTGCTCTCTTGCACAAATGCGGGCATGAGTTAGATATGAAGGAATAAAACCCATATGTGAAAACATAATCATACAAAGGAAAAAAGAGGGAGGCAGAGGGATTAGGGGAGAGAGGATTCAGAACAATAGATACTAGCTAATCAGAAAAAGAAAAGAAAAATGCTAAGAAGAGAGCAAAATGAGTAGCAGCTAATATTAATATATCACTAGCATGTGGCAGATGTTGTAGTAGGCCCTTAGATACATTATCTCATGCTCACAATGATGGTACAGCTAGTCATCATTCAATTTTTAAAATGGAAAAATTGAGGGTCACTGTGCTGAAGTATCTTCCCTTCTGATATTCTAAGTAGAAGACAAAATTCCAGGTGAGTTTAATCCCCTAAATCTTTGCTTCTTCCATTATACCATCCTTCTTGTCTAAGGAAGAAAGTTAGCGCCTGCCTAATCATTATTCTGATAAAGTAAGCTCAAAAAAACTCAGGTTAAGTGTGTAAACTTTAATCCCCCCATCTAGGTTTTAAACTCCTTAAAACAAGGCCAACAAGTTCATGTGCTTCTACAGAATATAACATTTATGTCAACATGATAAATGAAAAAAATGCTTCCATAGAAAACTGAGTTTTCACCAGCTGAACTGAGACATGTCATCTATAAAATAAAATCTGTTTGCTCTGTTATATAATAAAAAGTTGATGGGTGAATCTCTACATCTGTACACATACAATTGTACATTTTGTTGCATGGAAATTATATTTCAATTAAAATAACTAAATGAATTTATAAATAGTAAAGAAATTGAGCCAAATTTCACTTCTAGTTATGTTTGATACAACAAATAATTACTCCTTTCAAGAACAATTCAAAATTTAGCTAAAATATAAAAGTAAATTGTTGGAACGAGTTGGATTGCTGCTGAGAAAAATGAAACCTTGATAGGTCAAAATCTAGGACAGAAGAAATGCAATACAATGAGTCCAATATTCATTATCCATCTTCTTTCCTTGTGGCATCTATACTTTCTAGATTATGTGGAAAGGATTAAAAGGCAACAAAAGGATGACTGTTAAAAGAGCATCAGTGAATTCAGAAGTCTTTCAGGAATGAAGAGGCAAAAATTGCATTTTAGGCTGCTGATTCAAGTGAGATTTGAGAGGCCAGGTCTGCTAAAAAATGAAGGTGCAAAAAAGTAAGACCAATAAGCAATCACTTTTGCCTCGGGCATTTGCTGAATACTTAAACTATGCAAGAAAAAGGGCTAAAAAGCCAATAAGAAATAACTGAAATACAAAATGGAACTCTACCAGCCTTGCAGTATATAAAACAGTCTACCAGTGCATAAAAATAAAACAGAGAGTTGAGTATCCCCACAACAAAGAAGGGGCCTAAGTAATTTCTCAAGCTCACAGTTTGCATACTTGAAGGAATATATCCCAGGAGTGAAAATAGCCTGAAGGAAAGAACACATAGACAAGAATTGCACATGCAGCTGCAGTCCTTATCAAAGTCTTCTCCAGCGATCTGGGAATGAATTAGGTGATCTGCTCTACACCATTTCATGCCAGCCGAGAGATCTCTTTTTTATTATTAGTAGCAGGTGTTTGTAGTCATAATGTTTGCATTTCTTGAGTGGAGTTGGGACATGTACATAACACATCTTAAGTCTTTTTTAGCTCCATTCTTGAACCCTTTCTTATTTGAAAAAGATCTATCTCCATACTTTTATTATGTATCTTTTATTTTACTCTTTATTTATATTTTGGGGCTCTCATGTAAGAGAAGTCATGCAATATTTAAACTTATGTGTCTTATTTATTTCACTTAACACTATGGTCTTAAAATGCATCCATTTTCCTACAAATTACTCGTTTATCTTTCTTTATGGCAGAATAGTACACCATTGTGTGTAAATACCACGTTTTCTTTATCTATTCATCTTTTCTTTTAAGTGCATGGTTGTGTATAGAGGAAAAGGGTTGGAAGAGGCTCAAGATTCAATCTTGAAAAAATGCAGTTGGAATTTAGAGTTCTCTCTACCCAGCTATGAGTTCAAAGGAGTTAGGAAAAATTCACTGCCAATGACCCAGTTTATAAAGTTTTACAGAAACATTCCACTATCTATTCATCTTCTGATGGACACATAGGCCACTTTCAATATTAATGTATTATGAATTGTACTGATATACACAAGGGTATATATATATATATATACCACTATACTATGATGTCTAATTCTTCAGGAAAGATACCTAGGAGGAAAATAACTGGATCAAATGAAATTTCTAATTTCAATTTTTTGAGGAATCTCTACAGTGATTTCCAAAGTGGTCTAACTAGTTTACCTTCCCAAAAATAGTGTAAAAGTCTTCCTTTTTCCCCTTTCCTGCAGCATCTCCAGCATTTGTTATTATTTGATTTCTTCATGATGGCCATTCTTTCCGAGATAAGATGGAATCTAAGTGTTGTTTTAATTTTCATTTCCCTAATGGCCAGTGATTTTTTTCATGTATGTATAGGCCATTTGTACTTCTTCTGTGAAGTGTCCATTCATTTCACTTGCCAATTATTTCATTGGGTCTCTTGTTTTGGGGAATATGATTTTTTCTGATTTCTTTATATATCCTGTACATTAGTCTTCTATGTGAGACATAGGTGGCAAAATCTTATTCCAGTCTGTAGTTGTCATTTCACTCTGCTGCTTGTTTCTTTTGCTGGGTAAAAGACTTTTAATTTGATATGATCCCGATTCTCAGGACTATATCCTGTGCAACAAGGGTACTGCTTAGAAAGCCCTTGGCTATACCTATGACTTTAAGTGTTTTACCTATTTTGTCTTCCATCAGCTTAAATGTTCCTGATTTAACATTTATTTCTTTGATCCATTTTGATTTTACTTTAGTACATAGTGAAAGATGAGTCTAGATTCATTTTTCTGCTTGTGGATACCCATTTGTTTAATATCATTTTTTAAAGAGTCTATCTTTCCTACAGTGTATGTTTTGGCAGCTTTATCAAAGATCAAACAGTTGAATTTGCTTGGGGTTGTTGTTGCATTCTCTATTCTGTTCCATTGATCCTGATGTCTGTTTTTGTGCTAGAACCATGCTGGTTTTTATCACCATCATTTTGTAATATAACTTTTTTCTGGGAATGTGTTGTCTTCTGCTATGCTCTTTTTTTTTTTTTTTTTTTTTTTTTGGTATCAGGAATCGAACTCGAGACCTTGTACTTTCAAGGCAGGCACTGGAACCACTGAGCTAAATCCCCACCCCATGCTTTAGTCTGTTTAACCAGGATTTATTTTGCTATTCTGGGTCTCTTCTGGTTCCATATGAATTTTAGGGTTATTTTCTCCAGTTCTGTGAAGAATGCTGTGGGTATTTTGATTGGGATTGCATTAAATCCATATATCAACTTTAGAAGTATGGCCATTTTGACTATATTGGTTCTACCTATCCAAGAACAGCAGATATTTTTCCATTTTGTGATGTCCTCTTCATCAGAGTGCTATAGGTTTTATTATACGGGCTGTTTCCATCCCTAATTAGGTTAATTCCTAAGTATTGAATTTTTCTTGGTGCTGTTGTGAATGCTATTCTTTTCCTAATTTCTTTTTCAGGGAATTCATTTTAGTGTACAGCAAGGCTATTGCTTTTTCTATGTTGATTTCATATGCTGCTATATTACCTAATTTCATTATTAATTCTACAAGTGTTAGGTGGATTTTTGGGGTGTTCAATGTAAAGGATCATTTCATCTGCAAATAATGATAATTTGACTTCTTCCTTTTCTACACATATCCTTTTTGTTTCTTTTTCTTGCCTAATTGCTCCAGCTAATATTTCACATACTAGGTTGAACAAGAATGGTGATAGTGGGCATTTTTGTCATGCTCCTGATTTTAGAGGGAAAGCTTTCAGTTTTCCCCCATTTAATATGATATTGACACTAGGTTGTTTATAAATGGCTTTGTCAAATGAGATAAGGCCCTTCTATATTGATTTTCTTCAGAGTTTTTATCATGAATGGATGTTGGATTTTGTCAAAGGCTTTTTCTGCATCTACTGAAGAGATCCTGTGACTTTTGTCCTTGCTTCTGTTTATATGGTGTATAATATTTATTGGTTTTTGTATGTCAAACCATTTTTGTATCCCTGGAATGAAGACTACTTGGTCATCATGTATGATCTTTTTGATTATTCATTGCATTCCACTTGCCGGTATCTTGTTGAGGATATTTGCATCTATTTGCATTAATGAGATTGGTCCATGGTTCTCTTTTTTTTATTGGATCCATGTGTGGTTTTCAAATCAGGATAATGACAGCTTCCAAGAATGACATTAGGAGTACTCTTTCCCTTTCAATTTGGTTACAAACCTTGAGGGGTTATTGGTGTTAGAAATTCCCTGAAGTTTTTAAAGAATTCAGCAGTGAACCCATGTGCACCTAGACTTTTCTTATTTCATAGATTTATTATATTGCTTCAATTTAATTGCCTGTTATTAATTATTTGGGTTTTTTAAGTTTTCTTGGTTCAATTTTTGTAAATCACAATACTAAGAATCTATCCATTTCTTCAAGATTCTCCAATTTCTCGGTGTACAAGTTTGAAAAGTAGTTGTTAACAACCTTTTTTATTTCATCATTGTCTGTTGGAATTTCACCTTTTTCATTTCTACTTGCATTGATTTGGACCTTTTCTCTCCCTATTTTCATTACAATGAATAAAGTTTTGTCTATTTTGTTTATTCTTTCAAAGAACAAACTTTTTGATTCATTCAGTCTTTGTACTGTTTATGGGCCTGAATTTCATTGATTTCTGTCCTGATCTTTATAATTTCCTTCCTTTTAGTAGCTTTGGGTTTAGTGGAGGAAAAAAAAATAAGTTTTTAAACAGTGGAAAATTCAAAATAGGATAGTGTCTCAATGTAAGGAAAAAAGAAGAATGTGTAATTATATATGTATATATATTAAATTTGCAATTTTTAATTTATTAATAAAAGGTGTGAAGATAAGAAAAAGAAATAAACCAAGCCACTTAGATTCTATCTCCCTGGAATCTGATTCTTGGGATGAATAATGCACAAGTTGACAGTATTTAGTCTGAGTCATTCTACAGGGAGTGCCCTAAAAAATATATTTTTCATTCATCTCTACAATCCAGATCCCTAAGGCCTTCGAGCTCTCAAATAAATTTCCCATGACATAATTGTTCAATTCTTACTTTGATTCTACAGATTTTTCATCAATTTTTTAGATTAATCAGGAAGAGTTTGTTTCTGTTGCTTACAACCAAGAATTCTGGTTGAACTACTAATAACATGGAAGCCAGATCTAAAACCCATATCTCCTCATGCCAAAGTTAACATCTTCTCCAGCTCACAGGGGTAATACTACGTGTGCTCCAAAGAAATATCATTGCGATGCAGTACTTGTGCACTGAGGTTAATTACCCAAAGAGTCTACAACTGAAGACAGAAGTTAACAAAGTTCAATAAGAAAATGACATCTGTGAAACAAAGCCAAAAAAATTTAATTTACATTTTCATTCAATAACATCAAAGTTTTATAATAATGCTACACTAGAAATCTTTGGTTTCCACAAATGTCAACTTCATTATAAAATCTCTAAAACTAATACAAAGGTGTATGATAAAAATAATTCATCATTAAAGCTAGAAATTTAAAATCTTAAGATTTTCAAATTTGTTGAATTTTTTCTTTCAAAAAAAGTTGATTGTGAGGGTGGGGAAGGCTTCCAGGTAGGCATACCACAGCTCCCAGCATGGAGGAAACTTCCAGGTGAGCATGCCATGGCTCCCTGTGCAGAAGAGGCTTCCAGATAGGAGTGCTACAGCTCCCAGCACAGAGGAGGTTTCCAGGTCAGTGAGCCATAACTCTCACCACAGAGGAAGCTTCTGTGTAGGCATGCCGCAGCTTCCAGCAAGGAGGAGGCTTCTGGGTCAGCTTGTCACAGCTCCCAGCCCAGAGGAGGCTTCTGGGTAGGCATGCAGTGGCTCCCAATATGGAGGAGGCTTACAGTTAAGGGTGCTGCAGCTCCCAGCATGGGGAGGTGAGCCACAGGGGTGCCAGCAGCACTCCACCCACCATCAAAATGAGAAGACATGTAAACAAGCCTCAGAAGCAGACTTCCAAATCACCTACAGCAACCCCAAAGGGAAATGAGAGGGAACACTCTGATGATACTCAACCACCTGGACCCCCTGAACTAGCAACAAAAGAGGATCTGGAAAAAATTAAATCAGAAATAATTTCTCACATAACAGCAGAGATTGTGCCCATAATCATTATTTTCAGGTTATTATTTTCAGAAATTAAATGCAAATGGGGAGAAGCAAACAAAAAGAAAAAGTCATAACAATGATAACTCAATACGTATCGGTTATAACAATCAATGTTAACGGTCTCAACTCAAGAATCAAAAGAAATAGATTGTCAGAATGGGTTAAGAAGCAAGATCCAACAATATGCTGCATACAAGAAACACACTTAATTCAAA
>NW_004624915.1:2063740-2076786 GCF_000247695.1 Heterocephalus glaber
ATAGGACATACATGGGTAAATACTGAATAGTTTCTCTAGTGTGAGAAACTGAAAGTGTAAATAAGGACTAAAAGGCATAATAGATAATGTGAAATAGGAAGAAAAGGGGCAAAGGGAAAGGAGAAGTGGGAAGGGTAGGGGAAAGGAAAGAAGGGAATGGAACTAATATGAGAAAATGAAAAAAAAGGGAACAAAGGCTTTGTAAATAGGGAGGAATGAAGGGGTTGAAGAGAGGGGAAGGGGGAAAAATAAGAACCAAAAGAGATTATGCAAAGGTGCAAATTTCCAATGATGAATGCCATTATATTATATACCTAAAATGTACCAATGAAATAGTATTTTTAAAAAATGAGGCTTACAACAATCATGTTTTGAATTAGGATGCCAATAATTTTATCGAGGTAGATTAGGAGAACTTCACAATACCATAAACATTTCAATAAATACCATAAATAAACATTTTTAATGGTGCTTAGTTTATATGAGGAACTTGATTTCTATTGGTACATTCTCTCCTCTTTTTTGGTTCACTCAAAGCCTTCAAACAATCTGGTGCTTCCTTCTTTTAAAAGAATTGAGGAATTTCTAAAACAGTGCAAACTTTCTCTAAAAACTTGTTTATCTCTTGAATCAATTAAATGATTGACTTCCAAAACACAAGACATATACTGGTTGAAAATTAGCAGTTTCCCCAATTCTACATGATGGGTAGACTCAATGAGATGTGAATTTTATTTTCACTATTTTTTTAAGTGGTCACATCACTGCTTTACTATTTATGATAATTAATGTCAACCGTTATTTATTGTTTTACTGTTATAAAGTAAACATAGTTCTACCTCAGTCAGCTCAAACCACAAACAATAGAGGCCAATTTACTTTGATTCTCATAGCTTATTTCAGCTCTCTTTTATGCTGTCTGTCAGTAAATCAACTTTAATATTTAATGCTTTAATATCTACAAGCAAAAAGTTCTGCTTTTATTTTAATGTCAATATGTCCAGCTTGTATATGTCTTTGAAATGATTTGCAGCACATCCTACCGGTATGCTGAGATGAAACAGAAATTTAATAATAATAAAACAAAATCTGTTTTCATTGATAGAAATTTCCAGCTGTTTTCTCAAAAACCATCAAACATAATGAAAGGGGTATGAAAGACTTAAACACAAGGTTACCTAATTAGCTGGATGCATTTGAAATTATAACACCAGGTCTGCAGACATGAGGCAAAACAAGCTGCTGTTTTCAACTAGGATGAAATTCTAGGAGCACTGTAATTTATCTTCTATTATTTCTAGCAGGGGCTGAATGAGAACTAACTGCGGGGAGCTATTTTACCAGCATTTTACAAACATGTTTTCATATTTTCTGTTAATGCACTAATGAAAATCTATACCAAACACATTTGCCAAAGAGTAAGATGCACTAATAATTTCTTTTGGGGCTGAGAAAGTAAAAATTATTTTAGACAATCTGAGTGGGACTTGACCCTTACTTTAAATAATGACCAATATTCCACTAAACTTAAAGAAAAAAACAATACAACAACTAATTTGCTCGGACAAACAATTCAACTGGTCTAATTCTAAAGGTCTAATATTCTATTCTATTCTAAAGGTCTAATACAGCTCATAAACTATGAATAGGTACAGGAGAAAAAAAGCAGGATGTAGCATTTTGAATGACTGGACCATTGGTTAAGCCTCAAATTTAACCCTGTCACCTGAAAAATAAAAATAGCACAATACATTAAATTCCTCGCCAAAGTAGCAGCAGGGATTTTTTGTGGAAATAACTTCTAGTAGTAGTATTTCTGCCACAAAAAACCTTCCAGAACTGAATCATTCTACATAATTCAGCTGTCCTGATAAGGTGTTTATTTAATATATTTAATTTTGAACTTTATGACCTTTTAAAAATAGAATGTATAGAACAGAATTTACTCTTCACTGATGATTCAAGGCTATCATTGTAAAAAACAATCAGCTTGCCCTGCTAGGAGACAGAGATATTATCTAAGGCTATTGAGCTTGACCCCATACTAAATAACACTGGATGACTGAGTTTTGTGTCTTTGTAACACTGTACACTACAATGACTTCTTTGTGTCCTTTGTTTGCTAACTGGCCCTATTGCTTACAGAAAAAAAGAGTGGACTGTTCTTTTAAACTCTTGCAAAATACATTTTGAATCCTTGTTCCATGCCTTAGTAGCAATAGAATTCTAAACAACATCCTTGTCTTTATATGCTTTCACTTTCTCTTAACAAAATAGCATACTATAACACTGATAAGAGAGATGAATATTTGAATAGTTCTTATTCTGTAATCTACATTCAAACATACATAACTGTAATTTGCTGTTTGTACATATTGTACACCTGATCAACAGCCATTTTATGTGTGTTCTTTTCAGTGGAAATGAAAAGTCACAAAATAAATGCCAAAATATTTGATACTTGACTGTAACCAACTGCAAAGGTAATAAATACTAAGTAGAAACAATTGATATGCTTTAAAAAATTAAAGAAATTTCATTGAGGATGAATTTGAAAGTTTATCTTCATTGTTGCCTTCTGAAAATGTGCCTATGGGCTTTAGAATATTGGTCATTATGTACTATATATCTTCCCTTTTTTTCTTTTTGAAGAGGGTCATTGGAGAAGGGGGACATGAAGAAAACAGTGACTTAATTGGCCTCTCTTAGATAACTGTTTTGATTCTATTTATATAGATTTTGTGTTTAGACATTTTAGTTGCTATTAGGGAATTTTTACTCCTGGATTCCTACTTTACTGAAGAAAGAATTTTGAGATATTTTGGATTATACAACCAATATAAAGGAAAATTATTTTTCAATGAATTTAATTCAGAAACTGAGATCTATTTTTCAAAATACTGCTACAACATCAACAAATATAAATTAAGAGACAAGTCTGAATGTCTATCCTTGCCTGAGTTTGAACCCCAGTCATTGCACTCACATGCTGATTGATATGAAGTATGTTATTTATATTTTATACACTTTGGTTTGTCTCTCTGGAAAATAGAGACATTGCTGGGTACCTCATAGGATTGTTGGGGAGCATCTTGCATATAGTGTGATCAGAACATTACCTTGCCTGTATTTATTTATAACTTTGCCATGAATCTAAACTATTCTAAATAAGATTTTCATTTAAAAATAAGAAAAAGAACAATATAGTTTACATTATAGTGCTGGATAAATGTTAATTTTAGTTACTGGTATTAAGGACTTTTATTGTTTGTGTGGCCTAGTTCTCTAGTTAATACAAGTCATAAAGCATAATAGTGAAGAGCATATTCCCTTCCATCTACATTCCTTGGCTTCAAATCCTAAATTGTTCACTTACTAGTTGTATGAACTTGGTGAAATCTTAACCATTCTGTATTTGTTTCCCTATTATCAAATGTGGATGTGTTTATCAGTCAGTAGTCCTGTTGCTGGGGCGTGACACCTGACACCCACAATTTAAAGTAGAGTTTTAATTTAGCTCACAGTTTCAGGGGATTCAGTTCATGGTTGGCAGGAAGGCTTCAAGGCAGAGACATCACGGCTGAAAGATGTGGCAGAGCAAAATTGCTAAGGGAGCACCATCTGAGAGGAAGGAGGCAGGGACCAGGTATAGTACCCAAGGTCATGCCTTCATAACCCAACCAGACACACACAGAAGTATGCTCCAACAATCCTTTGGGCAGCTCCCAAGCCGAACAAGTTGACACAATTAAGCTTAACAGTCATAGAATGATAATAATAGCATGTATTTCATAGTGTTACTGTAGGATCAAATGTATTTCATTTAGTAGGTAGGAAAATTTCAGGAGTGCTGAGTATTAGTACTAATATTATTTGTATTGCTACTATAAGTGAGATAGATCAATATTTGTCCCTGAACTTTCCAAATATGATGACCATACATTGTGGGTTTTACAAGATTGTCGTTATATAAAAACAATTCTGTCCCATTACTTCCCTAAATGCCATGTCAGCTGTCATTATCTCCTGCTTAAAAAACATGGATCTGGATTTCTCATTATTCTTTACTGGGAAACAGAGGCTTCTTTACAGTCACTCAGTAATTGGATTGAGCAGGAAAGCTCATGCCAGAATTCTCTAAGAAAGAATCCATGGACAAGCAGCTGGACCTCCTTGCCAGATAAGAAACAAGTTTGTCACCAAAATGCCAACAGAAAATCATTTTTTCCTCAATTGGAGTTTCTGATGTCCCTGACTTCACTTCTCAGGTCTGCCCACACTAACTTTTTAAAAGGCCTTTGGAACAAGAAATTCACTAAAGCATTAGTGGGAAAATGATCAGCTCTGTATATCCAAGAGAAGGATGCTGTCTTTTCTTTGGGCTAATTAGAAAATGCAAATCAATTCTTTGACTAGAGATGTTATCTGACACATAGCATATTTTTGCCATAACAGGCCACAGGGTGACATATCTTCAGAACCAAAAAGAGACTAATGGTCTGACTTTGAGGACCAGAGTGAAGAGACAACCTACAGAGCAGGAGAAAAGAATAAAGACAGGAATCCAGACTTAGAGAAGAAGCTGGGTCCTGGACCTGATCAATGCTGCTTTAAGCAACGAAGACAAAGGCACCTCAAATTTGCCACTATTTCATGGGTTCAAAGGGAGTAACAGATGACTCAGCAGGTATCAGTAATCCTATGAGGATCTTATGCTAATGAGGATCTTAGGTCAATGAGAAGCTTATGTTGATTAGGACAGTAAGATGACCAAAGACATACTTACAACAGTAGGTAGGATGATTTAAGCTGATAAGGAATCTGTCCCTCCCCAAATGAAACCTTTCTCTTACTAATCAGTTCTGAAGGAACCAGGATGTCTTCAGCTGATGTAATCTTGCCCTTGAGTGTCACAATATCATGGGACCATTGAGGTCACAGCTGTGTTTGGAGGTAAAAATGGAGTTACATTTTGGCATGTCATAGCCAGCCTGTAGGCAAGAAGATTAGGCCTAATTATAATTTAATTGTGAAATGATTTTTCCCAAAAATTATGTAGAATAGCACCTGACAGGCAAGAAATTGAGGTTAAAATTTCTTGACAAACATCATTACTCAAAATGTCCAGTTTCAAATCTTGGTCCTAACATTTAGTTGTATGACTATAAAAAAGTTGCTTAACTTCTCTGATCCCCAGCTTCATTGCCCCAACCCATGGCATAATATTATGAATGTAGCTCACATGGTTAATGTAAGGATGCAGTCATTCATGAAAAATTCTTAGCATACATTTATTATTTTCAGGGGTTTTATTGATGTTATTATTGTTTTTATTGTTATTTCTTAGATTTTTGTTTTTAGCAAAAAGCAAAGCAGATCCAATCATTCTGACCCAGTGTTAAGCATGGATCAACCACACAGCCTCGCTGTGTTTCAGCTTTCTCATCAGGCTGATGGGCAAAGGCTGTTCAACACCTCTTTATCTCTCGATCTGTGTTTCTCTGTCTTGTAACAACATTGGGATTTTGAAAAACCTGACCCATATTTGAAATGAAAAGCGCTGTTTGCATAGTCTCCTCGGGAAGGAAATCCAGCAAATTAACCAAATTCATATCACTGAATACCTAAGCCACGTGCTTGCCAAACCATTCCCTGGTGACTTGAGAGAAACAGGCATGATCATTAATTAGGTGAACTTTGAATGTGGTTTTCATTAACCTACTCATTACATTTGATTAGCAAGCCAGTATTGTGTTTCCCCATTATTAATGGTTGGCTAAGAAATGTGGCACCTCTGAAAGCTGCCTTTTATTATATACTCTTGACCACATGCAGAGACTGATGAGAAGGAAAGCAAGCAATAATACACAGTAGCAGTCTACCCTGGCTATGAATTCAGACACATACAGGCTCTCATTCAGCTTTCAATGAATGTGAATTAAGCCAAGACTTTGTATGTACAGCAATCATATATCTCAAGTTATCAATATTTTCAATTTCAAATATTCTTTGCCATTGTCCCCATGAGGTGATTCATATTTACTAGTCAGCAGAACAGATTTTAGATTCTGAAAATATAGGAACTCTAATTTTTCTCAACCTAATACATGCAGAGAAAAAGTCTGTTCTGTTTCATCTGCAACCTTGAACAGCAGTAATTTTCATTCACTGCTGTTAAAGTGGATATCAAAAAACCCCCACAAAGGTTGAAGTTTTAAAGACTAACCAAGCAAGGATATATCAACAGAGTAGAAACCGTTGTTACAGTGACCTTTGGAATAGATTAAATCCATTTTCCAAGAGCTTTCTGAAATATCTAATGAAAAATGTCAAAAAGATGCAAGCACTATGCAAGGGCTTCTCTGAAGTGCCTATTTTTTGGTTTCTTTCTTATGAACAGGCTGGAGGTGAAAAAAATGACCCTTTGATTGTCTGTCAGGTTTCAAAGTCTCTATCTTCTCTTGGTTTATAGCCAGTAAAGACAACAAAGAACCCAATTGGATGTGGCACTTATTAGAGTAGTTAACCTCTGGGTGTGTCATCAGAGAGCTGTTTCTTTATACCATGTCACAAGGTAACTGGTCATTTTCCAAGGAAGTACAGAACCTGTCCAACCCCCCAGCCAGGACTATCTGCTGCATTCACTGACTCCAAAGGCTTCGTTCATCGAGCCCCACACTTACGTAAATCATTTCTTAGAGCTGAGGAGACATGTTTGCTTTTAAAGGACAGAGAACTGTCTGTCATCTGAACAGATATGATATGCCACGTTGCACACTATTTGGATACAGAAGGGCACAAAAATGTCATTATATTCTGAAGGAAGTGATTTTCCCAACTTCAGTCAAGCCTCTGACCCATCAGCTCTTGAGTTGAAATGATCACCAATGGCCATGTCTGTTCTGAACAACATTATTTATTCACAGGAAAATGAAGGTATTCAGTTTCATCAACCATTTGTCCCCTTTTTTTTGGGAAACAGTAGGGAAAAAGACCAGATTTGGAATTACAGGACATATGTTTCTGAACCTGTTAGAGCATATTTTAGTATCTTTAAGAATGGGACATCATTGTTTCAGAAATCTAAAAATGGAATAAAGAGTTCAGTATTCAGAAAAGTTCTGTATGATCAGAAAAAGAGGATATATATTTGTGATATACATGTTTTATTCTGTATTAAAGTGTCTGGTTTTTTAAAAATAAAATAATCAAATGCTAAAGAAACCTAAAAGGAAATTAGGAAAAATTATTGAAGTTTTATGAAACTACTTCCAGTTTGTTTTGAATAATTCAAGGTAAGACTAATTGAAGAGTCATATATTTTTTCTAAATTTGGAATTAAAGTAAAGGGTAAAGTTAGAATTCACATTAACTTTGGAAGAAATTATCTGTAGAATATAGGCAGGAGGAAACTTGAGCTAGTCAGAACTTCTATGCAAACTACTAACTAAACTAAAACCAAATCAACTTGTTAATTTCTTTAAATATTCTGTCTTATTTTACTGTGTCTGTATCTCCCAGTCATTCTACTTAAAAATAATTGTTACTATGACTCATATATCATCCCTGCTGTTGCAATTGGTGAATTTATCCACATCCTGGGCTGAGAGTCTCTTTGTAATATGTTGAACATGAAAGAAACTTCCTCAACTACCAATAAAGCATTCCATTTACTACTGATCTTTTCTGACTTTGAATTTGAGCCTGAAATTTGACTCCTACTTTCTTTATCTGAAAGTATAACTTCATGCCAAAAGAGATATGTCCACTTTCCGATCACCCCATGTCTGGGAATCCGAACTTACCTGAACTTACCATCATATAGATGTAATTATGGATCTCAAAATGAGATCATTTTGGATTTAGGCCTCAATCCAATGATGAGCATCTTTATAGAAAAGATGAGAGGAAGGTTTGAAACACAGAGAAAGATAGGAGAAACACAGACGAAAAGGTCATGTGAAGATAGAGGTTGGAATAATACATTTTTATGCCAATGACAGGTGAGAGACATAGAGAGAGGAGCAGAGCCTCCAGAAGTACCTAACACGGCTGGCACCAAGATTTTGGTCTTCTGGCCTCTAAAACTCTGAGGGAATAAGTTTCTACTGTTTGAAGCCATGAAGTCCCGGTAATTTGTTATTACAGCCCTCGGAAACTAATGTTACCAGTCATCCTCCCAGGAACTCTTCTTTGGACATTCATGGCACTTTATGCCAAGAGCTATGTAATATTACCCAAAACCTACATGTGTTTTTCATATATTCTGCTCATCTATTTGGCCTGCATGCCTTCACTACACCTAGCTCCTAGCCCATTGGAAGTCTCATTGGCATCAACAACACCTTGATCTGAAATAGGCTCTGGGTTTCATGCTTTTCCAGTCAGCCCACATTTCTATTGGGCCTTTTGCCCAATGGCTCAGTCACACCGTAAGAATAATTTTGCTTCCAAGATGAAACCTCCAACCCAACTAGTATCTCATAAATAAAGGATATAATGGACTTCTCTTATGTTGTTTGTCCATCGCCAGTTATGGCCAGGGACATGAGACCAAATAAATTACTGCTCATTTGGCAGGACCTATGTATGGGAACAGACATTTCAGAAGATGGGAAGGGGGCTATTAGCAGAGGGAATAAATGGCATTTTTGATACCTTCAGCCTAGTATGTGTGTAGTGCCCAGATGATTTGCCTTTTCATTGAACAAGTCCTCATTAGGAAAATTATCTCTGCACTAGTCTTAAAATATGTGTGATTTGTTTGGTGTGAAATGACAGCTGCCAATTGTTCATTCTCCCTTTTGTCATACAGTTTACAGTCTAGTGAAAATGACAGTCATTAAATATGTAATTATAAATTTAATTTGAAAATGATAAGTTCAAAGAATGTTAGAGGTATATACCAGGAGAAAGCAATTTAGAACCAGAGGTCAGAGTATACCAAATCCAGAGACAACAGAGAATATAACATGCTAGAAGAACTAAAGAAGGCAAATATTTCTGATCTACCTTAGTTGTGGAGTTAGACTAGTCTTCAATAAGGATTACTGTAGACCTACCTTAAGAACACTTGAAATAAGCCTGAAAAGAAGCAAATAGAACCACAAGTAACTCAACTGGGTTACAGAAAGAAAAGAAAAAAAAGATTGAATCTTCCTTAAAAGAAGGCTTTATGGATTATATATAGGTGTCCCCCAAAGCCTCATGTGCTCATAGGTGGGGCTTTAGGAAAGTGGTTAGATTAAGGGCATGGAATGTTGGATTAGTCCACTGATTGGTTTAGTATATTCTGGGTGTGGCTGAATGGATTTACTAAAGACAGTAGCACAACCCTGGGTATGGATGGTAACAGCCAATAGGCTTACAACCTAGATAGAATATAAAGAGAAAGGAAGGCTTGCTGCTTTCTGCTTCCTGTCTGCCCTAACATGGATTGTTTCTCTCCTACCATGCCTTTCTGCCATGCCACCCTGCCTTGGAGCCAGCCAATAATGCACTGAAACCTCTACAAACTGTGAGCTAAACTAATCCTTTCCTCCTTTAACTTGTGCATGTCAGATATTGTGTTTCAACAATGAGAAAAGTAACTAAGACAGAAGGCAACAAAATCCAGACAATCAACAATATAAAATACACAATGGACAGCTTCTACTAACAAATCCAACGATGCTGTAAAATGTGACACAGAACCAGAAGAAAAATCAATTAGTAGAAACACTAAAAAACAATATAGATAATGGAATTGGCAGTCAAGGGTGCTCAAATATCTATTAGAAATATGTCCCATGACTTTAAAAAAATGAAGAGTAAGAAAGGAAATGAGTATTATTTTTAGAAGAACAAACTGCAACATCTAGAGAAACGCAAACTTTAATGGATGAGAAGAGGCTTGTTTACCATAACCATTGAGTACACAGGGAAAACTGATATAGACCTGATTAGAGGCAACTCCTAAAAGAAATTATAAGCCATGATATGATTTTTAACCTAACCCTAAGAGTTTAGGTAAGCCATTAATTACAAGCAAAATTGGGACCACAATTGTGGTAATATGAAAATCCAGGTCTTCTAAATTGGATTTTTCCAAGCCCAGAGAGATAACAAATTCAAGTTCTTTCTGCTTATAGATCAATGAACTGGTTCTGAAGAGCTGGGGATGGACTGAAGCACTTAAAGAGCTAATTGAAAACCTATTTATATTTTAGATTTCTCATATTTAATATTTAACTTTCTTGTCTGATTTATTTTACTTAGCATTAAGATCTCAAGATCCTCCATTTTCCTACAGATGACTTGAATTTATCCTTATTTATGACTGAGTAGTACCCCATTCTGTACATATACCATATTTTCTTTATCCATTCATCTGTTTATGGACATACAGACTGCTGCCACAATTCAGCAATTGTGAATTGTACTGCTGTAAACTGATATGCTTACATCATGATAATATGAATACTTTAACTCTTTCAGGAAGATACCTAGAAGAAGTATAGCTGGATCAAATAGAATTTCTACTTTTACATTTTAAAGAATCTCCATACTGATTTCCAACATGGTTGTACTAGTTTATATTCCTACAACAATGTAGAAAGTTTCCTTTTTCCTCCACAACTTTGCCAGTATTTGTTGTTTTTTGAACCCTTGATAATAGCCAGTGTTACTGATTTAAAGAGAAAAATAGAAGGTGATAAGAAACGAGATAGACTTTGTGGAGGTATGAATGGGATCTGGGGAAAGGGGGAAAGGATGCATGGAGGAAAATGGGAAATACAAAAAAAAAAAAAAAGATGTGCTATGTACATGTGCCAATTCCTCAAGATAAGTTTAATTATTATGTATTAAAAATACATACAAATAATTTTCTTAAAGTTCATGAACAATTATCATTTCCACAATATCCTGGAGTGGGTACTAGATGACACTTTCCCACTCACATTCATTTAATAGTCATTGAATATCTAGTATATGCCAGGCATTGTTCTTGAGCTGGAATAACACTTTGAATAAAAATGTCTGAAAACATTATCTTCATGGGGTTTGTATTCATAACAGAAAAGGGAATTCTAACTAAATCCGTTTTCTTCATAAGAACTGGCTCAGTGGAGGATAGTGTTTCACCAAAGGCACAACAGCTTGTAGAGCCTGAGAAGTGATGGAACTACATTTAATTCCTCGAGAATTTAGAAAATTTGTTGATTATATTTAAATAAAATTTTCAACCTTTGAAATTGTATTATCTTCTGAACTTGATAGACTGAAAAGCCATGTCTAAGTCACCAGTTAAATGTTCAATTTTTTTCAATGAACAAAAGATCAGATGCATTTCAGTTTTCCCCAACCCAATAAAATTTCACCCAAACTAATGAAATGTCACTTCCAATGGGTATTTCCTTTGCTTTAAGCTTTTAGATAACTAACAGTCCCTTTTGTTTGAAAGTATTGATTTGGATAATATTAAGTGACTGCAACTATGGGGAGGTGAATAGAAGTTAAAAGTCTGTATATTTAACTTGTAGATTTCTCAAACAAGAAATTAAGATTAGTTACAAAATTTAGCTATGAGAATTTTCTACAAGAAACCATTTTGAAAACTTCCTTGCTGTGAATCTTTCCTTTTAAAAGCATCTTTGTTTAGAATCTAACCTGACCAATCTCAATAAAACGTTTGCAGTTTTCCAAATTACTTAATTTCTCTCCAAACCATTCAATTCATGACAGCATTTTGGAAGGGCAAGACTTAGCCAATCCTTAATTATTCAGACTAATGGTGGCCAGCAGTGTGTGAAATGTGATGAGATCTCAGGCCAAGTTCAATAACATCAGGCAGTGCTGAGTGCCAGATGTTATGACTGAGAGCACCACTGGGATAAGACAGTGGCTGAGGCTCCACTGACCATCAACAATGAACCAATTTCTTATTCCCTAGGTACTCATTGATTATCTATGTGTTAGTTTTTTTAAAAAAAAATAACCTTTGAAAGAGTAGCTTGTCAGATTTTTAAAGCCCCTTTTCTTATAAAAAAAAATTCAAAGCACCTATATTTTTGCTACAGACTTTGTCTACCAGGGATCCTCTATTTATCTGAGAATTGACAGCAATAACAAAGTTTCACTTTATGACCTATAAATTATCAGGGAAAAATCAATATAAATTTTTAACACTGTGTTCCTCTATTCATATTTAATTCCAATTTACTTTAATTTTGCCACTTAATATGAACAGATCATGGCAAGAAAAAATATCTAGATGCATCAGTTTCAGAGCTAGATAAATAAATATATATATATGTTAATTATCAACCCTAAATTTCAACAGTGGCTTCAATTCATTCCCCAGAAAGTTAATGACTCTAAATGTGCCAGTCACTAGATTAGGCACTGAAACAAAAACATATTCTCCTTAAGTGAATCACAGTTAATGAAGATACAAGCAAGTAAACTGAAAATGTACAAACCAATAGCATAGGTGTGCTTTGACAGACATAGTAAATGGGATATGGGAGGAGAGAATAATACCAAGACTAAAATAAAATGACCTCTGGATTCAATATGAATGATAAGGGGAGTGTAGAAGGAAGTGTCCCAGGCAAGGGAAGAGCATATGTAAAAGCGTAGAATCCTGTGAGTTTCTGGTACACATAAATGGAGAAGGCTCCAAGGGAAAAAAGCTTTGAGACTGGAGATGGAAAGAAAGGCAAGAGATACAGGGTATGTCACATAAAGATTGACTTCATGGCAATACCGATTGAAATTCCAATGGTGCATTTCACAGAACAAGAGAAAACAATCCAAAAACTAATTTGGAACAGGAAGAAACCTAGAATAGCAAAAACAATTCAAAGCAACAAAGACAAGGTAGGGGGTATCACAATTCTCAACTTCAAACTATACTACAAAGCTAGTAATAAAAACAGCATGATACTGGCAAAGAAACAGACTCAAGGATCAAAGGAACAGATTAGAAGATGCAGAAACAACTCCAGACATAGTCACCTCATCTTTGACAAAGGAGCCAAACACCCTCACTGGAGGAAAGATAG
>NW_004624915.1:2114269-2134981 GCF_000247695.1 Heterocephalus glaber
GAATGGAATGTGGTCTGGAGCAAGAGGCATTCTTGCAAAAGGACCTTTTGGTTTAACTAGTAAGTTACTGAACCAATTGAGGGAGGGGTAGTTTTATGAATGGAATGTGGTCTGGAGCCATGCCCTCCATAGCAGTTATCTCATTTAGGAGTTCTGCAGCTTCCCAGATCAGGACTTTGATCTCCATGGCAGCTGTTGGCATGGAAGCTATACTACCCTGAACATGTTCCTGTGAGTCATGTAGGCTTTGGTCAGGCTCC
Organism: Heterocephalus glaber; assembly: GCF_000247695.1. Next base: position 2,114,530 of record NW_004624915.1, read on the forward strand.
AAATGCAATGTGGCCAAGTATAAAGAAAGAATGCCAGCTCCATATTACAGCTTGCTCTGACTTTGATCAGGGGGATTTACTACATACAATAATACACACTACCACCAATAAGGTGCTTCTTCCCTAAACCCTCACCAACAAAGGAGTTACTGGTATCATTTTCTGAGCAAATAGTCTTCTCATTTTATTTGAGTCACTAATGCTTATAAAAGTCAAATTACACATCACCCAGCAAATAGAAATCTCCCTTAGAGATCGCCATTCTTTATAGGTAAAGAGCCATATATTATCTCTCATCTTTCTCTTACAGATATTCCAAACACAGGACCTTTAATGTCTCAGCCAGTCAACTATGACTCCAAGCTAATGTTGCCCGCTTGGCTAAAGAAAGTCAATTCAAATAACCACCTATTAAAATATGGTACCAGAAAACAACTAGAACCCCATATAAGTGGATGCCATTCAGCATTCTCAAACTACACTTTAACCAGTTTACCAAAATACCCCACAACTCCCCCAAATATTTTCTATCCATGACATTGCACTTAGATTAATTAATACTCAAGCTTGTTCAAAGGGGTAAATGGGTTTTTTAAAAACATCACTGATACTGGTATGAATCCTGATGAAGCTTGGAAACACTTCTTTTGCTCTTAAGAAAATAGAAATTGCACTAAAATCTGTTTTTAAAAATTACAACTTTCTACATGTGTGATTCAACAAATAACCATGTCCTGGTATGTTTCCTACTGAAAAGAAATCTATTACAATAATGAGATAAGTTTCACTTTTTAGCAGAGATGTCCAGCTTTTTTAAACCTTTCTAATCTGAAAAGCAAGTTCATTAAACATTTGCTTATGATACTTAAATAAATATGAAATAAATATATAAACATATATTTCATATAATGTCAATGAAAAACTTTAAAATCTTAGAAAAAGATTGGGTAAAAAGTATGGATTTATGAACTGTCTCCAAGTCAAATGAGATATTTAAGAATATAAATAAATTTACTGGAGCTTTTATGTTACTATAATTTGAAAGTAATTTAGTAAAGTCACAGAGATCTGTAATCAGTTTCAAAGCAACAAGTCCTAGAAAATCTAATAAAAATATAATTGCAGAGAAGATTTGCACATAAATTTGGATTTAATATTTTAAAGCTTGTAAATATCATGTTAGGCAAGATGTGAACTATTTAGTTCAATTTAAAGAAGGCTACACGGTCATGAAAGTTATGAAAGAACTAAATAAATATGTTTCAACACTAGTCTAATTATTAACAAATTTCTAGTTTCCAAGGCAGCCTCTGCTCATTTCGTTAGTGATAGCATATAGTGGATTTATTAAAGGAGTCAGACCTCACAAAGGTATAAAGTAGAAAGAGAGCTGAAGCACTTCATGATTTAGTTTCTCCATAACAAAATAGAACCCTAAAATCACAAATAACCAATGATATCAGTCTCTTTTTTGTAAAGTCCACCTACCCAGATGTAGCTTATTTTTACATAGACTTGACGTTTTTTGTTTTTGTTTTTGTTTTTTGCTTAAATTCTTTTATTGGTACATTTTAGGTATACAATACATTTACATTTATCATTGGGTGCTTGTACCTGTACATGATGTATCTTGGTTCTTATTTTTTCCCCATTACCTGTATGTCCTTCACCCCCTCCACCCTTCCCTATTTACATAGACTTTGTTTCCATTTTTTTCTTTTCTCATAATTTTTCCTTTCCCTTCTTCCCTTTCCCCTTCCCCTATAATTTGATTTATCCTGAATTGGGTAGATACAGGTCTCAAGGGAAAAAACATTTTATCTTCTCAGCCATTATTTGCCCCTGTATTTCAGGGTAAAGAACTGAGTGCGAAGTTACTTCCTATACCAGCTGGAGAGGGTAAATTTGATGCTTTGATGAATAATTTGTGAAGACTGACTAAAGAATCTAGCAATTCTTCTTAGAAACAAGTAATATAAAAACTAGAGCAAACTTTATGGCTTTGTAAACTGCACCATTTCCTTAAAAATGAAGAGTGAATTTATTGAAAAAGCTAGTGACCATAATAGTACCCCCTCAAAAAAAAAAAAAAACCCAATAAGCAAGTTTAGTCCCTAGAACTACATCCTGATAAGTGTTTGGCCATCCACCTACCATCTGCTTCCAGGGCCCCAACAGCTGCATCTTGCAATGCTACACAGAAATGGAGTGCCAAGTTTTCTGCACCATATCACTGGCTACCATAATGGGAGCATATGGTCCTATTATACAGCCCATTAAAAAATATCAAACATTTATACCCATATTATACTTCATGTCTTTCTACATCACCCCACCTCCTCCCTAGCATAGCCCTGCTATGATTTACAGCCCACTTCAGAAAGCTTGCCCTTTATTTACTTCTTTGCACCTGCAAGTGCATTCCTGCAGCAATAGCAGCAGCAGCCACCACCTTCCACATTAGGATGTCATTGTGCCGCAGGGGCATGCTGAAGCGGAGGGTAAGGGCACTTGCATGATCTCTCACTTAGAGCTAGTTGGAATAGGCTGGAGTAGGGGTCTGTCCTGATTCTCTAAGACTCTTTGACTAGAGAAGTAAATGTCACTGCTCTTTGTCTGGTATTTGTTCTTATCAATGAAAGAATGCTGGTTGTAAACTTTACTGAACAAACAGCAATGCAAGAGAACTGGTGGAACTATTGAGCATCCTGTTTGTTCTTATTTTAATCCTCTTACCTGCTTAATATATGCATGAAAACTTTATCATTTTTAGCAGCTTTAGACAGCAGCAAAGGCAGGCAGCAGGAGAATCTTGAAAGCTATGAGGCCAATATAAATTTAATGGATCAAAACAAATTTCTTAAACACCCGTTGGTTTTTAAAGACCATTAGCAAGGCATTCCTCTTCTTCCCAGGGGACTTTAAGGCTATGGTTCCTGGATTACTTGGATTTTTCATGGTCTTTTACCCAAGATTCAACAAGTATAATAAAGCACCACATCCATTTATTCTAATTGTAATAAAAAGCATGGATCAGTGCTTCATGCAACTTGAATTCCAAACACAAATGTTTTGTAGAAATTCAACACTGATAAAGCTGATTTCTGCATATTGATTTTATATGAACTTCAAAGGTCATAAAAATACAAAGTGGAATTTTAAAGAAGATACCACAAGGTAATATGAACCAATTCCAGAAGATTTAGAGGATATGGTCAGCTTTGCTTTATTTTCTTTTTTTCCTTAAATTATTTTATTGGTACATTTTAGGTATACAATACATTTACCTTTCTCACTGGGAACTTGTACCTGTAACATGATGTATCTTGGTTCTTATTTTTCCCCATTACCTGTCCTCCCTTCACCCCCTTCACCCTTCCCTATTTACAAAGACTTTGTTTCCATTTTTTCCTTTTCTTATAATTTTTCCTTTCCCTTCTTTCAAAACTCAAATTCTTACAGAGCAGGTTGGTTGTTGTTACCAGATTTCAGAACACTGCATCCATCTGATACCTGAGTGGAAATAGAGGAAGGAAGAATGCTTTACTAATCACAGTAATAGCTTGTTTGTTTTTTTCATTTTAAACTGGGCTTCTTTTCTTAGCTTAATAGCAGCAGCAATAATGATAGAAATAATATCTAAGGCATATGGAGCATTGTGTTGCATGCAAGACACCACACCAGCCCATGTGCCACCTCTCTCCATATTGCTTGCATTGAATCTTATCACAACTCTACAATGCATCTATTGCATGTCTGTCATCCTCACTTTATAGAGGATTTTAATTGAGGTGAAAAAAGCTGAATAACTTTCTCAGGTTCACACAGCTAATAACTGGTATTTCATTTCAAGCCCCATCCCCCATCTGACTTGAGTCCATTTTCTTACACTGGCCATTAACAACTTACAACAATATTTTTCTTTTTTTTTCCTGATAGAAAAATATTGCTAGCATCAGGACTATTTCCTGATATGGGACAACTTTCTTTGGGAAGCAATAATTTTTATTGGCAGACACCATTATTTTCAGCTTTCCCAATGTGTCTTATTTGGAAAATCCCCCAGAATAGCAGAACAAAAGTATGTTGTCAAGCACATCCTGTTACACTGGATGTATTAAATTGGCGACAGTGTTTGAAAACATTCTTTAGACATTTTTTTTTAATCTAAGGACTATCTAAAACCATTTCTAAATGAGAAAAAAATGAAGAAAAATACTTAAATAGAGCTTATCTTTCCGCCTATAATTAGGTGACAGGTTTAGTTGCTTCTTAACATGGCTCCTGGTTCTTGATAGTAAAATTTATGAAGGAGGAACAAACTATTTCCTGAATGCTCCTACTAAATTTTCCTTTGCCCAGAGATGAAGTCTGAATCTTTATTTCAAAGTGGGAGGTTACAAAGTGGCAGGAAGGGTACAGTGAACACAGGCAATCTCTTCTTTGAACCAAGCTAAAATGTGTCCATTAGAAGGAATAACTTTGAGTGAGATATTTTAGCATGTAGGTATGTATTTTTCCCAGAGATAGAAAAAGGAGATCTTTGGCAAAAAACATGCTTTTGTTGAACTATTTCTTCAAAATATAAATGTAGAGTAATGTCCCATAAATATCTTTGAGACTGAGTGATTCAGGTTTGGGAGAATCATTGACAAATGCTATAGGGAGTCCACCCTCCGGGGAAGAATGAATCTGCTTCCTGGAATGACAAGCAGATTGATGTTCTAATGAAGCTCAGGGAAATAGGAGTCAACACTCTAAAGAGCAGTGGGAACATGAGCACAGGGTCTCCTGTTTGCATGAGAGAAGTAAAAACTGACTCCTAGGCCAGGGCTTAGGAAACAGCTAGCTAATAAAGAACCCTTGTGAAGAGTCATGGCAAATAGACATTTAGAGTAGTGAATTTAATATTGAGTTTCAAGTTTCTTTGTTGCAATTGTCGTAGATTACCCTCAAGTCTTATGACTTTAAAAATTTGAACTAATAAAGAAAAGTCATGTTGAAGCTCAGACAAAATGGAAAGAATCCTAAAAAAATCAGACTGCCTAAAGCAGTTGTCTGGGATCAGTGATGGCAAGCAAAAGCAAGGGTAAAAAAGAGGGCTTCCCCTAAGTCAGAATATATGGTGGGAAACATCTAAGGATTCTGTGCAAACACTGGACAGAGGTGGTAACTGTGTGCTGTACTTACAGCTTGCCCCAGCTGAAAATGGAATCTACTATCACCTGCCATGGATTATCTTGCTTGTGACAACAGAGTCTACAGCTGGCTGGAGGGAAAGCCATGCAAGAGGAAGAGAGAACATAGTATCTGCTCTTTTCTAGGTCTAGGTGCCTCTTCTTCTTCTGGTCTTAAAGGGCAGAGCAATAATTCCCCTAATAGTGACATCCTGTATTTATATAAATTGCAAAACCATAATTTTTAAAGGCAATAATTTTTAGGACTATTTATAGTTATTGCACTGATTTACACAAATCATTTAAATTCCACAGCAACTTCATGATAGATACCATTATTATCTACATTTTACAGATCCAGAAACTGAGGCTCAGAGATATATCCTACTGCTCCCAAGGTCAAAAAGCCAAGAGATAAGGGAGTCAGTTTAACTGCAGGGGACAAGCTCATCATCACTACACTATAGTGCTTCATGTTCCAAAAAGTACTTCCTAACCTAGAAAATACATTTGTAACATAAATTTAAAAGGCTGTGATTATTCTCCATTTTTCATAAAAGGACATTGCTCAGGAAAGTTGTATTATTTATCCTAGCTTGCATAATCAACTGTTGTCATCGAAAAAACTCAAAAACTATTCTCTTGATTCTTAGGGCTAGGTGTTTCTCATCCCCTCTCAAATATGTAAATGTAGCAATACTAGTTAGGTATTTACATGGGATACATTTTTGCTGTTTCATCTAAAAGAGAATTGAGTAAAACATGGTCCTGACCCCAAGAAACTTACATATCTCAGCATAGATATGTAACTATAATTGTTTTAATGAATGTTTGTTGGTTGAATATATGCTAGACATGTATGCAAGACACTATTTCAGGCACTGGCCATGAGAGTGTTAAGAAGTGGCTACATCCCTCTCAGAGCTCATTGTATAGGAGAAGAGGTTCCCTCTTCAAGTTCATAATGCAGGGGGGTGGGGCAGAGTTCTCTATACTGTCTCGGTGTAATAGAGTGAGACGTGTATCTTAAAATCTTCCCAAAGACAGGGAGCACTTGGATGGGTAAGTAGGAACTTTTCACTTGAGGAAAGAAGTAAAGGTGTCTTAAAAAGTAAACATTTGTGAGGCCTAGAAGAAAGATATCTTAGTTAATGCTTTCTTTGCTGAGACACAATACCCAACACCTACAATTTAAAGTGGCCCAAAGTTTCAGTCTATGGTCCTGGCTCCAAGGCAGAAACAGCTTAGGGGTAGGGTCTGGTGAAAGAAAGCTGCTCACATCATGCCACCCAGGAAGTAAAGAGAAGGAAAGGGTCAAGTAAGAAGATGTATCCTTCCAGGTCATGGCCCAAGTGACCCACTTCCAATCAGGCCCCGCCTCCTAACAGCTGCTGAACTCATTAGTGGATAAATCCACTGATGAGTATATCTGTGGCCCCCAGGATCCAATCACCTTCAATAAGCCCTGTCTCTGAGTACATGACAGTCCGGGGGACATTCTAGATCTAAACAATAACAAAAGCCAAAAACCAGTCCAGATCATTTGAGAGTGGGTTAATTGTAGGGGAGCATGGTCTGATATGCACTGAAGGGGAGAGAGAAGAGAGAAAGGGAAAGGTAGTCAGAAGCCAGGACATGAAGTGCCTTCACTGATCTGTTATGACACCAATAAACAAGAGATGTTCGCCAAGGGATAATAATGTAAGTGCCAGAAGGGATGAGGCATTTGAGCTTTGTAGGAAGAACTCTTTTCTAATCTCAAGAGCCACCTTTCATCACAAAACACAAAATTTCTGCATTATTTCAAAAACAAAACTGTCACAAGGCAAATCATTTCATTTTAACCATAACCAACTGACCAATGGGTCTGAATTATCCATAAATGTTTCCCAGGATTATATTGTGATGTGTACATTTGAACTAATTTGCTGCTCTGCCATCTGCTTAAAAACAATCCTCACAGGTGGCCAGCTGCCTGTCAGATACTGCACATTTGTCATACACAATGTATGATAAAGAGAAAAAAAGAACTCCTAAGAGTATATACTTCTGACGGTGCTTATGTAAGAGGGTGACAATAATTATTACCAAGGACAAGGTCAACTACTTTTATTAAGCATTGTGGGATGATATGAAAGCACAGTGGTGGTGGAGTGGGTGAGCAGGTGAGCGGGTATGAGGGATGATTACAGTTAAGAGAAGAGAGAGAAATTAGCATTCTCTGCTCTGATTGCTAAAAAACACATGACCTGCCCTCATTTTCTGCCTCAGAAAAGCTATTGGAGGCCTGGATATTAGTAAGCAATGTATTGCTTTTTGCCTGTGCAGTAGGATATAAAGGAAGAAAGTGTAAAGTTGTGTGTGCCATACATGTATCTGTGTGTGTGTGTGCACATGCATGCTGGTACACATGTGATGGACGTATGCATTTGTTTATAGGCAGTTCAAAGTCCTGACCTGCAGATTCCGCTAGCCAACAGATGTCCACAGAACTTTTCCTACCCCATTAGCTAATTATCCAAACAATAACAAAGATGTTAAATATAACAAAATGCTTCATTTTCAAAGAAGATGCTCAGATATAATAACATCACTTATTATATGTAATAATGAGAAGGAAGGAAAAATAATCTGTCAGTGAAAAAGTTTTATTTTGAAGGATAAAGGGGAAGAATTAAACTGAACTATTTCTGGACTATGATCTAATCTAGGGGTAAAGACCATATATCCTGCTTTCACTTTCCCATGGTCAATCTCCCACTGTGGTCTCATGTACAATAAATGATTTTTTGCTTTCTTCAAGAGAAGAACAAGTAAGTGGTTGATTTTGAAACTATTGAGCTGGTTCAATTTTAGAGCAAGTGACTTACTGTAGATCCTTCAGAATTGCTCTTTTAATAAGTTTTGCTTTGTTTTAAGGAAAAGCAGTGATAAAAGGGATTTCTGATCCCCTGACTAAGTAGATGAAAATTATCAAAGGACAAGTATCATCAACTTTTCTTATCCTTTTCTATGGCTAGAAGGAAAAGTTTTGAATGCTGCTGAAATCTCACAAGGACACATAACTCCAGTGTTGTCTTGTTTTCCTTGAAGGTCAGTCTGCCACAAGCTTGACACCCAGGAAGCACTCCAATTCTGTTTAGGGATTGTATCTGGTAATTACACTCTCCTTAAATCTATGCCTGAGTTGTAAATCAAGGAGAAACCTTCCAGCAGCCTCCCCATGATCCCTTTTAAAAGGGCACTTTCAAAAACGTTCAAGAACCTTCATGATGCTGGCAACTCTTTGATGTCTAGGAGGATTGCAATTAAAAGTCAGATTTAATTATGTGGAAGTAAGAATTCTTCCTCTTTTTTAATGTATTTTTGGAGTATTTTTAGACAAGGTCTCACTATGTACTTCAGGCTGGCCTTGAACTCACTGTGTAGCCCAGGTTGACCTTGAACTCAAGGCAATCCTCCTATGTGCTGGGATCAGAGGTGTGTACCACCACTCCCGGCAGAATTTTCCCTTTAAAAAAATGAAACTAAGTAAAATCATTCATACTATGTGCTTTGTCCTGAATGGATTTCTGAACATACATAAAACAGGGTGGCAATACCAAATATTTTTTCCAAATTGCACTTTTTACTACCATCTGTACACAAAAATGAAACCAGTTATTGTTAGGGATAAATAAATGAGTTTTTAAATCTTACAGATTGAAGATTAAATAAGTACATTTTATTTCAACTTCCCTAAATTCTTAGCAAGTATTGATGCATATTGAAGTTACATACATTAAAATTCCACAAGAAAGAACAGAATCAAATGTATGCCATCTATGGACTTTGCTTATTCAGAGTATTTTCTGCTTGGCCCTGTATTGTTAGTCTTCTAAAACCCTAACATGGTAACCTTAACCATAACAAATGCCTTCATGCATAACACTTCCCTGTACCATGCAGATATTGTCAATCAGTCATTTGAGATGAGTCGGGATGTGTCTTCAGAATTCCCATCACAATATTTCAGATTGCTGCGACCAAGACAATTGGACTAGAATTTGTGATGAAACCAATTTGCTTTTTATTGGACCCTTCTTGAAATTGGCTCCGTTTCCCCACTCCCTGGTATGCCACTGCAAGGGAACGTAAATTCTATAATTTGTGGAACAAAAGGAAGGGCTTGCAGTATTTGCTGGAGTAAAATAGATCTTGAAATTGGGCTTGATTACTCTTTGGCCTCTGTGGTTCACTTCCTTGTTTCCTCAGCTACTTCTGTGTCCTTCCCTTGGGCTGGGCTTCATCCCACATTTCTTCCTTTAATAACTGTTTAGAGAGGGGTCAGAAATTCCAAGTTCTGCCATTCCTTAGAAGAACACGGGTGCCCCCAGAGTGAAACGGATCAGGGAAATCAGTAAAACACCACATTCTGTGGTTTATTTTGTAATAATCTAACAGATGAAATTAAAGGTGAAAGCACATTACATTTTCTTAGCATGTAAGCTTAGCTGGAAACATTTTCCTGTACATGCTGAAGTTTCATAATATTCTAAAATGACTTAGGAAACAGTTATGTGGAAAATGGCAAAACCTGTTTTACTTCAACAATCCATGTCTGGACAGCTAAACTTCATCATAGGGCTTTTCCAGGCAATGGAAGGCATTATATCACTTCACAGTGCCGTTTATGTGTATAATGACTGTCTGGTGAAACCATGAAAATCCCTTCATTTTGAACATCTTAAGAGGCCCCTTTGCTACTTCAAGTTCCTATAAGAAAATAAGTCTGATCTTTTCATGAGAGATTTTAAAATTCTATGTGTTCCCTCCTTGTAGTATTGCACAATGCAGTATAAAAGGAGAAAAACAATTTTGAGGAAAAGTTTAGTCTCTAAAGAATTCCTACAATATAATCAATCTGGAAGAATAAGTTTATTTTACTTTGCTTTGCTTCCCTGTTATTAACTTCTATAGAAGTACAAGTGCATTTGTTAAAGACCTTACAATTTCTTCATCTGTAACCCCCTGTTCACCTTGTCTGTTAACACACTGGTGTCAACTGTGTCCATAATAATGCAGAAAAGCTCCTGCCGCTCCCTAGAGAGATTACATGAAAAAAATTATTTTACCTATTTTCTTTCTTAAAATTATGTTTAAATTACTGAAAAGTAAAGTAAATAAATTTGGCATTTAACTCTATCAAGGCCAAAGGGAAACACAGAGTAATCATTCTTGAATAGAGATTGAAACAAAGCAAGTATCCCTTTGTATTCAGATTCTAGGTCAGGGATGATGAATTGTTATAAGCTCCCCAAAATAAGAAGAAATGCTGAAGTAGTCACATTAATTTTTCCCTAAAGCAAAACTTAAGACAAGGTAAACCTTTCTCTTGCAACTGGATACAGATTTGGAAAGATCCAATAATATAATTAAATAATATTTGCTAGGCAGTAAAATGATGATATGATTACGTTGTTGCCACTTAATTTTGTTTGACCACTTGGTTATAGTAAGAAAGAAGTATATACTGAGCATGAGAGAAGAAGTGATCAGACAAAAGAGATAATTCATTTTGTTCTCAAGGAGTTTGGTGATTCTACTGAATACCGTTTATGAATGCACATTTTGGAGGCATGGTAGATGGCAAAGGAATAAATAATACTTTCAGGAATAGACATTTATGCAATGAAACACTTGTTCTTTAATGGGAAATAAATTTAAAATACAGTTTAATCTGCAATCTTTTTGTTTTAACTATTGAATTAAAACTAGGAGAACTATTTAATTTTAGCTCTGCAAAAATTACTTTTTAGTCAGGTTGAAAATCAAATCTATTTATTTGATTTTTGTGAGTTTCTTTCCCACATAAAATAAACAAATCATTGTTTCTTTGCTCTTAATCTGTGTTAATAAATTGACACCCCAAAAATGAAGATTGTGTTCATGGATTAGAAGACTTAATATATTTATAATGTCAATACTACCCAAAGCAATCTACAAATGTTATGAAATTCTTGACAATATTCCAGTAGCATATTTGGCAGAAAAAAAAAATCTACCCTAAAATTCATATGGAAACTCAAAGAATCTCAAATAGCCAAGATTGAAAAAGAAAAATAACCTTTAATGTCTCATATTTCCTGATTTCGAAGCTATAGTAATCGAAACAGTGAAGTTTTGCTCTAAAGACAGATATAGATAGATGATAGATAGATAGATAGATAGATAGATAGATAGATAGATAGATAGATGATAGATAGGGCTCAAAAATAAACCTCATGATTATGGTTAAATTATTTCTGACAAGAATGTGATCATTCAATGAGTTAAGGGGATTCTTCAGTAAATGCAGAGAAAAGTGAATATCCATATGAAAAAGAATGAAGTTACATCCTTACTTTATACCATATAAAAAACTGACTCAAAATGGGTCAAAGACCTAAACATAAGAGCTAAAACCATAAAAATCTTAGAAGAAAACATATAGATTAAACTTTCTGACAGTGCATTGATTTCTTAGGTATAACACCAAAAGTACAGGCAACAAATATAAAAATAAATGAAGGGAACTATATCAAAATTTAAAATTTCTGTCCATCAAAAGACATAATCAAGGGAATGAAAAACAAACTGCAGAAAAGGAGAAAATATTTGCAAATCATATACCAGATAAGGGGTTAATGTGTAAAATACATAGAGTTTTTACAATTCAACAACAAAAATACAAACACTAATTGCAAAGAACTTGAATAAACATTTCTTCAAAGAAGATATACAAATGGTCAATAAGCACATGAAAAAATCCTCAACATCATTGATCATTAGGGAAACAAATCAAAATCACAATAAAATGCCATGTTAAATCTACCACCGTGGCTAATATAAAATTAAGAAAAGAAAAATATCAGAGGGCATGAAATAATTGGGAACACTTGTGACCTGTTGGTGTGAATATAAATGTAAAATGGTGTAGCTACAATGAAAAGCAGTGTAACAATTTATCTAAAATTCAGAAATAAAATTACCATATGATTCTGCAATTCTGCTTCTGGGCATACATCCAAAAGAATTAAAATTGGGATCTCAAAGAGATATTTGTACACCTGTTACCCATCATACTCAAAAGGTGAAAGCAAACCAAGTGTTTATCAATGGATAAACAAAACACGGTACAATATATACATATAGTGGAATATTATTCAACCTTAAAAGGGAAGGAAATTATGACACGTTATATATGTGAGATTATTATATCAAGTGAAATAAATCAATCACAAAAGACAGTGTATCATAACACAGGAGGTTCCCAGAGTAGTCAAATTCATAGACACAGAAGGTAAAATGATGGTTGCCAGGGACAGAGCTTGCACAACCGTGTGAATGTACTTAACATTACTGAACTTCATATTTTAAATTTTTAAGATGGTAAATTTTATGTTATGTGTATTTTACCACAACTTTAAAATAAGAATGTGAGAACTTACTTTATATCTAGGAATTTGTTACTGGGGTCCACAGGTCAAGGATTCTCCTTCCCTTCAGTTAAAGTATACTTTCATCTATGACTGTGGTTCCTTGAGTAATGTGCACAGGCAGGATTTACCCTGTATCCTAGATTCTGTTATAGTCAAGATATACCTCATAAGGTAAACCAAAATTAATTCCTCTGTTAATTGAGAACAAAAGTAAGTGAGCAGCTTAACTACAGCGATAAAGCCACAAGAACACAACTACTGGGGTGCAAGTTCTGAGAGGAATGCTTTTCAGGCTATCAGACCTGAGTTCAAGCTTCACATCATTTATCCATTTGTTCAACACATCTCCTAAACTGTATCACCCAATTCCTTCACCAGTAAATTGGAAGTTAGGGACAAAATTATCTCCAGTATCCTTTTCAAATATAATTTCCTTAAGCATAAGGAAATAAAAATCCTGGTGCACCCATCTTATCTGAGTCCTAGACTGTCTAACATATTCCTGAATTTTTTAAAGACAGGCACTGTATGCTTTACTTTTAATGGATTATATGATATATTAGGATGGGCTGCACTCTTTCACGTTCTTCCTATGGAGAAGTGGACTCTATTCCCCTCCACGTGAATCAATCACAGATGATTTGTGATAGCTTTGACCAATGCAGTATTGCAAAAAGAGATACCATGCTAGACTCTGAGCTAGACTTAAGAGAATTGAGAGATTCTGCCTTGATCTTTGGAAGCTTAAGCTACCACATCAGAAATTCAACTACCTACACATTAGGTCACATGGGGAGACTCTGAGACTGCACCGAGAGAGGACCCCAGCTGAGCCATGCCACCAAGGCGTCAGGCATGTGACTGAAAACACCCTGACCCACTACAATGACTCTCAATCCAGTCATTCTAAACATCACATACAGCAAAAAATTCATCTAGTTGAGTCCTGCTAAAATTGACTCACAAAATCATAAGTATAATAAATATAATGGGTACAGTTTGTTACGAAATAATAACCATAGCAAATTATTTAGGAATTTAGGTTATGAACTTTCCTAACTTCTACCATTCTTCCAGGAGAGGTTATTGGAATGAGTTGTTGAAGGAGAAAAAAAGAAATATATGTAATTATAGGTAGGTGTCCAAGTAGAAAGAAATTAGAGAAGTTAAACTCTTCTCATTTTAGCATAAAATTAGACACATTCTAAAAAATGATCACATGAGAAAGGATCAGCTGAGGACTGACTGTAAACAATAATTCATTTTATACGAGGAAAGTATTAGTGAGGACTTGAGAACAACTTGCTATCGCTTGTTTTCCATGTTTATTTTTTGCCTGTAATACCTGCACTGCTATTCATACCTCAGAAACCTGCCCACTGTTCCCTGGATCATCTTATGAAGTTGATCGAATAAATGATAGGTGAATGTTAGAATGGTGTAGAGAAGAAGAGGATGACACATTAGGTCACCAAGAGAGAGCCAAGGAGATACTGCTCTCTACTCAGACACCCAACAAAATCTCACAATTACCTGTTTCATTCTGTCACCCAGAATGACTCCTGGTGTAGCTCACACAGGTGATGGACAAGTAGCCCACTTCTAACCCTATGCTGAGAAATAGGAAAGAAAGTTGGAAAGGAAAAATTACTTCCAATTCCAATCCCCTGAGTTCAACCAATAACAGAAAGAAATGGTCCGTCCATATCAAAGACCACCTCTCATTCCCTATGCAAACCCAGGGGCTTTTATATCGTCTATCCCTAGCCATGATTTACAAGTATTTGTTTTTGGCATTTTCAGAGATCAGTCCCTGACAGACCTATTACACAATAAGCAATTTCACTCAGCTTGGAAATTGTACTTTGTAATTACACTATCCTTCAACAGTCACTCTGACTAGAATATAAATAATCCAGGGAATTATATAGCTTAACATATTTATACATTTAAAATAAAGCTGGATGTAAAATTTAAAGCAGTGGATATGAGCTGATACCCATGCTAGTCTCCTCCATAATCCCCAAACATATACCCAGGCATTTCAATTACTTTGGTGTATATAATCTTCTAATTCAGTGTTTACTAGCATGTTTTCTTTCTTCCTTTTTTTTCAATATAGTATTGGTTTAGGAAGAATTCTATTTGAATATGGTTCTTCAAGTCCTCACGGGAGATGAAAGAAAGATATTCTTTTATGCACAATTAATAAATGTTATTTTGGCTTAACTTTAGGTTATTTTCCTAAAGTTAATTTATATTGTTTACTTAATTATTTCCAGCCTTAATTTCTTCATTTGAAGATTAGGGTGTATATTTAATACCAATTTGTGAGATCATTGAGAAGGTTAGATATAATATATAAAAAGATACAGAAACAAAACTCTATACTTATTGCCTATGGAGTCCTGGATGCGTAACTTGACCTTTCCATAACTCAGTTTTCTCATCTATTTTATAAAGGCATTATGTGTTTACAACACAGAATTTTGTGTGAATTAGATGAAATTATATATATGTGAGAATTAGATGAAATATGTATATATCTTAGCAAGTGCTTAGTAAAGTTGACATGATGATAATGATATCCACACATAGAAGTTACTATTGTTTTTAATATTATTGAATTTGAGATGACTGGATAAATCCTACCCAATATGCATTCAAATCAGGAAAACTGAACCATGTAGTCTTAACATTGTCAGTTCTGACTTAGAATTTATTCATTCAAAAATAATCCAGGTTTAGAATGTGTTGAGGACCTGAATCCATGAGAAAGATGATCAGAATAAAATGACCCATTTTCAGTGGCTTTGTTCAGTAAGCCTCAGACCCAGTATACATTAGAAACAACTTTGGATCTTTCTAAAGTGACAATCACACAGACTGCATCCCCTCTTCCTCTGCAATTCTGGGCTATAGTAGCTGTGCAGGTGAAAGTCCTGAGACCCGCACATTTGGTCAATCGACACATGTCTTCTGGATTACAGATGTCACAGCTAGAGACTTTGTGCTAAATAGACACCTCAGCAAGGAACAGCAACAAACAAATTGGAAAACTCCTGAATTGTTCTGTCCTTCCCTTCTAAAATTCTATTAACTCAAGAACTGTAACTTGATTTTAGGATGTAAAATTAGTATAATCTTAGTCCCTGAATAAAATAGTAGCAGAAATTCAAACACATGTATTAGTTGTTCATGGATAAAGTATTCATTTAAAGGTCAGACATTTTAAAATAAACAATTAGTCGGGGTTAAATTGTATATTAAACCAATTGTCATCATTCGGAGCTCTGAGAATTTTTAAGGGACCTCAGGTGAAGATGCTCAGAGAAAGAGGGCTGTACATGGGGTTCAAAACTTTCCATCCCCTACTCAACCAGATTAGCTCTAAATGTGTTAACTTTACATTTTGGCTTGACTTCAAGGAAAAACTGAACAGTTAAAACGAAACTAAAAGTCCTACATAACTAGTTTGTTCGTTCTCTCTTTACTCTAGACCACCAGATTTTTGCAGGTTTGTATTACAAGGTAAACTGATGGTTTGGCAATTATCCACTTATCTAGAATCATGATAACAATGTCTGGGTAGAGAGGGTTAAACAAAAATAATTTTTTAAAAATTAATTTTATTGGTACATTTTAGATATATAATATAATGACATTCATCATTGGAAATTTGCACCTTTACAAAATCTCTCTTGGTTCTTATTTTTCCCCCTTCCCCTGCCCTCCCTTCAACCCCTCCAGCACTCCCTATTTACAAAGACTTTGTTTCCATAAAAATAATATTTTTAGGGCTGGGAATTTAGCTCAGTGGTGCCAGTGCCTGCCTTGCAAGCACAAGGTCCCAAGATTGATTCCCAATACTGCAAAAAAAATAATAATAATAATAATATTTTTAACATACTGAGTTAATATGATATCATCCTCATAGACTAAGAGAACTAGATAATTGTCAAAACCCTGCTTAGTTTTAAAATGTACAAACACAGCCACAGCATAAGGCTTGCTATGTTTAATTTTACGTTCACTATAGAAAACCCAAATCCTACAGTAAGACTTCCAATAGAACAATAATGACAATAGGGAATTGAAGGTCCTGACCTCTCTTTTTGGGAGGACTGAGTGGACCCAGGAAGGGCTGAATACCAAACATTTACAAACTTTAAAAAAAAGGATTGATTGGAAATTGCTCCTGAGAGAAGATCAAAGGTTGAGGTTTTGTGGTGAGAGGAGCAGTATAGTTTTTAAATCAGTTTTTAAATCATAAGGCTTTGTCAGTCAGCTCAGCACAAAGCATTCAAGGCCTTTGTCAGCTAAAGAACAATTTTGGCATACAGAATGAAATGGGAAAATGGGATGTAAGAGGCAAGTCTAATGAACAATTCTGTGTAGATTTTTTAAATTGGATTCATTCCCTTTTTTTACAATAACTTAAA
This sequence comes from Heterocephalus glaber, assembly GCF_000247695.1. Next base: position 2,131,609 of record NW_004624915.1, read on the forward strand.
TAATAAAAAAACAGCCAACAAAGTCAAAAGAAAAAGCAGTAGCAAACATTAAAGCTATCCAGATATGACTCACATATGCTTCACAAGAAGAAAACATGGACTGTCGGGCCAGATCGCCCAGGTGTAAACCTTACTTCTACCACTCACCAGCCATGACAGATTACATTTCCAAGGCTTTGCTTCCTCATCTTTAGAAGGTAGATCTTGTTGTGCACCATGTGGGATTGCTATAGGGATGTGGTGAGACTCTTCATGTCAAGTTCTAGTAATAGTACCTCTAGATGAGAACAGACATCAATTTCCTTTCTTTCCTCACATCCAGACATCTAGATGGAAACATGACTGGTTAAGTTAAAAGTCATCTCTAACCATTGGCTTCAAGGTATAATAACATATGTCTACAAGCAAATAATAACAATAAATGATCAAGTGTTCTGATTATTGATTGAGTAGTGTTTGGCTTATTGGCTAAGACACCTACTGAAATTGATAATGACCCTTGATACTAACAACATGGTACATGGTTGGCAGTATGAGAAACTCCTAGGAGCTTGGTAGAAATATAGATTCTCAAATCTGACCCCAGACTTGCTGAATCAGATTGTGCATTTTGGAAATATCCTCAGGTGTTTTGTGTGAACATTAAAGTTTGAGACACATAGGTCTGATTCTATACCAGCCAAAAAAAGCTTTGTTCTGTTTCAACTGGCTGTAGATCTAACTTCTAGAATAAAATCTTTAAGATCCAAATTGTCACAGAAAAATAGGCCTAATTCATGCTTTTGGTGTTGTTTAAATGCACTGAGCTCTTAAATGTTTTTGTCTACCAGTGAAAGGCTTACATATGATTTATAATTTTTGCTTTTCTATAATGGATATTATGAGGTGGTCAGCCTACTGAATTCAAAACTTTTTAAAACAATATTTAAAAAATAATAATTTCTTTTCTAAATATAAACCACTTCCCATGGCACTTCAAATTTATTCAAGTAGTATAAAATAATTTAATTCGGTTTATGTGAAAGGAATTTTTTCTAATCTTCATAAGTTTTAATTATATGAAGAAAGTTTGTTTTAAATTCTTTTCATTTTACTTCTTGCACTCATGAGTGGACTCAAGAAATTTGCATTAATCATTTTTTAAGAAGGAAGAGCTGAGGCAGATCTCCCTCAAAAGAAAAACTTAAAGTCTAATAAAAGAACAAAGATCTCTTCAGAGGGTCTTAGCATCCTGAATCTGATGATTCGAGAAGACCAGAGGATTCTCATTTTCCAGGCCAGTGAAGCCCAGGTAACACTGAGGCATCAAAGCAAGGAAAGAAATCAAGGAGCCAGGCAGTGAGGAGACCCTCTATCTGCTCTAGAGTGGAGGTAGCATAGAGAACAGGAATTCAAAATTGTTAAAGTTTGGATTTTATGCAGGCCCTGCAATGAGCTAGTTGTGCACTTCTAGACATAATTTATCTAACATGTTTATCTAAGACTTGGTATCCCTTCTGTAAAATGAAGTACCACAAACTTCCCTGGAGTATGATGTGCAACAAATTATAATGAGTGAATGTATGTAAAGCATCCAGAATGGTGCCTGGGAGGTAGTGAGAGCACAGTAAATGACAGCTATTTATTCGCATTGCTGTGAGTAGGAACTGAGGCTTTCAGTCAGGGACGCTGGCAACACCTCACCACATTGCTGCCAGGTGTGTCATCCTCTGCCAGCACTGTGAAAATTATGTGCTCTGACAAGTAATCCATTACAGAATTTAGATAAGAAATTATAGAGCCTTACTTTATGCATCACTTACTTTGTTCCATGCACTTCTCAAAGCACTTTATATATTTTCCTTTTATCTTTGAATCCACACAACTAAGTGTAGCCACTATTATTATCCCCATTTTACAAAATTGGAATCTGAAATGCAGAGATAAGTGCCTTGCCCAAGGTCACACAGTAAAGTGGCTGCAATGGGCGGCTGTAATTTTCAACTTAGGGAACTTTTGTTTGTTTGTTTGGTTGGTTTGTTTGTTTTGGTACGGGGATCAAACTCAGGACTTTGTGTTTAGGAGGCAGACGCAGTTCCATTGAGCTAAATTCCTGGCCCTATTTAGGGAACTTTTGAAGGGGAACCCTATAATGATTAGTGAATGCATGATGGTTAGCTAAGCTATTATAGTGAGTTCCTCAGTCAAGAACTAGTCCAGATTTCACTGTGAAGGTATTTTTAGATGTAATTAATATTTTAACTAATAGATCTTGAGAAAGATTACTCTCCATATTGTGGGTTAACATCATCAGGAGCACTAAGAACAATCACTGAGATTTCTCAAAGTAATTTGGCCTCTTGACAGCAGCATAGAAACCCTGATATCATTTCCAGCCGGCCCTATCTGCTTGGAATTTAGACAAAAAACTGCATCAGCTCTAACTTGAATTAGCAGCCTGCTGGCCTGCCCTACACATGAAAGATTCACCATTTTTATAATATCACATGAGCCAATTCCATAAAATAAATAAAATAAAATCAGTAAAATAAAGTATCCTATTGGTTCTCTTTCTCTAGAGAATTCTGGCTGAACAAATGATGACATAAGCTTTCTCTCCCTGTCCAATGAGATTGAAGGGCACAAGAAAAACCAACCCCAAAGATGGAGGGAGGGTTGAGAATGCTCACAGTGACAATGGCTCCAGAGCTGCTTTCTCATCATTATTCCTGGGTTTATCATATTGACCTACTTCCCTACTGCCCAGCCTTTCTTGGTTCTATGGACATTTCCTGAGACTAGAGTTCTAGCTTTAGCATGGATGCTATTATTCATTTTCTGCCCCATAATTCACTGTTGTGTTTGCAGAAATTTGATTGGTTTCAACCACTTGCAAACTGAGAACCTGGCTCTATAGGGGGAAAGAACCAATGGGAATCTGGGAGTCTTCACACCCTGTCCTTTTGGTCACCTTCCTATCAAATCTCTCCAAGCTGTTAGTTTGGAAAAGACCTTAGCATTAACGCAATTTTATAGATAAGGAAACTGAATAAGAAATAATGAATTAAAAGCAGGAGTCTAAAACTCATAAGAAATGATGAACAAGATAAGAAATGAGTCCAACTTACAAAGAATTGGTTCACTTAAGAGTATCGCCTCAATGTGCATCTACTTAGCTATAAATGTCACTAATTTCTCAATTTTTATGGCTGAGTAGTACTCCATTTTATAACACATTTTCTTTATCCAGTCTCCAGTTGATGGGCATTTGGGCTGTTTCCAAGTTTTAGCTATCACAAACTGTGCTGCTATGAGCATGGGTGCACATATATCACTGTGGTATGATTCTTTTAATTCTTTGGGGAAGATCCCCAGCAGTGGACTAGCAGGGTCA
>NW_004624915.1:2149977-2218508 GCF_000247695.1 Heterocephalus glaber
TACTCAGCCATAGAGAATGAGAAGCTAGAGATATTTATAGCTGAATGGATGCACATTGAGGCGATACTGTTAAGTGAAATAAATAGGACACACATGTGTAAATACCGAATAGTTTCTCTAGTGTGAGAAACTAAAAGTGGAAATTAGGACTAAAGTGTATAATAGATAATGTGAAATAGGAATAAAAGGGGCAAAGTATAAGCGGAAGTGGGAGGGGCAGGGGAAAAGAAAGTAGTGAATGGAATAATATGATAAAATGAAAAAATGGAAACAAAGTCTTTGTGAATAGGGAGGGATGGAGGGGTTGAAGGGAGGGCAGGGGAATGGGGAAAAAATAAGAACCAAGAGAGGTAAAGGTGCAAATTTCCAATGATGAATGTTATTATATTGTATACCTAAAATGTACCAATAAAATTAATTTTTAAAATTTTTTTCAGAAAAGTATAAAAGGAAAAATAACTTCCCTGTGCTTCAGGGGAAGAACCACTTAGATATTCCACACACTACTGCAGAGGATGGAATGGGGAAAATTTAATCAAAGAGGCTCCACAACTCTAAACTAAGGGGCATTAGCCACAGATAAAGATGGTAGTGAAGAAACAGTTGTCCTTTCTTCTCTGTGAAGGATATGTTTCAAGATCATCACCCCAGGAGATGAGTGAAACTGAGGGTAGAACCAAACCCTATCTGTACTACGCTCTTTCCTTAAGAACCTCAACCTTTTCACCTAAAAAAGCACTTTATAGCTCCTTCTTTGCCTATTCAAATGTCAGCATCACTGCTTTTGCCTTTTGGAACCATTATTAAGTAAAATAAGAGGTTCATGGACAAAAGCACTGTGTTGGTCTGATAAGCATGATTGTTACTAATGGACTGATAGCTTATTCAATGTGGATATCCTGGACAAAAGGATGGTCTATATCCTGAGGGGCCCAAAGCAAGATGGTGTGAGATTTCACTGTGCTTCTCAGAATGGTGCACAATTGCTTATTTCTGAAATTTTTCATTTGATATTTTCAGACTAAAATTGACTGCTGGTAACTGAAACTATAGAAAGCAATACTTTACATAAAGGGGGATAATATACACCAGAATCAAAGAGGATTACCTAATTATATACACATTAAACCTGAGGCCAAAACTCATCCAACTCCACATACCTTCTGCTAGCTCAGTCCTAGAAGCTCAGAAGTCAAATATGAATTCTTTATGTAATAAATTGGTAGATAGCTTTCCAAGGATGCTTCCAATCCAAAGAAAAATACTATAGGGAATGGCACCTGGGAGCATCCCAATAAAACAGAGACCCCTACCCAATTCTGTTAAAACTATTCATTTCATCATTTGCTGAGCTATTGCCACGCCCACAATACTTACAATTAGCATTAATGCCTTCTTCTTAATTCTTAACAGAAGGACAAGGACCTCTGTATATTTGAGAAAAATTTCTACGATGAAAATGAGAATTTATCTTCCCCAACCCAAAAGGTAAGTCCCACATAAAGTATATCCAAAGCTAAGTGCTTGCCCAGGGATCATCACTCAAATGAATAGGCTTTGGAATTGGAATATGTTTCTCAGGTCCAAAAAACTATCCCAATAACTGAACAGACATCTTACTCAAAAAGCACTTGGAAACTGAAGATTAAAGAAAACACTCAGAAAATAATACTACATAAAATATTTCTGTGACAAAAGAGCAGCCTGCTCTGCTTATTGATTTCTAGAAATTTAGTCTCCTTCAAGTATTTGGGTATGAATCTCCCAAATTAATAATTAACATTGGCAAAGCATTTTCCTGGCAGACCCATGTATCCAGGAGATCTAGGCTGGAGAAAATGTTTCTGATTTGGAATGAGGAAAAAATAGACAAATATCTATTAAATCCACATGAAACTTTACCTATTGATTCAATTTTACAGAGAAGTTCATAGTGATTGGTTATAAAGTAGATTATAGTAACCTCTCTGGTAAAATACTTTCACAATTCCTTCTTCATTTGACCCATTACTAACTAGAAAAAGAAAACCAAAGTGTGTCTCACCTTCCTTTCATTAACTTCACCAATTTTTTCATTGTTAAGGAGAATAATATTGCTGATACTGAGTTTACATAGCTCCAAAGAACAAATCTATTATATTATAATGTAAAGTAAAGTAAATTTAATATAATTTTCCCCAATAGTTACTTTTCAATTTTAAGAGCAGCAGAAAGTCTTGGCAAGTGGAACATGTAGTAACCATTGATTTAGACTGAAAAATAATAGAGAATAGGCCAGCTTGTCACTGTTCACCTCATCTTACCTCTCAACCACGGTCAATGGACTTGACCTTTTCTAAGAACTCAGCATGTCTATGTTACCAAGGAAATAGAAAGGGGTGGAAGATGGCTGTTTATATTTCCTATAAACTACAGAAGTGAGAGGATGCAAATTTCTGTTTCCCTGATTTGTAAATTATAGGATTAAGAAATGGATTTCTCATTGTTATTGCATAACTCAGCTTGATTTGAAACATGGGAAACTAAAAGAAAAGATAGTGGAGAAGTTTCCCAGTTCGATTTACAGCTACTCCCACTTTACAAATTAAGAGGCCATGGACTGAATTTAGGTGAAATTTCTCAGGAGCAGAATTCATAGAAGGAAGCTTAAGAGAACTTCCTACCTCTAACTAAAAAAAGAGAAAGAATATGAAGTTTCTGGGGGTGAGGGGTGATCCAATAATGTCAGATGAGAAGAAAATAGACAAACTGACCTCAGCCAAGTGAAATGAAGAACCAGGAGAAATGTACTTGTTGGGGATGGCCTCAGTCTTTGAAAGGCTGAGTGCCCAAGGCATACTTTGAAGTTACTCTTTCCTACCACACAAATGTCACCTTCATGAGCATTTTTAGCTAAATTATGCCAAGTCCATGAGGGGTGTGTGAGTGAAAAGACTCCAGGAATAATAAACAGCTAGGCAGTTCACAAAATCTTTCAAGTATTTTTCACTTTGAAACAAGGATCAGTGAGCTTCTAGAACAACTTTCACAAAAAGCCAAATTGTATCTAGTGAAACAGATTAAATGCACTTTCTTATTTGACATGTTACCATTTATCATCCTAAATTATCACACTCCAGTTTTGGTTTTGGAGGAAATTAGATGAAGCAGGATATGACTGTAGAAGTAGGTGGCTTTTATTCTTCTCTATATAGCCACCTGAAACAAAATTACTTCTTTTCCTTAGGAATTTGGCATTGTTAAGAAACTTAGTTTTGCTGCAGATGGATTCTTTGGAGAAAATTCTTAATATAACTTAACAAAATTTCAGTGAAATTTTTTGGTCTGTATCATTATTCATGGCCTTCTATATATAAAAATAAGCAAAGGAAATATTTATTTCTGTTATGTTCATGTAAATAATTCTTTCTCCTTGGAAATGTCTTATTTCCTCTTTCTCGGTGGAGTTGAAGTTCCATCTCCCTTCCCTTTTGACTTCTGAAAGTTTGTCTTTAAAAAATAGATTACTTGTTTTCCCTGAATTAAGAAAAAAATAGTTATTTTCATTAGGTTATTATTCACCCTTTATGTTTGGCTTTTCTTCTCTCCTGTCAGTACATTCCATTAAAAAAATCTTGTTCAATAACTAACTGGATGAGTTCATTTTCACATAAATTTATTCATACAACAACAGCTACTTGGCACAGAATTCTACAAAATTCACTGACCTTGAAAGCCAGATAGGTATGAGCAATGCTTTAGATTTTCAAACCAAATGGAGAAATATTTATAACGTGATGTTTTTCAGAAACTGGGATTTGCAGTGCACAAAAAAACTTTATTAAGAGCACCAACTTTATTCCCTTTGGACCATGGGCTTATTATTTTGATGACAATCTGCCAGAAGTCATTTTCTACCAGCTCATGTATTTTGCCCAGTAACGTGGGCCGAGATTCCCAAGCAGACGCCTCAGTCATTACAATCCATATGGCCAAGCAAAAGCGAACGGATGGCTCTGTATGTCAGAGTAACTCAGCCTGTCCAAATCAGAGAAACAGGAGACAGCCTCACCATATGATGTTTTAAGAGCATTTTCATTTTCTTCATTTGCTGATCCATTGACTATCATCTTTTCAAGTCTCTTCTAAGCACTTCTCCCATGGGTCTCTGATCTTTAAGATGTTCTTAAAAAAAAATAAATAAGCATCACATTTTATAGAAAGTAGAAGAGAGTCAGCAAACTTGTGGTCCATTAAATTTATGAACTCAATAAAAAAGGAAATACTATCTTTATTATTTCTATGCTCTTTTGGTGAACTACCAATGTTTTAATGAGATAAACAATAATATCCCCTGCAAAGCTAAAATCAAGAAATTCACCTGAAATCCTATGATCCCTCAATAATCACCAGGAGCATTTTAGTGGCTATCTTTTCATATACTTTCACGAGTACACACTTTTGATTTTAAATGAGCTGAAATACCAGCAAAGGGTCTTTATCATGGAAACTTTGCTCTTTTTAATTTTGATTTATATTAGTACCTGATTGCAGTACATAATGTTTGCATTCCTTTTGTGGAGTTGGCACAGCTTAATTTCTTTCTTCAACCCCTCTCCCTCCCTTCATTTCATAATCCCTTTCCCTTTTGAAAAAGACCTATCTCTCTACTTCTTATTATCTTTCATTTTGTTCTTTACTTATAACTTGGGCTTCTCATATAGGAGGAACTATGTGATATTTAAGCTTCTGTGTCTAATTTATTTCACTTAACATTATGTGCATGCATTTTCCTACAAATGACTCAAGTTTAACTTTGTAGCAGAGTAATACTCCATTGTATGTACATACCGCATTTTTTATCCATTCATATGTGATGAAAATATAGGCTACTTCTAAGATTTAGCTATTATTAATTGTGTTACTACAAACATGGATATGAATGTATCACTGTAATATGATGTCTTTAACTCTTTCAGGAATTTGGTCTTCTTGTCTCTTGCTCCCACAATCAGCACTCATATAATAACCTTGTGTGTACTTTTCCATTCCTTCTCCACATATGCATGTGTGACATACACATACATGGCCCAGTCTTGATTTTGCCCAACGGAATGAGGAGTCATGAAGAGGTTCATACCAGCCAGTATTCATGGTTGCCTTGTTCTGTACTTTCTCCCTACTGATTCTTGTCCAGATTTTTGGGAGTGAGAACTGTAATTAAAACTGTAAAGATATGCTTCCCTAAAAACACTGGCCAACCTGGGGCTCTAGTGGCTTCGCTTTAGGGTGTCTTCAAGAGGCAGGAATACAACACAGAGGGAGACTGTCTTCTGCATGCACATGTTATAGTGCAGTCCGGGCAAGTTGAGGCAGGGCGTGAATGGGGAGACTCACAGAAAGCAGTTTGTGCAGGGATACCTGGAAAAAGTAGTGAGAAGACTATGAAAATGTCTATAAATTAAATGGTAATTAACCAGAAAAAATAAGAATCATTTTAGTAAAATGGGTAAGAGTATCAAAACTAGAACCTGAGTTTCTGAACTTGAATCACTTACCAGCTGAGCAGTTCCTTTAATTCCTCTGTGCCTCAGTTTCTTCATCTTCAAATAGAAACAATAATAATACCTCTCATAGACTGTATTAGTATCCTAAGGCTGCTGTACAAAAATACCAAACACTGGATGCTTGAAACAAAAATTTACTGGCTCACAATGCTAGAAGGTAGAAGTTCAAATCAAGGTGTTGATAGCATTGGTTCCTTCTGAGGGCTCAGAAGGAGAATCTGTACCGTGGATCTCTCCTGGCTTTTGGTGGTTTGCTGGTAGTGTCTGGCTCATAGATGTACCATTCCCATGTCTGCCTTCATCTTTACATGGTTTTCTCCTCGTGTTTGTCTCTGCATATCATATTCTTTCTGTGCACATCTATTCCTGTGTCCAAATTTTTATTTTTATAAGCACTCCATTCTAATGGCCTCATTTTAACTTGATTATCTCTGTAAAGATCCTGTTTCCAAGTGAGGTCACTTTGTGTGGCACTGGAGACTAAAACATCAACATATCTCTTTGGAGAGACACAATTCAACCCATAGCATAGGGGTTTTTGTGAGAAGTTAACTAGTTGGTGTGCATAAGTGCTGAACACATTGTTTGGCATGGCATAATAATTAGCTAGTATTAATAATCTTAAATTATTTAAATTAAAATTATTTAATTTCCAAATAATAGTTTTAATAATAGTTTTATTTAAATTAATGTGTTAATGTATAGAGCAAGTGTTCCTGGCAAGAGAAGCACTCAGATAGATGTCACGTTGTAACTGATTGCATGACTTATCAATTCATTAGAGACAGTTAGGAATGTCCAGAAAGCTTGGAAGAGAGACAGCGGGCAGATGAAGTCCTGGTGAGCATGTAGAAGTAAAGCTGGTGAAGACTATTCTAAAGAGGTTTGGGTAACCCACATGCAGTATAGACTTTGCTTTTTAATCTAGGGACTGACCTTTACTTGTATGAGGAATCAGTTCAGTAGACAGCTAGAATTTTTGCCACTTGGTAATCTGCAGAAATACATGTGTAGGCTTCTGGATTTTTCCTGAAATACTTTATAGTCCAGAAGGTTAAGGATAGACACTATATACATGCAGAGGAAGGGAGTTAATACATCGAAAGTAGAAAGCTAAAGTTTTCATTTTGAATAAGAACTATATCCCTCAGGCGGAGTAAATATTTACATAATTCTGACCACTTGGCTCTCTCCCTGAATGCAGAGCATATGGAAAGTGAAGTTGTCTGAAGGTTGCTTGTGACGGTACAATCAGAAGAATGGGAGAAATTTCTGCAGTTTAAATGGTTAATAGTAGCAGATCCAGACAAGATGTTGTATCTATCACTAGAATATAAATATAACTGCTCAAGTACCAGAGATTGTTCATCTTTGTCCTGTCCAGAGCAGACCCAGGTGCATGTCCTCCCCTCTCCTATCATCTCCACTTCACCATGCCAACTTCCTGAGAGTCTCCGTATGAATGGAAAGTGATATTTTGAAATGTTAATAAAAGAATTTCCTCAACATTTTCTGACATCCCTTAATCCCTTACCCCACACTCCCATTCAGGAAAATAAGCATTCTGTAGTTACTGCCCCTGGAGATAGGATGACAAAGCAGAAGCCTAAAGAAAAAGAGTTTTCTTGGCTTTGCAGTTGCAATAGTTATACTTTCTGGAAGACAGCTGCCACCATAATAGATTAGGGAAAATATAATCTATAAGAGCAAGGCTTCCTATCTCAGACACTAGACAAGTTTTACATCCTGGAGGAAAGAGAGAAGTCAGCGATTTAATCCATAAGATATTAAATGGTAGTCTGTCCTCAAACAAGAGGACTGTGGATCCTGTTCCTGTCTCTTGGGAGTAAGCATGGTAGGTACCTATATTGATTGAAATTTAATTTCTACCATTTGGGAAAATGACAGGTCAGAATCAAAAGGCAAATACATTTACAGAAAAATAATGTCTCACATTAATTGTAAATACGAGTTTATAAGCACTTTCTCACTATGAATTAATCCTGTCAATAAAATGGTAATTTAGAGTCCATCAGGCCAGAAGCCACTGTATCTGTGTAGAAGGACTACATCTCTGCTCTGATCTGTTAGCTTTTCATTCACAATAGGAAGCTCAGAAAACAAATTTATTTCCCCTCTTTTCATTTTTTCCCTAACTTTCAATTGGCCAAATTTACTGTCTAGGTTATAGCCCGATAAATTCTAGTTTACCCAGTGGAACAACTAAACAGAATAGCTGACATTAGAACAATGTAAGAAAAATATAATATATAGGTCATATAATTAAGAAAATACATTATTTTATGATATTCTATATATCAATTTATATACATGCATCTGTACAGCATCTGTACAACTTTACCTTGTGATTCTAAATAAAAAATCAAAATATTGGATTCTCAGAAGTTTTACATTTTGATATTTCTAACTTGACTTCAATTAAGCATTTCATTTCAGAAAAACTATACTCTTCTGTGATTCATTAGTCTGGCAGAAAGCTCGCAGAATGTAGGAAGAATATTTAGCATCAATGCTCAGTACCAAATTTTGAAATTTTTATCATTTGGTTTAAGCACAAGGTCACTTATTTTTAATAGGTTTCCCCTCTTGAAATTTTTAAATGGTTCACTCAGTCATCTTTAATAGCCCGAAAATAATTGAGAGAGAGAAGCATCTATCTTCCCAGCTGCCCCCGTCTTCAACCCCATACACACATACACAAAATCCAACTCAATTAAATATGCACAATGCAAGAAAAAGTCAAGACTAAAAGGTTAAGAAATGCACTATTGATCAAAAGTCAGAATTTTTTAACTGAGAAGAGATTTTTAGAATGTGACAAAAAACTCTAAAAATAGGAAATTTATTTCACAAGCTAAACTTGTCTACATTGTATCAGTCCTTGTGAAGTTCTCAGAGTGTACTAGTCAAATTAACTAAAATACCTAAAATGTACCAATAAACTTAATGAAAAAAAAAGAAGTAAAAAAAATTAAATAAAAACTTTAGAATTGCCACCCAAGAGATGTGACCAGTAGGTATCAATTCAGCAGCAAAATCTAAAGATTTGAAATCTTGGTGAAAATTTTCCTGGTATGTACCATTCATTTTTCTTTAAGAATTTCAGGAGAGACTACAATCCTGGTTCACCTGATGTCTCAATATGTGAAATAAATTTCTTTAACAGAGAAGCTGTAGGCTGGCAGTATGGATCCAGGAGTGTTTGTTGTTTCAGGAAAAGGACTCATTGAGTTCAAAGACAAGCTGAAACAAACAAAAAAAGGGGGTCAGAAAAGGAGAAGGAAAATAACATCTTTCCAATGCATTATTCTCCCTCCAGGGAGGTAGATGGAGATTTTTTTTCCTCTAAAAATCAGATTTTTCTTAACTTTGGCAGGAGATAGAATTGGTTTGTGAACATTTTGTGCTATAAAACTTTGCCTGGAGCTGAGTTTCTGTAGTACTGAAGGGTCATGACAAATCTAGACACAAAGAGAATAAAAAAGAAGAAACCACATGTTCAGTACTGACACTATAACAAGAATGTTTCTCCATTCAAATGGAGTCTGTTAAATGGTTGAAATCTAAAACTAGTATGTTTCTTCTAAATTTGAGGTCCTGGAAGATTTTGATTAAAATACAGGCATCTTATATTGGAACAATGCATGGATCTTTGTAGAACACATTGACAAATACTCCATTCTTCAATTAAGCTGTTCTGGTAAGGCTCTCAAATTCACCTTTAAAAGCACTGACAGTGTTAACTATGTATTGCTTATTACATTGACTTTTCCCCTTTCTTTCTCTATTTAAAGTAACTGAAATGGTTTCCAAGTCAAAATCAAAAAGGGATAATATATGTTTGAGATATTTTCCAATAGGGAAAACATGTTCTTATTTTAGTAAGACTGAAATAATAATAACTCACATTTCAATCATGATCTCATTTTCTCCTCACAATGAGCCTGAGTTAGAGAATAGAAATTCACAGCAGGAAAGAACTCAGAACTATTAACAGAGAACTGATTCCCCTTGGACCTTGCTCTCACTGTTACTTGGTGTGGTGTCAGTCAACTCCTCCTTTGTAAAAGGATAAAAAAGCCATTGGAGTTTCCAAATAGACCAAGTATTTGATTTATACAAAGCTGGGCTTTTTAATAGCCAAAGCCTGCCAAACATCTTTAGTCACCAAGGAAATGCAAATTCTAATCACTATGAGACTCCACTACTGTATACCCTATACCATTGCTAAATTAAAAGTCCAGCCCATATCAAATGTTGAAGAAGAGGTAAAGCAACTGAACACAAAGTTACACAAGCATGTTGAAATATATTGAAGCAGTTCCTTACAAAACTAAACTAAACTACTGACTGGAAATTTTCCTTCTAGGTATTTACCCAAGAAAATGAGAATATACATCCTCAGAAAACCTGTACTAGTATGTTCACAGTATCTACATAGATATTAACTGAAACCTGGAAATAGATTAGATGTATATTAACAAGAAAACAAATAAGTGTATGTAGTATATTCATATAATAAAATATTATTTGGTAATAAAAAGAAAAAGCTGCAGATATATACAAGAACATGGTTGAACACCAAAAACATTATGCTGAGAGAAAAAAGGTATACCCAAAGGGGTACATAATACACAGTTCCATTTATATGAAGTTAATAGAAGAAGCAAAAGTAAGAATGATGGTTATCCGGGCAGGGAAGGGACAGAAAGAAACTTCCTGGGGTGATGGTTATATTCCCTACCTCTATCAGGAGTTTTCATTGCAGAGGTTTAGGAATTTTTGTAGAATGGATGAAAAAAGCACACTAAATAATTTTCATTTAATTATAAGTTAATTTTCTGTCAAAAGAATAGATAACCATTAACAAATATTGAATTCCCCAATTATAAGCACGCTTAAGTCCTGAGAGAAGTATATTGGTGTCTGCAACTCACTTTCAAATGTATTTTTTAAAACTTTACAAAGATGAATTGATGGAAGGATGGATGGGTATATTGGTCTCCTATTACTCTTTAATAAATTACTACACGTTTAGTGTTTTAAAACAATACCACGTTATTAGTTAACTATTATGAAAATCAGAAGTCTGAAATGAATTTCACTAGGGCATTCTTTCTGGAAGCTCGGGGGGAAAATCCATTCTTTGGTCATTTCCAGTTTCTAGAGGCTGCCCCCATTTCTTAGCTCGTGACCTCTGCCTTCAGCTTCAAAGCCATCCACAGTGTATCTTCAGTCTTTGACTCTGCTTCCATTGTCACATGTCCTCCTCTGACTTCTTTTAATCATCCTTATGATTACAGTGAACCTGAAAGGATAACACAGGATAATCTTCCCAATTCAAGGCCCTTCACATAATCATACCTATGCAGTCCCCTGTGCTGTGTAAGGGAACATATTCACAGTTTTCAGGGATTACAACATAAACGTCTTTGGGTGGGCAAATATTTCGCCCATGAGAAATGAATAGATATTGGATGAAGCAAGTGTAGTAGAGTGTTAATTATACAATCTAAATAGCAAGTACATGGGCATTCAGTGTAAAATCCTTTCAACTTTTTGGTTCATTAGAAATTTTCCATAATAAAATATTGAAAGAAAAATCTGAAGCTTAAATTCTGACCATGAACAGGAGCTCAATAAAATCTTTCTGTGATCACAGCAGGGGCCAAGTGGGTAGGTGGAACTCAAGATTCTTGATTTCAAAGTCAAAATGGAAAGCAAATGGTCACAGATAGCAGAGTGGATTGAGGATTGGAGGGCAAGCAATCCTAGGTATGGAGTCTGCCGGAGAGCAGTCTGAATGCCCAAGACAAGGAAAAGACAGATGGTGACACCAAAAGCCGGCAGCTATGATCTCCTGCCACTTCTCATAATGTCTAATATACATAAGCACATTTTTTCTACCACCAATTCTGGAAAGAAGAGGAGGATAGCAAAAAGCCTAAAGTAATTATTTATAACCATAAAATGATAGTAAGAAGACTAAACTACTCAAGTATCAAGATTAAAGTTTTTCCCATCAAGTGGCATTGAGCTTGAGATGAAAAGTAATCTGTTTGTAAAAGAAAAATGCAGTTACAGTCTTTGAAAGCCTGAGTTTTCAGCCTGTAAAATTCAGGCCTAGAAAATGCATACCCATTCTATAGAGGAAGAAACTGAGGCTGAAGGAGGCAAATTTTCTTGTTTTCAAGTTCAGGGTCTTTTCCCCTGGAAAGAAGTGAGGAAAGCTGATAGAAAAGGAGCAGAAGGGAGATGCAGAGAATAAAGAGACCAGCTTCACCGACAACACAGAGTAAACAATCTCAGCTAAGAAAACAGTACAGAGGAAAATTTCTCAGTTTAGTTTTTCTTATTGTGAGATTTTATATTTCTTCTAGCTATTCAAAGCTTATGGCTTCCCTAGAGTCTTCTAAAAATAATAATTTCCTAAAACAATTTTGCTTTATATTAACAGTGGTTCAATAGCGTTTCAAATAAATCTTATTCCTCCCCTGACCCAAGAAAATTGGTACACAATCAGGGGTAATATTCAAAATGCATAATACCCAATATGGCAGAGGCATTCATACATCAAAACAAGCACACATGTGTCTATTGACATTACTATAAACTCCAAACTGACCAAATATTAGACCTATAGCCAGTTTAGTTCATCTTTTGCCAGTATTAGGTACAAGACTGATTCATACCTAAATAGTAGGAAAACATTCAAAATAGTAGGCAACATCTTGCAATAATTTGAGATTAATCATAGTAATTAATACACTTAATCTAATATTCATTTAAACATCCTCTTATGGTAGTCAAAACTCAAAGGCACATAGATGGTACTATGATCTGAATATCCCCTCAAATTCATATATTGAAATTTATTATGGTTTGAATATGAAATGTTCCCCCAAAAGCTCATGTGTTAAATGTTTCTCCCCAATGTAGCAGTATTCAAAGGTGGGGTCTTTGGGAGACTTACCCTTGAAGGAATTTCTCTCTCTCTCTCTCCCTCTCTCTCCATCCCAACTGCCTTGAGGTGTGGTGAACAGCTTTGCTCTACCATCTGTTTCCACCTTGATGTTCTGCCTCACCACAGGCCCAGACACACAATAGAGCCAAGTAACCATGAACTAAAACTTGCAAAACCATGAGCTAATATAAATTGTGCCCCCCTTTAAGTTGTTTATCCTAGGTATTTTGTGAAAATGATAGCTTGACTAACCTAAAACTTAACCCCCACTGTACTCATATTGAGAGGTGAGATCTTTTGGTAAATGATTAAGCAGAGACTTCATGAAGGAATTAATGGCTTATAAAAGGGCTGGAGGGAAAACGCTTATGCTTTTTTCGTGGTTCTGCTCTTTTGCCACGTGAGGACACAATTCTTATTCCTATTCCTCTTTGCCCTTCTGTCTATGCTGCCATGTGAAGACACTTTGAAGGAAATATCTTTAAGGACCAGGACTTCACCCAATATGGAAGTGCATTAATGTTGAATTTCCCAGCCTGCAGGACTATAAGAAAATAAACATTTGTCCTTCACAAATTACTCAGTCTCAGGTATTTTGCTATAGCAACACAGACTAAGACCCTTGAAAAGGAACATTTTTAGTAAATTATACGTTGACATAAATTGTCCTTGCTTAATGCTACATTGTATTCAGCACAGACTTATACAGATAAGTGTTCAATAAAAATTGCTGAATGAGTCTTTTAAAATGAATGAACCAAAGTGCAAATTTTTTTAGTATAGCAAATGAATTTACTTAATTCACTAAATATACTCACCTTAAGAAAAACTTTTTATGTTATAGCAAGGTTGTAACTTTCATATAGGTTCAAAGATGAGGTAGATTGGAAACAGATTTTCCTAGAATGGAATAAGCTTAAAATGTAAGAAGATTAAGTTCATTCATGCAGAGAAAGTTGATTAGCTTTCTGAAACTGCTGAAAAATCTCTCTAGTACCAACAAAGAAAAAAAAGAAGAAAGTTACGATACCAGAATATTTTCTGAGATAGACTATTCAGAAGATAATCATAGGTTTGCAGCCTGGAAAAAAGAACAGCTATGTCATTACTTATAAAGCTAAATAGGATTTTGAAGATTCTATGTTTAGTGCTTACCAAAACATAATAGTTGCCAAACATATTAATCCACTTCATTAGGCATTAAGTTAATGAAGTTATAAAACTGAGAGACCTTTCTTATCATGATGTCAAGGTTCTGATATAGTAAAATAATAAATACCCAGGAGTACCTTAGGTTTCAAAAAACAGTCTACTCACCTGATGTCACAGTCCAAACAGCTCTGCTTATGTTTTTGAGAGGGGAGGCAAGAGAGAAATAAAACCAAAGCGCCTACATAATTTCCTATATGTTAGTACAATTCTCCCCCTATGCACACCAAAAACAGGATAAGATCTATATCAATGATAGGCAATGAAGAGTTTCATTCATATTTTATTACTGGGGGAGAATTCAGATTATTACACAAAATAAGAACTCAGTACACAGACGCTTGGAAATTTGTTAATGTTTGAATGATACATGGGTGAAAATGGTCTTGACTGATGTAAGGGTGGGAAAGATTGAGGATTTTGAAGACTTTTGTCTTTTTCTCCATTTTATTTTCCAAATTTAGACATAAGACATACACATGCATTTCAAGACTCAATCAATACCTTGACATTTACTGCCTTGAGTTCCCTTTGGTTTTCAATATGTCAAGTTTTAACTGCTATTCAGCATTTGGCTCTTTCTGGTAAACACTGTCTCAGGAGAACTTGACCAGCAATAAAAAGCAAAATATAAAACTGAGATACAACTAATGTTCCAACATCACTAAAACATGTTGTCCAGCAATCTCAGAAAAATATTTAGCATCACAGGTTGAGGAGGAGAGGGAAAACACAAGGAATCTATTCAAATTGTAGGAAAGAGAGACTCCATGATCCAACAGTAACTGAATTGTTAATAAGTCTTCCTTTGAAATGATGTGGCTTTCAAATAGTGCTTTCCAGTGTGCTAGTGACACTGTGGAGCCTTTTAGGAGCCACTGCAGCATCAAGGGTAAAGGTCTGGTAAGTGGGGTCTTCGTCTTTACTCCAGCCAGGTCAGGGTTCATTAATATACTTTAAAATGAAAGAGTGGGGCAGGAGAGAGGAAAGACAGTGGGAGGGTTCAACAAAAATGAGTTTGAAAACCAGTTTCTAGTTTCAGATAAGAAGGTATTATAAAGAAAAAAGCAATAATGGTCTTTTTTATTACAAGGTAAAGACTTTCTGAGGTCATGAGACTTCAAGACGTCCTTCTTCAAGAATATTATCAAGTAGGCAAGGCACTGTCCTGCTGAAAATGGGTCTTGCATGTTAAGGTCTCCTACAGTGAAACAGGGATAGGATGACAGAAGTTACTATAGCTTCTTAATACGTCATTTTTCCAGGTGGTACTTTTATGCTGAAAGCATAACATTTGGGCTCAGGCTCTTTTTTTTTTCTGAGCTGGTATTCAGTTCTCTTCACTCTTTGGTGAAACAGATACTATGATCTGATTGGGTACTGCCATTCTCTTCAAGCAAACCCATTGTCAATCAGTGAGCCAAGTCAGTTTGTGAAATGTTATGCAGAAGATCCAGTAATATTTTATTGACCATTTTCTTACTTAGATCCATGAGGAGAAATAGAGTCCAAAGAGCTATTTAATAAAGTTTGTCTCATCCATCTCACAGTTAGGGTTTTCAATTTAAGTTCTTTAGTTTATGCATTAGGTGAAGGTTCTAAGATTATTGCACTCAGCCTAGCCAAAAGCATCTGAGTTTATATTTACTGGTGTAAATAGCAATTTAGCAGGGTGATGGTATTTGTTACACACAAGTAATTTGAATTCAGTCAATTTTCTTTGCAAAATTCAGATTACAGCTAGTATTAAATTCTCCACAAAAAATCAAACAGAGCCAATATGTGCTATAAAATGAAAGAAACCCAAACAAGCTCAAAGGCAGTTTTGCTCTGCCAGGTGATGTTATTGGATCTGGCATTGTGAGAAAAGGGTTCAAAGAATACAGACATCCAGACTACTGGCTTTCAAGAGAGTGAAGTTGGAGGGATTAAGGGATCGAGCCAACAAGGTGAGCCCACAGCCATTCGCCAGTACAAGTAGAGTGCTCTTCCCAACAAGCTCCAGAGAGCTCCTGAGTAAAACTCAGTGGACTCAAATTTCTCTAAAAGGAGCATGAATTGTAGATAGAGTCATCAGACAGGATGTCATTCAAAGATCTGGCCAGAATAATATGCTAATTACAGGGAAATAAAGGAGAGGAAGGAAATGGAAACATTACAGTGAGGAAGGCGAGCAACCTATGAGAACTCCCCATTCTGTGCAGAAGTAGGAAGGCCAATAAATGAGTAAGAAGCTGAAGAAAATATCGAACTGAACCAAGCACTACAATTAACCTATAAGCATCTTTCATATTCCTGCATTTTCTATCCCTGCTAGTTTTCCCTTGATTCCTAAATATGTCAGTTTCTCCATTTGTGCCTGAGGCCTTACTGTTGTTACTACCTAGAGAATTCTCCCATTCCTATCTAAGAGACTAGTTGGTACATTCTCCCTCAATGGTTTTCAGCTTAAATATAATTTCCTCCAGAAGGCATTCCCTGGTCCCATTGCCTGCCTGAATCCATCTGGCATAGCTCCCAATAGTACTTTCCTTTTTTCAGATACTTAGCACAGTACTGGGATCCTTGATGAAGAACCTATGAGAGAAAGATTACATCTCGCTTATTGACCATGATGTCCCAAGTACCCAGAAAGTGCATGGAATGGCACTTAACATTTTCTGGATGAATATAAAAAGGAATTCATTCAATAATTCCAGTAGATTTCAGCATGTGGTAGGAACCAGACTTACAACAATGTCTTTGTGGTTCTGTCTCTGTGGCCCATTCATGCACATCCACTTCCTCCTGTCACATGGTTTAATCAAGAATTTCATGGCCTATCTTTGACAGGACTACAAATTGGCCTATACAATACCTGTTTGCAAACCCCTTTATTACTTTTTCCTTGCTTTGTGCATTAGTCAGGTTAGGTCATCTTTTGATAGCAAATACTCCCAAATTTCAGTGATTTAAAGAAAAATGCTTTCTTTCTCACCGCCAGCCCATTGCAAGACCAGGCAGCTCACCAATGCAGCTCTTCCTTATGCTAGAGCTTGATGATTCAGGCCACTTTTGTCTTGTGGCACCCTCATCCTAATGTGTGTTTCTCTGCTTGCTGCAATGTGAAAGAAAACAGATGCTCATACAATGGCTCTTTAAAACTTTGACCTTATATATTCCCCAGTTGGAGAAAGCTACACCTCTACTTTCCCTTATTAGGGGGGAAAGCTCTGTCTCTGGGGCTCCCAGAAAATAGGTAGAGCTACTCGTCCCCAAAAAGCCCATCAAAGAGACAAGCAGTGTGAAGGGCAAGGTGAAAAAGCTTAATTCAGTGTGGTCCAATCAGGAAGAACAGAAAAGTCTAGTGACCTGATATTTGTCTTCCAGGAGCTTTTGAGAACTTTGAAATTTTATAGAAAGGAGAACAAAGACAAGGGCTTTGTGTTTGCATCAGTAGGAGGTTTTCATAGCTGGCAAAGCAGGTAATCTGGGTCATGCCTCAATCCAGTTAATCATAATTTCAGGCCGATCTGGATGTGCCAGGTTCTGCTCACCCGCTGGAAGAGCAACTCTGTTTTCATCATAAGATGATTGCTTCTACTTGGAGGGGAGGGGGAGCAGCTTCAGTTCCCATCATGGGGTTATTGTTCTCACTTAGGGAACAGTCTCATCCAGAGATAATCTGCCTTCAAGGCTTGCTGTTCTTGAATTCTAAGGTGACTGCAGGAGAAAATGACTCAGGAGTAAAAGACAATTTTTTTTTTAAAGGCAAGATGGAGTGAGTTTTTTCAGGTTTAGGGTTCTAGGTGTTACTTCAGGGACCTAAAATAGGATCCACCAGTTGGCAATCTGTTGATTATGATGTCCCTGAAAATCTTGAAAATACCTTAGCTATTCTTATCTCGGTACCTTCAGTCTTGAAGAGGGAGAATTGCCAAATTCATTTTTTTTATTTTTTTTATTTTTTTTATTTTTTTTGGCACTGGGGATCGAACTCAGGTCCTTGTGCTTGCGAGGCAGGCAGTGTAACCACTGAGCTAAATCCCTGGCCCCAGAATTACCAAATTTAAACTAACACTGTTTACATGATTAACATGTCTATGTTCAGAGTTGAACAAGAACTTGACCCAAAGTTTAAGGTAGAAAGGAGACTGATAAAAAATGAAGGCAGAGATGCTAAGCTTTTATTCTGCCTTTATTTACCCACTGGACATCTGTAGGATCAAGTGAAGAGTCAGTGCCTTTAGCAAAAGCAGCTTCTAAGTCCCTAGTCTCTTCATGGGGTAGAAAAATGCCCCTTGAAGTAAAGGAGAAGAGCATAATAGTAGACACTAGTATACCAGACACTATAACATCTACTCTAGAGATTGGAAAGCTAAATAAGATTTCTCAGCCTTCTTTGCAGCAAAGGATAGCCATGTTTGAAAAAAAAAATTTCTTTATCAGTTCACTTTCAGATGTTCCCAAAAAAGGGCTCTGTCTAACCTGACTCGAGTCAATTGCTCATCCCAAAGACAACTACTATGGTACTTCAGTTGTCAACTAGAGACAGCTGCAGTGTCATTGCAACTGTAAGCAACAAGAACACTATCACCAGTGCAAACAAAATTTAAAATGACCAACTGAAATTATTTCCTTGTCATACTAGAGCTACCATATCAACACTAGCTGTTGCCTGTATGTGTAGCTCTTGTCCTGAGAACCAAATAAGCCTCTAAATTCATGTAAGCCAATTCTTCTGTGGGGAAAGTTAAGAAGATAGAAGTCCAGGATTTGCTGCTATCTCATTGATATAACCAATCTGATAGAAAGAAAAAATCCCTAAAAAGACCAGAGAGCTTTCAAGCTCAGGTTTCCTAATGATGTTGCACAGCACATTTCACCCTTCAAATCACTTTCCTGGCCACTGTCTGATTTCAAACAATAATTCCAATAAGACAGGCAGTGCAGATATCATTAACAAAGTATATGGGAGCCTAGAAACATGAGAGCTAGAGCCAGACTTGTCACTCATTTATTGTTCAAGCTTAAGCATGTCTCTAAAATAAGGGATTTGAACTAGTCTAATATGGAAAATGTGAACTCAGTCATTGATTTCAAGAGATAGAATATTTAGAGCTTAGCTCATCCACTCATTGGCTGTATAACTTCCGGTAATTTTAATTAACCTTCCTAAGTTTTCATTAATTTACCAGAAAAATTGGTATGACAACATATTCTTCATTTCATTGTTATAACAATGAAATGAAATAATTATAAGTAAAGCATCTAGCACAAACCTTGACTCATAGTAGATCTTCAATAAACATTGTTTCTCACTCATTCCTTTTTCCTTCTTCTGAGGTTTCTTTACCCAAAAACTCTATTCCCATTTTACAGACGAGGCTAATGAGTCACCAACGAGTTAAGAACTTGCTCAGGTCAACCTAGCTAACCAGGGTCCAAAGTAAGACCCTAATAGTCTGGTATTATCTCTATGATGCCAAAATTCCCACTCTCCTTTTGATTCATTTGGTATTTATCAAGCATGTACCATGTAAAACCCAATTGGTCACCATCCAGCAGGGCGGCATGCTCTTCCCATTACCATAACATCCCTACAGGCCCAGGATGTTTATAGTACCACACAATTTAAGAATTGAAAGAAAATGTAGTGGTCATTTACTTTAACTTCTTACTCAGAATTTGAATTCCCTTTATAGCAGCCCCAATTTGTAGTCATCTATCTTCTGTTAGGATATTTCAGTGCACATGCCATTGATCATGAAAAGGCTGTGGCTCTAGTGACTAGCTCTCTTTTGTTGTTTTCTCTCAGAAATTTAATTCAAACTACCTTTGCTAAAAGGAATCTATTTGTTTATATACTAATTTCTAGAGTTAGACCAAGCTTCAAGCATTTCTCAGCCAAGGGGCTTGAGTATTGCCAGTAGGGTCTGATCTCACTTTCTCTGTTTCTTTGTCCCATCTCTGAAGCAGTGGCAATATCACAGAAGTAGAATACGCTGATTTGTGAAACCCCAAGCTCATATCCAATTCTGGTGTCAGGGCAGTCAGCACTGCTAAACCTTCAGGATTAAAGATAGCTCACCTGAAGAAATCACCATAGTATTACCCAGAAGAAATAATGGACATTGAACAGGCAAAATGAACAAATTCCACTATAATACCATCTTATTCTATATCCTGCACCAAAAAGGGAATTAAAGACTTCTTTTCTAAAACTTTGAAGGTTAAAATAAAGCCAACCATCAAAGCATGCTCTGCATTATATTATATCAGTTAAGAGTTCTTTTGACTGAGCATATGTATATCTAACAAATACAGTTTAAACACTATACAATTCATTTATCTTACTGAGAAAGGCAATTTGGGGGCCTTGAAACATTAGCTTAATAGTGTCAGTTCTTTGTTCTGGGGATTCCAAGGTTCTCTCAGAATTTTCTTGTGGAAGAAGGTGTTTACAACAACACTAAGTAAAATAGCCTCAACAGCAGGAAGCAGGAGACAGTGTGGGACAATTTATGTACTTCTTTCTGACTAGAAGAGATCATCTTTATCTGAAAAATCTTCAGAAAACTTCCCTTTACCTTTCTTAGGCCAGAAGTGGGTCACATGACCACATCTAACAGGAATACTGGTATCTGCTTGTCCAGGCTCCTTAGTGAGAGGAAAAGGAGAAAGAATGAGTAGATCATGGCTTTGAGTATCACCATTTTCTCCCATAAGTATGGTAACAAACATTTTTTTTAATCGCTTTCCATACACGCAAATAAGGCAACTTGCATTGTGCTATAAAGAGAACAGATCTTGATCTAATTACCCCAGAACTTCCCAAACATTCCAAAAGAGTACTTAGAAGTTTCTAAAAGAGTAGTTCAATTATAGACTCCACAAAAAATAAATCAAACATTATGCTTATATTCCACTGAAACTAGTACAATGCCTGGCAGGTTGCAGACACTCAAAAATGTTTTGAACTTAACCATACATCCTGATCAGTAATTTTTCTCCAGTATTAATCAAAGATGAAAATTTGCCTATTATTTTAATACTATTCTTTTTAGTATTTATTCACTCATAGGGAACCACTGTATTGTTTGGTTTGGTTTTTGTATGTTGATTTGCTTTCTTTTTCTCTATTCATCAATAAAGCGGTCTGTAAGCAGATCTAACTTCATTAGCCCCTTGCTCTCACCAAGTGGTTCCCAAATTTTCTACAGAAACATTAAAACAGAATCACTCAGGAAGCTTTTAATGCAGACTCCAACTTATTACTCCTGGAATTTCTGATTTCATGGGTTCCTAGTCCCAGGGGCCTTGATTAGTGAATTTTTAAAAAGCTGTTGATTTCATCTGAGTTTTGAACTACTGATCAAACCAACCAAATGGCACAAATAATGTGTCATAATGTCTGTTTTATTCACATTTTGCAATCCAATAAGAAACTGGTTGTCAAAGGTTTGCCCTTTACTCACCTACTAAGAACCCTCAACTGAAATCACTTTAAAAAGATAAGGACCCTCTTAACTAATGGGCTTTTCTTGAGAAGGAAATTTTAGTGCTTACATGTAAACAATAAAATTTGTCAATTTTCTTAGGCTTCCAAGAAACCAGGCTACACACAAACTCATAAGTCAAAATCATCATCTGCTTCTGCCGCCTCAGCAGGAATCTCTTTCTCCCTTTCTCTATAGACACACAATCCTATATTTATGCTCAGTCAGACACATGAAGATTCCTTCTTGTTCTCAACTTAGACTTAATGTTTTGTCCAATTTTCTTACCTCAATGGTCTACAAAATCTTTGAGATTATTATCTCTCTCATCCCCTACTTCCATTTTATATCAGAGTCTTAGTGATACAAAATGTGAAAATAAGCCCAGAATCACAACCCCATTCATTTATCCAGCAACAGGCAGAATTATCTACCTCTAGATACATTTTTTCCATCTTCCCAATAAATACCAAAATATATATCAGGAAAACCAAATGTTCTTTATTACAGCGTATTAAGTGTGAAGACATTACATTCCTTGTCACTTTCATTGGAAACAGGTTGTTTAATCAAAGCAGAATTAGTATCACAGTGAAAGGTTGGTCTATGCCTTTTGCTTTCAAATACGCAAGTGATCTACAAAGAAGCTTCATCCAAGCAAAACAGGAAAATCCACAGGTTGTCATAACAATAACCAATGTTTTAAGCCTTTAATGAATTCTTCCTCTTGAAGTGGAAACAAGAAGCAAATTGACTTCCCCACTGAATAAATGGTGGACTGGACCCTACCCAGAGGATTGCCACCCTGGGGAAAAGCACACTGACAACACAGATGTAAGTTCTGGCTTTATGTTCACATTTCCTCCCTCTCGCTTTAAATAAACTAGTATATCAAAAGAATAATAATACAACAACACAATACAGTTAATGAAATCTGATATAAATAGTCTCAGAGCAAAGAAAATAATGCCCTTGCTGTAGTTAATATTTCTCATATCTTCCTGGATAAGTTTGCCTTTGGCTACTTGTTGAAAGAATAAAGAATGTAAAGGTCACTGAGTAAAACAGTCAGAGCTCATGACCTAGGAAGTAAAATAGACTTCTGTCGCATGGTTTAAGGAACCTCAGGAGTTGAAGGCAAGAGGTAGGCACTTAACACTTCCTAAATAGGTAAAAAGCTACCCAAAGTATACCAAAATGGTATACACTGAGTACTGAGAAACAAGGAAATAAGCTAAATTGTAACAGTGGACATGGCAATTAGATTTTGAAAAAATACATTAATCTTTGCTAGTTTTTAAGCATTGTTTTGATTATCTGAGAAGATAGAGACTTATTCACAATTTCATAGGTAAACAAGAGTGAAGTCAGGATTTGAACCCAGGTCTGGCAGATTCCAACATATAGAACAGTGTTGTAGGACAAAAAAACAGAAAACAAGTATAGAAAGAAAAGGGAGGCAATAGAAGACTTTATGAATAAGGTGGCATTTGAATTGGGTCCCTTATATTGCTCAAAATCCTTTAAATATAGCCCCACACTCTTTCTTCATTTTAGTCACTAGAAAATTTTTCTCTCTCTGAAAATTTGTAATCCTTCTTTATAAAACACTGAAACTGCCATGTTTCCTTTTCTTGCTATTGAATGTTAGAAATATCTAGACAAATTTAATGTTTGGTTTTTGCAGTTCTCTCAAATTTTGTTCTTCCTTCCTTCATGGTTTCTGGTTCTGCTCTTGATCATCTTTTAACTGCCATGGGTGAACTATACTTTTATTATATGTTACTCCAAGCCTATTCTTGTGCATTGGAAGAGGATATGGTATAAATCAGTAAAACATGTTGCTTATTTTCTTTCTGTTGTTTTTGTTTTTTGTTTTTTGTTTTTTTCATCTTTCATGGGGTACCATGTTCAGAAATACCTTGCTCATACTTTTGTGACTTCTATAGAACTTCATTGAGTGGGCAGTAAGAATAGTCAAGCCATGATGCCACCTTACACTATGTCTATAAAAGTAGCAAATACTGATTTTCAGGTTAGATCTAATTAGCAGCATTTCTCACTTTAGCAAAAAAGAAAATATAACCTAAAGGCAGATCACTATTACTCAGCTGAACAGCAAATTTAAATTTAATGACATGTTTTTAGGTTGGAGAAAGTACCAGTAACACTACCTTAGTTCTATACAAGAAAAGAAAAATTATTTTTCCAGTGAAATGATCACACAGAATCCCTCTATAAAACAACTCTATATCTTTAAATGAGAGAAAACTCCTGCTCTCATTTATGTAGAAAAGTAAGAGAAAAGGCAAGGACTTCTAGAATACAATGTATAAGATCAAATTAAAATTCAAATATTTTGCATTACCATATCTAAAACAAATACCAACTTCAGAATTCTTCTAAGCAGCTTAATTAAATTGATTTTACATCATCTAAGTAAAATAAGTAAAGCTGCACCATACAGATACTAAATCCATTAGCATATTTGTCAGTTGATAGAAAAGCAATTTATATGAAAACTTATATTATTAGGAAAACAAGAAGCCAACAGACTTATTTGTATAAATTGGCCATTTGAAGCTCTGAATTATTAATTTCATTGTAGTCATTGATATAAGGCCCTTTCATGAAACCAAAAGGAAATGTCTAAGAGGCTTCTTGAAACTAAAATGACCAAACAGCTAATTATATCCATCAATAATTGTTACCAGAGTAGCAAAATAATACATTCTTGTCAAAATTAAACTGTCATTCAGAACAAGTATTACAGAATTGCAGAGAAAACACTGTTCATTAAAGCACGTTTCCTGCATAACAAGGACTTGCTCTCTGGTGAGATGGAAAAAAGAGACTGGAAAACAGTTCACTCAGGACTTGTAGCTCACTTTCTCAGAAACTTGTGTAGAAAATGACACATCTTTCTTACTTAACATGAGATTCACTAAAATATAACACCCTGCCCATTTCATAGTTTACCTTTGATAAAGGCTGTTTATATGGAGAGTAAAGGTGGAAACCACAAATATGCCTATTTCCCCAAAATGATAATTACTGTTGATCTTTGTTTTATTACCCTGGATCATTTACCTATCAATATATGTATTATAGAAACATAACATACACTGTTTTATAAGCTATCTAAACTATTTTCATTTGAAATTATTTTATGAATCTCTTTCCACCATGTCAGTACATTATTATCCTCTCTTACTACATAGAATTCTACTGTTGAAATTTTAAAATATATATATATTATATATTTAATGAGCTTGTTAAATTATACTTATTTATAGGGTGCCAGGTAATGTTTTAATATATGTATATAATATTTAATATTGAAATCTGGATAAATATTTATCTCCTCAAATATTTATCATTTATTTGCAGTGAAAACATTCAAAAACTTTTCCTCTAGGTTTTTTTAAGTATATAGTATATTATTAGCTATAGTCATCCTACTGTGCAATAGAGCAGAAGTGTTCCTTTTAACTTTAACTTAGTATCAATTGACCAACCTTTTCTCATCCCTCTCTACCTGCTATTCTCCTAGCCTGTGGTAAACAACATTCTATTCTCAACTTCTATTAGACTTTTTTTAAATTCCACATATGAATGAGATCATCTAGTACTTATCTCTCTGTGCCTAGCTTATTTCACTTAACATATTATCCTCCAGGGCCGGGGATTTAGCTCAGTGGTTTCGCCGCCTGCTGCACAAGCGAAAGGATCTGAGTTCGATCTCCGACCCCAAAAAAAAGAAACAAAAAAACAAAACAAAAAAAACATATTATCCTCCAGTTCCATCCAAAACGTGATATATTTAAGAACTCTCCCATTACTGGGGATTTTAAACACTTCACTGGCTGTTATAAACAATCTAGTAAAATTATCTTTACATAGATAATTGCTCCGTTTTGATAATTTCCTCTGAGTGAAATGTTGTCAAAAAGGGAGCACTTTTTAAGGCTTTTAGTACATATTTCCCAATTGTTCTGAAAACTGTATGCCCATTTACACATTTACAAGCCTTATAAGAGATTATTGACATTGCCTAATCCTTTTCAGCATTGGATATTATTATCTCCTTTTCAATCTTGGCTCCTATATAATATTTATGGCTTAAATCAGCCTCGTTTAAGCATTAAGATGAATCCATAGAGTGAGATTCTTCCAAGGATTCTTTCAGACTTAGTGATTTTCAACACCATCTGAATTGTCCATGTTTTTCAAGGGTGACCATACAGAAGCAGTCTAAATCCTTCATCATGGGTTTATTAACCTGACATTGCTGCAAAGTTGCCTGACCTATTTCCAGAATGCCTTATCACACAGCATATCACCTGCAGTTTAAATAGACTAGTAATCAGACTTAAATTCTTCTAGACCTCTAGAGTAAGTTGCTGCTTCGCTGAGCCAATGATGCCCAGGTATCTGTAATTTACTTAATGGCATCTTAGTGTGTCAAAGAACTGAAGCATTCCCTAGCACAAAGTTCTTAAAGAAAGAATCTTCCTGCACCTAAGATTCTGAAGAAAACATAACCTTTTCCCCTAAGTATTTCTGATGTATAAATTAAAAAGAAACTGGTTGCAATTATAAAAGAGCATTGTGAAACATAAATTGTGAATGTCAGGGCTGAATACCATTCAAATCAGCTATGAAAATTCCTACATCTCTAAAGGGTCTGCATTAACTAAAACCTTTCTTTTCACAAGATTAGAGGTTATCGGGCAAAGATATTTACCTCGATTCTGAAATTCTACAACAAAAAGCCCCTCTAGGGATTTTGTGATAAAGAAAATGGGAAATGGAAGGCCTGCCCTTTAAATACCAACTATTAATTGCAAAAATGTGAATATGCAAATCCAATTACATACATTTAAGGATTAGATATTAATTAGATCTGCCTTGATATAAATTGCACAGTCAATTCTTTTATTAGGAGTGATCATCACTTCCCATTTTGGCATTTGGTAATAACTGACAAAATACCACAGGCTCTTCCTTGCTCTGCAATTTGCTAAAACGACATTATAGTTCTTACATATTAAATATCTTTGTCCTGAACTCTAGTGTCACTGGGATATGTACTGATACTTTAATTGAAAGAAATAAAAAATGATCATATTAATATGACCTCTTAATCACCGGGCATTTAGATAGACACAGGACCACACATCCCAGCTGGCTGACTAGTAGTGAGCAATGGTGATAGAAAAGATTTTATATGCAGTTTACAGTCTGCCTCACTGATGCCACACGAGAATCCTTCTACATTCTCCTAGTCCTTTGCTTACAGCAATTTTTTGGTACCATGGTACTCCAATGTGAATTTAACTTACTCTACCTACTGAAATATTAGGAGATTCAAAAATAAAGCATGAGAAAGATGTAAAAATGAGTGAGAACATCTGGCATTTGGCAGAGTTTAATTCTGGCCCTGAAAATTAATAATCTGTGTGATTCAGAAAAATACTTTATCCCTCCAGCTTCATGTCCTGGTCTCTGAAGCCAGGAGAAAAAACACACCAGATGTGGAATGATGGAATGCAGCTGTTTATATAAAATGTTTCTGGCATTAGAAGTATATACATTGCTACATGTGCTAGTAATGCCCTACCTTAGGAGCTTCTGGTCTGAGGAAATTAGGATGATAGAGAAAGGAGCTAGAAGATAAAATACACTTATAAGAAGAATATGACTACAAACTTAACTATAATAATACTCAGATTTGAAAACAGAGATTCTTTCTTTTCTTCTAACTGAACTGATAATCCCCACAAGTTTCCTACACATCTGAATGACACAGAAAAAAGGTTGAAAAAATTAAAATTGAAAATTTAACACAAACTGGTCTTTTGCGGTTTAATTTGACTCTACAGATGACTGTTCTCTTTGAAGTAAATGATCTAATTTTATATTCCCTTCTCCTCACCATAGTGAGGAGGAGGGGAAAGAGACTACATGGTGGTGCACAGAAGGTGGTTATCTCAGATTGTCCCCTGTCTGGGAGATTTTTGCCCGTCTGTTTCAGAGGTCTAGTCTACCCCGTCTCCTGGTTCACTGAGACATGATCAGACCCTTCTGCCCACTGGACATTGTAATGGCACCAACTCACTTTCACAGTCATTCTTACCGTTTTCCTTCAACCACAAATAGTTCCCACCTCCAGGCCTCTGTTAGTTCACCAAGCAATTCTTGGTATACCAGCTCTCTCAGTGGGATATATGGACTGATTGCGCCCTCACATGCTCTTCACATGCTACAGGGAAACAGGAGCCTCAACTGAGGCTCAATTATATCACCCATTCCCTTCTGCCACCTCCAAGACATGCTACACTTGCTCAATAGTGACCTTCCCCTTAAAGCTGAGAAGTGAGCCAGTAGCTCATTCCCAGTGCATAAATCCCTTTTGGAGTTTCTTTCCACACCCCCGCCCCAAGATGCCCCTCTTTCCCAGGGTTCAACCTGAGAAGAGAAACCAAATAGACCTGTCTCTGACATTACTGTCTGCTCTAACTGTATTTTTTGTTTGTTTGTTTGTTTGTTTTTTCTCTCTTTCCACCCTAAAGATAGAAGTTTGCTTTGCTTTCATCATCCTGTTTGGTATAATCTTTTTTACATCATATTTTGCTTCTTCCAGTGATACTATTTTTCTCCCTTTTTCTTGGAAACTTAATGGTGAATGATGTAAAGAGAAAGAAGTTGGATTTGATTTTTAAAAAATATAAATCAGAAGTATTTAGAAAATAGTTTGGCTTTGCATTACTTCTAATAATATAATGAAAGGTACTGAATGAGAAATGAAGATTTGGGATTCATAAATCAGTGGTACATACTGTACATATCTACATATCTACATATATGTTATACACATATATACATATGTAAATTCTAAAAATGCAATATTAGAGAGAACCAAGCACATAGAAACCATCTTTGTTCAATTTTGAAGATAATAAGTCTTACTTCAAAGCTACTGAGTTCTAGGTATTCATTTCCTACACTTTCAAACCTAAACATATCCTAGCCCAGATTTACATTTTTTAATGTGTGGTTGTGAGCAATTTTATTCTGCTGTAAATGCCTCTACTTCAGGTTAGAAGTTCCATTCTTTAGATTTTCCCTGCATTTCCAGCTCGGAATAAAAGGTTTTTTTCTGCAGACTCAGTTCCTACAAAATATGATCACCAGTAGTCCTGACTACAGGAGCCATGATTCTTTACTCTATTCTGTCCTCTGTTTACCAACTTGCCCCTGCCTCCATCCAAAAGATACCCATGTTCCTTTTACATACACTTAGCTAGGTTTAATTTGGCTCATGGTTTCAGTACATGAACCAAATCTGAAAGATCGTGGCAAAAGGTGTACCAAAGCAAAGATGATTAGTTCATGGTGGATAGGTAGGAGAGCAGGAAAAGAGTACCAGAGAAAAACAGGTGAGTGACCATATAAGTATAGTACCTAAAGTCATGCCTTCATGATACATACCCACGAACATGCCTTAATAATCTGCTAGGCATTTCTTACTCGAATGAAGTTGATGTATCAGGTTTAATGGTTACAAGCTACAATAACTTATTATTCATTCTTTCTTTCAATAAACATTTATGTATTTATTACAGTGAGCCTACACTATGCCAGAGAATGTTTTAAGTACCGAGCATATAGAAGAGAACAATGGGGTCGGGGATTTAGCTCAGTGGTTTCACCGCCTGCTGTGCAAGCGCAAGGACCCGAGTTCAATGCCCAGTACCAAAAAAAAAAAAATAGAAATGAACAATGTTCTAGCATTCATGGATCTTACTTTCCAGTGAAAGGAAACAGACAACAAACAACTACATACATATGTACGTATATACATATATACAACGGAAGAATTGCCATGAAGAGAAATAAAAGTTATAGAGAAAGAGAGATGGGGCCAAGGTGAAGATGCTGTTTTGTTTTGGACAGAGTGGCCATGGAAGATCTTTCTGATATGAAGCTCTGAGCAAAGGCCTGAATGAGACAAGAAAAACAGTTTCCATATGAACAATATGCTAGGGAGAGAGAAGGCATTACAAGGCCCAAGGAGCAAATTTGCTATATTCTATGAATGGAATGGAGATTAATGTGTTCGGAGTATCTGAAAGAAGCAGGGAGAAGGAAAGAGATGTGCTTGTGGGGTAACATGGAATGGGGGAACCATATAAGTTCTTATAGGTCATGGCAAGGATTTTATTCCAAGTGATATGTCAGTGTGGAAAGTTTTGAATAGATTTGTTTTTTATTCCCTCTAAAAGTTCATTCGACCTTCTGAATTGAGAATGGGTAAGAAAAGACCAACAATATAAACAAGAAAAAGGTTAAGAAACACTAGAATTCTGCAGTTAAGAAATGTTGGCTAGAATATCAATGGAAAATAGAAGAAGCAGTATTTGTTAATCAGCAATGTGGAAAAAAAAGAGAGAAATGATAACTCCTAGGTTTTTTGCCTGGGCATCTGGAAAGCTGAGTTGTGATTTTAGGAAGGGAAAACATAAAGAGAAGCAAGTTATGAAAAAAACTTGAGACATGTTAGTTTGAGATAACTATTGAATATCAAGTGGAGATATTAACTGGACAGGTAGCTATTTATGCAAAGTTCTGAGGCAAAGTCAGGGCAGAAAATATCTACTTGGAATGGTACATAAAGCACAGAGTAATGAGATCACCAAAGAAATGAGTAAGATAGAAATAGCAATCAGAATCTAACACTATGAGCATCACAATTTATAGAGATACAAGAGATGAGAAAAAATTAGCAGAAAGATACTGGGAAATACTGTCCATTGTAGTGTGAGTGAGTGAGTCTCTTAATATAGAAACAGAAGATAGTATTATGCCAATAATTAGTCATTTTTCTATTATAGGTAATTTATTCTGCTGGGATCTTTGACAACACAAAGATGAATTAGACAATATTACTGCTAAGAGTTACTCCCAAATAAATATAAGTCAACATAACAATGATTTTTCCCTCCCAATACTTCTACCCTATATAATCTCTTCTCCTTGAGTATGGGCTGGACCTAGTGACTTGCTTCTAATGAACAAGAAAAGGCAAAAGTGATGAGATAATCACTTAAATATTCAATAGGTGAATCTCATAAGTGAATGAAACTTTCATCTTGCTGACATTTTCTGTCTAGCTCTTCTTAAATGCCTCCCCCTAATGAAGACAGCTACTTAGAAAAAGACTAAGGGCGACTCCCAGCCAACACGTCACTGAGGAACTGAGGCTCTCAGTCTAACACCCCTTGAGTAAAATATATCTCCTGTGAAAGAGATTGAAAGTAGATCCGACTCTAGATAGGCCTTTAAATAAGACTACACACCTTTATTGTGGTAGTACAACTATGAACCAGAGGATTCAATTTACTCATGACCATTTGCTTGACCCCTCCATCCGAAACTTTTTTGAGGGGAGGTACCAAGAATCTAACTCAGGACCTTGCGCTTGCCAGGCAGGCACAGTGCCACTGAGCTAAATCTCTGGCCCTCGAAAAACTTTTTTAAGCTACTGAATTTGGAGTTATTTGTTACTCAGCAATAGAAAATGTATACATTAAGAAAAGAATGCAGAAATCACAAGGCCAAGCAGCATTTATTGGGGATCCCTTTCCATCTTTATTTCTGCCATCTGATGCTGTATGGTAACATTTATAATCTTCTTAGTATGAATTATATTATCTTTCAGCAAACTTTTCCCTGGTATAATTACATTTTGAGTCTTATCTCAAACTGAAGAATAAAAACAGAAAATGAGTCAGGAAAAAAAATTTTTTTATAAAAGAACCATTCGTGGGACCCCTGACTTAACACTAAAGAAAGTAGCCAAAGTCTTTGACCGTGGTTTAAACACTTTAAATCATCTCATTTGTTTTGAAACTCCTCTCTTTGCTCCTGCTGACTTTTCAGCAAGTCCATCCCCACCTTGGTGACATAGCTCTAATTTAAGCTCCTATCAAAACCCATTATGATTTCCACTCCACTGCCCTTGAATGCTGTTGAATTAAGATACCGGCATAATTAATGGACCACCTTGCTAACACTATTTCTTCTTCACATCACAGAAAATGTCAAGTCACATGTTTTTTTGGAAATCAAGGCTCTGAACAGACTTATGGATTACTTATAAAATAACAAATAAGCAAAGACATTCAGAAATAGTTAACAAAAGTATTTGTTCATATGATAATCCTGGAAGCTTCTAAATTGTTTCCTTTTAAAAATATATAAATGGGCTTCTTGTTCCTCCCAAAATAGCAGACTTGTTTAATTCAGTTCAATTTCAGTTACCCCCAGGTATCATCAGAGCATTGGATCCAGTACACATAGACACCTGCTCCTATGGAAACCCAAATCTGCAGGTATTCAAGTACTGTGTGTATAAGAGTTTAGTAATTGTATATAATCTATTCTACCCTCCCCATATAATTTAAATTTTTCCAAACTATTTAAAATACCTAAAACAATGTAAATGGTATGCAAATAGCTTTACACTGCATTGCTTAGAGAATAATGACAAGAAAAGGGTCTGTGTATATTCGTTACAGAGACAATATTTTTTCAAAATACTTTCAATCTGAGATTCATTGAATCTATGGATACAGAACCTATGGATGCAGGGATCACACTGTACTCTCTACAAATGACCAAAGAAATTATGGATAAAATATAATTCACCATTATCTAAAGCAGGTAGCTGAATGCAAAACAAAATAAACTTTCTCTGTTGTTGTTTTTAAAATAAGAGGGAACATAAACCAAAGTAGAAGGGAAGCAGGTTGCTCAATTCCAGTGAGACTTAGGTAAACAGCATTCCTGGAATTAAACTGAGATGGGAACAGAAGTGATATTATGACTGAATTGGGGTCCTAGGGGCTGAAGGCTGACATTTTGAAGGTCTGAGGGAGCAGAAACCATGTGTATTCATTCCCTCTGGCTGCTGTGACAAATTGCCACAAACTTCATAGTTTAAAACAATAAAAATTTATTATCTCACATTCTAGACGCCAAAAATCCAAAATCAAATTATGAGTGGGATCTCATTTCCTCCAGAGGCTCTAGGTGAAAATCCACTCTTCACCACTTCCAACTTCTGATGCCTGTAAGTATTCCCTAGCTTGTAGGCACATCATTGTAATCTTTTCTCCATCTTCACATTGCCTTCTATGTGTAAGTCTGAGTCTTCTGTTTTTCCATTGCCTCAAATCTCCCTCTGCTTCTATCCTACAGAGATACTTATCTACCCAACAATGCAAGATGACTGCCTCACCTCAAGATGCTTAACCTTATCATATCTGAAACACTTTTCCCAAATAAGATAATGTTCATAAATTACAGAGATTAGCATGTAGATATATCTTGAGGGCTCTCATTCTACCCCATATACTGAGGCAGGGTGCTAGAAGAACACCTCTCCACAAAGTGAGGACCCTAAGAACATTGCTATTTGGTTAAAAAAAAGGGGGGGGTTAGAAAAATTACCTCCAATAAGCAAAAACAAAAAGTGACTAGTGATTTGATAGTCTAGTCTCTGGGTGCGGAAGAAATAAAAGCCTGCTAATAGAAATAAAAAATGGAAATACCAAGACCACACTACATGATACAAATGTATACTTAACAGAGTGGCATGAATTGCAAGCTTGGAAGTTGGCATAATTTTTTTAGAAGCCATGAAATCCTTGAGTTCATATAGAAGCAAGTATGAAATTATATTATATAGACACATCCATAACTCAGGGAACACCAGATTTCCACAGAAATTATATTCCTTCAAAGGTACTGAACAATCTAGGTTCTAGTTACAAATGTATACCTGACCTAAGACATCATTATGCAAGGCAGAATCCAGATCTTTACTTTTAGAATAGGGACTCTACAATACCCCCATGTATGGCATTTCAGGAATATCAAGAAAAATTAGGAGGCTTTGCATAGAAAGAAGATATATGCACTTACAAAAATATATAATGCACGTAATGAACAAATATATGGGCACTTGTGTCCTACTACTGTATACCCACAAAAGTTGAGAGATTTTTTTAATGACTTTTCTAGTTTGGATACACTTAGAAGAGATTATTCTATACCATGAGAAGTGAGAGCAGCAATAAAAATGCAAGCATTTGTCATTTTTAAACATTAAATGAAAAGAATTTTAGTATTTAGAAACTCACTGACATTCCCCCTGGAAAGTCATTTCCAAGTACCCTTTAAAAAGTGAATGTGTAATGGAAAATTTAAGTTTCCTATTCACAGCTTCATGCCACTGTGTTTCCTTACTTCTGAAAATCAATAGAGGCTATTAATCATTTCTCCCAATACTCAGGGACTTGAGGTGTTTTAAAGGTGAACTGCAAAAGTTTGGAAGGGATGTTCAAAGATGAATGTGCCCAACATTGTAGAAAAACTACCCAAAGAGCTACAATTAACCATAGGCATTTTTAGTTATTAAATTTTTATAGCCATGTCCCTTGGGCTCTAAGATCTCAGACTTAAGGGGTGTCACAATAAACCAAGATAATCCTCAAATCATGGGCAATGAAATAATTGTAAGCTGGACTCTTAAATAAGGACTTTGGTCTCTGAATCATAGATTTTCATAGGAGTGCCTTAGAGTTTACTGCTGTGATTGTTAATGTTTTTCTCCTCTTTGTTTTGCTGGAATCCTGAGAGTTAGTGTGGCAATGTCATAGACAGGACACAAAGAAAACACCACCAGCAAAGGGGTACTTGAGTCATGAGAGGCATTCTTACCAAAAGGTCTCTTTCTCAGAGCGAGAGGATCCGGAAAAGGATCACAAGAGGACTTCTGTAAGATGACACTTTCTTTTAGAGAGGTCCTCGTCTTGTCTGTGTTTATGCAATACACTTAGAATCATTAATCAAAGAAATATCCACTGCAGCTGATAAATTTAGTTTAGAGCTGTGAATTATCAAACTTCAGCATTCATCAGAATCATTGCAGGGCTTATTAAAACCTATCCAAGTTTACCATTCAATCTGTCTGGGTTAGGACGTATTACAGTAATTGACATTTCTAACAAGTTCCTGGTGTTTCTGATCCCTTAGGTCTGGGCTGTGATGATAATTTACATTTCTAAGCTACCAGGTGATGGTGATGTCACTGATCTATGAACCACACTGTAAGACCTACTGGGTTAAACCAAGATACTTTTGATTATACACTGATAACTCATTAGAACAAACTATTTTGTTCTAGAATAAAACTATCATTGGGGTGAAGACCTCAGTAGCACTCAAGTACCAAGACACTGACAAATATAGACAAGGGTGTTAAGACAATAATAATAACCATGGTAACAATTGGCATGTCATTAAATGCTTGGCATTCTTCTCTAATTCTCTCAGCAACCTTCTAAAGTATATACTACTTGTCCCATTTTTCAGAAAAGAAATTGAAACTTTGATCTTTCTGAGCACAAAATCTATATTTTTTTTCTACTCCACATAACTGGTAAGAAATAAGATTTAAATCTGTACTTCACAAACTCCCAGCTAAAGATTTTAAAACTCAGTTTCCTACTGACAATATATTAATTGTTTGTTCTAGCATAGCAGAGATACCAGTATAATTCTTAATATTTAATATTAACTGTTGATTGGTTAAAGCAAATAGTTCATTACACCTACATAAAGTTACCACCAAGGTTGTTTTTTTTAATCTCTACTAATTCTTTTAGTTATTATACCTCTAAAACCACAAGTTAAAATTCATTCATGTAAAATTAAAGACCCAAATAATATCACAGGCCGCATTCCAGGGTTCCACGAAGGATTAGCGTTGTTGAAGTGATGAAGTCTTGATAGAATCTGTACCCAGCAGTGCCTCCTCCTATTCCGAGTCAGTTATAAAAGTCATGCTTGTCACTACTGGAAGCAGCATCTGCAAGAATGGGAAGGAGAATGGGGTCAGCTCTAACTAAAACTTAAAGCTTTTCTTTTCCTCTCATTTATGCTCACGGGCAAAAGCAATCAGAGTTACTAAATTCAAGCGGGGTGTGGTTGACTTCTACAATACTAATCAGTAGAGATAGACACAGTGTCAGCAAAGGATTGGACAGGGCAGTTGGACAGATTCTGAAGAAAATGCTTTGACATAAGTCACACATGGCATGACCAGGAGGAAGGTAGAAAAGGACACAAAATTGCAAAAGGCATGTGTAACAGAGTTCCCATTTGCTTGAAATTCTCTTTTTATCCTGGGTTGTCTTTAGGAAGTGGCCAACACTATAGTGAGGCGTGATCTTTTGGTAGATACAAGAAAATAGTAAGATTTAAAAAATACTGTGTAAACTAACGTATTCATCCAAAGGGGTGAAATCACTGCCAATTAGGGCAAATTTGAGTTGTAATTAAGGGCAGCTCTCCATGCTGTGGGCTGACTGACATCTGGTTCCTGTCCTAGAATCCAAACAAGTCATCAGAAAGACACTTTAATTAGTGCACAAACTCCACACTCTGCGATAGTATTGTCAGATTCCCAGAGTAGGGCAGGAGGCCAGATTTTCATACTTGCCCTTTTTTAAACTTAAAAGGCATGCTACTATTCCTCCCCCCAAAAGTTATAATATTCTCTTTTCTCTTTGACTACATGCCAAATAAAGGCTTTCACATTTCAAATAGTTATTGATCTAACTGATTTATGAGTAAAAGGAGACAGAGGCAAATGATTAAATGCATTTTTCTCCTAAAGCTGATGATTACATTAGAAAAATATTTTGTATCTAAGCCAAAATAATTCAAGTCTGCTTTCCAGATTCTGTTTCCCCATTGAAAAACGCAGCAGTTTCCTCTGAGCCCTATCACACTGGAGCTCCAGTCAGAAAATGAGGACCTGAACCCTATGCCACCTCAGGAGAAAAGACCAAGAGCAAAGTGATATATTTTAGATGGGATTGAATCCCCATTCCTAGGCAAGTTTGCATACTTGAAAGGACACTTTTAACCTGTTGAGAAAAAAATTTCACAGCACAGAGTCAGTCTCCAGATTCTAGGGATAACTCTGCCACTACTTGCAGTAAGCTAATTTGCAAAAGGATCTAAGGGAGCAGCCAATAAGTCACTAAATGTGTGTCTTTAACATATTATAGTATTCTGGGCTTCGGATTCCTTTTCAATCTATGTAACCAAGCAGGATGTACTCTAAGGACTCTTGCAACACTAACTCTCCACCATCACCATCACCAATGGTAGTTGCTCAGCAGTTTATAACTTGATTTTCACACACATCATCCCTCTTATTTGGCCCTTGTAATTTTCCTAGGACAAAATAAGAAAGGTGAGATAATCAAAAAGGTCAACAATGAATTATAATGATTCATCAGATAAATACAGGTTTTCTTGAGTTTCCACTAATACCCCTGACAATGTGGAAAGTAGAACAGGCTATAGCTGATTCTGTGAAAAGACAAGAGATCTAGTAATCTTCGCCTCATCTGTTTAATAAGGATACTGAACTAGATTCTAGTGTTACTTCTA
Organism: Heterocephalus glaber; assembly: GCF_000247695.1. Next base: position 2,186,730 of record NW_004624915.1, read on the forward strand.
GCGTTCCCACTGAATGGATCTATAAAATACAAAGCAAATTATTCAGTATCAAGACACCCTCAGATCTGCTCCTTGCCTTGAATAACCTGTCTACTACATAACAAAATTCCTGCAAATCCAGGGACCATTCTTTGCTCTCACCTGAACAACAGCTATTATATCTACCAAAGATTCATCTTTGAATGAGTCTTTGATTTACCCATTGCTGTAATCTCCCAGTGTTAATTGGCACTTCTTAGGAAAGGCTCCATCCAGTTATCTGCTTCTCCCGACTCCTTTCCAACTGCCTGTTTTATAATTTTTGTGTACCTGTTCCTCCTATCTTGAGTTCTAGGCTACCATTTGAAATTAGTTTTTTCTCTTCTCTACCCCATAACACAAGTCACTGTCCTATCCCAAAAGCAGTTGCAGCCACATTTGCTAGAAGCCAAACAAGAAAATCGAGAGCTGCTGAAATATTGGGGTCTAACTTGCTTTGGCCTATGGCAGCTTTCTCACCTCCAGAACCTCAGGTGTCTTTGAACATCTACCAACCTCAGACTTAAATTTAAGTTCATACCAAATCCTCGAGGTTCATTTACAATTGAGAATAAAACATTGCACTGACATTTTCTCAGTTCAATTCCACCTTCATTCCACATGCCCACCCACATAGTTCTAGCTACCCTTTCTACTTCTACTCCACGGCAGAGTCCTCAACAAACTACTCCAACTCAAATTACAGTTTTCATGGGCTACTGGAGCTGCTAGTCTCCAACTTTCCCCCAAATTATTACTGCATATATTTCCATATTGTGAAATCCAGTTCTAATTCACTACTTCCTGCCTCAGAAACTGTCCGAGTCCTGTGACATAAACCCAGCCACCTCAACCTGGCACTCAATTTCTCTGTAGTCTTCCCCAGACCAATCCTATCTCCCACATAGTGCCCTGCTGCTTCTAAATCTCCAAGCTTTGGTCGGCACAGTTCCAGAGATAAGCTGCTCTTTCCCCAGTTCTCCTGATGAAAACCTACTTATTCATGAGCTCTGGATTCAGAAGTCTTTTCCGGTAGGCAGCCTTCTATAGCTAGCTACCTTCCTTATCACCTAGCACTCTGAGTTTTAATGCAGAATTAATACTTTCCTTTTTGTCCACTCGAAGTATTCTATTTATACCATTTCTAACTCTGTTGACACCTGCCGACATAATGAATAATTGCCACTCTGCTAGGTCTTCTTTCACTAGTTTTGATGATAAAGATGTTAATGTGCACATTTTCCATGGGGGTCTCTAAGACCCTGACTCTCGCATAGCTCCTGCTAGTAAACATTTACTGAGTTAAGACTATTTTCTCCTGGACATTCACTATCTCTACATGATGAGTCCAGTTGATCCTTATTTCTTCTGGTAGAAATGCACAGTAGTTTTCAAAAACAGGAGAAATCGCATACTCTGTTCATGTGCCAAGAACACATTGCCTTGAATGGTTTCAAGGAAACATTCATGGGGAGAGATTAATATTCAAATTGCACTGATTTTCTACTCTAATCCCTGAGATAATACAGAAATGCCATTTCATCATACTTTAATGTTCTTAATGATGGGAAACTTCCTACTTTGTAACTGTGCTTTAGAAAGTAAAACTGTATGTGACCTAAACAATTTTTCTTCATTGGAGGCAAAGGGCGAAAGTGACTCTTCTCCAAGCAGTTAGCTTGAGAATAATTTATGGCAGTTAATTAAACCCTAGCCTGATATTTTCTATTTTTTAAAGGTGCAACCAATTATTTACTCATTCATTACCCTTGATGTGCTTAGGAGCACTTTTAAGTACCCTGTCAAGTGTCAAGCAGAGGTGAGTGGCAGTCTGAAATTAAAGCAGTCACTTTATGCCTGGGGCTCAGCTTCTCGTGGTCTGCTGGGCACTATGACTAAGAAATGAAACTCTGTTATGCTCTACTGCTCTACACTTTTTTCCGATTTAATTTTAATAACTTTATTGACATGTCAAGGTAGACAAAGTTGTCAAAGGTAGTATCAAGTGGCCAAATAAATCAAAGCTTGATCTATCTCCATTTCCCATTACTTTACTGCCTATTTCTAACATAACTGGGGTCCATTCGCAAATCTCTGATGCTTTGCAAATGTCAGATGGACTTTCAGTTTCTCCTTGAAGAGTCTTCCTATCAAGTTATGGAACACAAGCTTCTGTCGTTTCATACCTCAGAGAATTTGACTGATCTTTATAACTAACTCAGAATAAAAGGCTTTGTGGTCTATGTTTTGCCTTAGTTTCTCACACAGAGGTACCTGGAAGTGGGTAGAGTTTGAAAACCTGAGCAACCACTTTCCATTCCTACAATTACAGCAGACGTTGTTAATTAATCATAGCCGTCTTTCTCAATAAACTCGAACAGGCCTCAGCATCTATCAGGACTGTTCTCTTGTTAGTCCAGAGTTGGGACAAGAGCAAAAACCTATTTGCTGTCTTGGAGTCTGGTAAAAAGTCACACTAGGTCACTGAAAAAAATCATAGAATGCTGGAGCTGGTCAGATCTATGGTTCATTAAGCTCAATATCCTATGACAGAAGCAACTACGAAGGAAGGACTGAGGGAAGAATTGGTGTCCTATTTGACATCCACCTTAAAAGTTATCTCCCCTTGGTACTTCTAATGGATCTACAATTCATAAAATTTGCCCAAGGCCATGTCACATTCTAGTTTGCAAATGAGTAATAACTAAGTCAGCAGAAGTCTTTAGGTAGGTGAAAAGGGTGGGGTGGCTCTTGGCAACTGATTAAAAATTTCACTGAGATTTCTTAGCAGCTCACTGTTGCAAGTTTGAGGCAAATGGTGCTTTCCTTTTGTTTGCTTTGCATTTTTATTTGTAAAAGTACCCTCTCTAGATTTATAATATCCTTTGCAGAACCCATGGACACATCTTTGTTTTTGTTTTGTTTTGTTTTGTTGGTTTGTTTGTTTGTTTGTTTTTGGTACCAGAGATCGAACTTGGGACCTTGCGCTTACGAGACAGGAAGGAGAACCACTGAGCTAAATCCCCGGCCCGACATCATATTTTTGTTTCTTCATAGTTAGCAAACAAGTATTAAGTACCTAACATGAGCAATATCTTAATTTATTTGCAATACCCTCATACCCACTGTATTCATCCACAGACTCAACATACAAGGAATGCTTCTCCCTTTCAATAGCCACATGATTTGTTGTCTCAATTCTTTCCTCAACTGTCATGTTCCTGTAAGGCATCTTGTCTTAGTATATACTCCTGTGGCTAAAACAAAATGCCTTAGGATTATGACATTTTTAGACAACAAAAATACGTTTTTCACAGTTCTGGAGGCTGGGGAATCCAAGATCAAGGCACTGACAGATGTGTTGTGTGGTAAAGGCTCACTCTGCTCCTAAAATTATACTTTATTTGGGGGTCATTACACATTGGAAGAGACCGAAGAGGGAAAGGGCTGGTTCCCTCCAGCTCTTTAACAAGGGCACTATTCCCATTCCCATGGACAGAGCCTTCATGACCCTACCATCTTCCAAAGGCCACCTCTGAATACCATCACCCTGATGATTAAGTTTCAACATATGAATATTATTTGGGGTTTTTTAATAATTTTATTTTAATTGACATAATAATTATATATATTTATGGGGTACTGTATTACAGTTCAGCACATCATACGAATTTTGGAGAGACACTCAAGTATAGCACTTTCTGAGCCAACATGTCTTAAGGCACAAATTATCTTTCCATTCCTGTCCCTTTCCTGTTTCATTTTTCTCTTTACATTTACCACCATCTAGCATGCTATCTACTCTACTCATTTACCTTTCACTAGAATGTAAAAGCATAGGGATTTTTTACTATTTTGTTCATTCGTATAGTTCCAGTATCTAAAACAATACCCAATGCATAGTAGTCATTTAGCACATTTTTGGAATGAATGAGCAGATAAGCATTCTGAGGTAGGTGACAGAATACTTACCATTTTACAAGTAATTTGGATCAGGTTATAACTCCCTGCCTATGAAATAAAAGTAAAAGATAACATTTCTATTGATTTGGAAATAGGTCCAATTAGTATATCACAGATACATTGTACTTTTCCTGCCTCTAACAACAATCTCTGTCCTTATGATCCTGTGTTTGTGCTAAATCTTTCGTGACTTCCAGTGTTCTTCTAAGGGTCTATCTTTCATGGTATGCCTTAACCAAAATTATGACACTAAGTATATTTCAGACAGACAAAAATCACATTAATTTCATTCAACTGCGTTACAACAATGACTTGCATTTGTAAAGCTCTTAACACATTTTCAGTGAGCTTTCACATAGATTTAATTTTCAATCTTGTGAAGTGGATTATACCATTAGCATTATTTTCATTTTATAACAGATAAAAAGAGAAAACCAAAGCAGCCACGTGATTTGCTCAAGAACACACATCAAGTAACAAGCAAAGAAGCTGGAACTGAGAAGATTAAAACTGCACTCAATTCAGACAACCTAGATTCAAATTCATATTTTACTTCTATTTGTGTGACTGGGGAAGTTAATCATCTTCTCTATGTCTATTATTCTTATTCTACAAAAAGAGAGTCCCCTTCCCTCTCACAGGCTGATGTGTGAGGTAATGTATGTAGCACAGAAAGCCCAGTGACAGGGACATAATGGGAACACTAGAGTTACCTCTCATCCTTGTCCCCTGAATTTTTCCTTTCCTCTAGCCCAAAGCTTTTCAACTAGAACAACTGTATAACTTAGGATGGAGACACATTTTTATGGACTTATTTTAAAGGCTGGTATACATTTCAGTGAATTTATCAGTAACTCAGTCAGAGAATTCAAGGCCCAGTAGGATATTTCACAGTCTAAATGCCAGATGTACTTATAAGAGGCCAAAGCATGTGTGATTAGAGTCGGAAGCAGCTACTGACTTTCCCAAATAAAATCTAAGATACTGTGGTCTAGTTGAAGGCCTCTTGTGAGAAATATTTTTCACTGCAAAAATGCAGTTCTTTGGTAGCAGGTTACAGTAGTCTTAATGTGTTCCAAAAGAACCACCAGTTTTACAGCTCATTGAGCAGATTCATTTTGATATTAATTGGTGTTTTCTCATCTTTCACCTACTGTGTTTATATGCACAGTACACCCCTCAATAAAGCATGCTTAACAACTTGGATCTGGTATTACAGCATTGCTAACAATGTTTAGTTGAAAGCACAGGGTGTATTACAGCACTTAGCATTATTGGGTGGTAAAAACTGAGGCCATTTTGAAAACTGAAGGATTCCCATAATGGTTTCCAAAACCCGATTTTAGCACTAAATTCCAGAGAATGCCTTTTGTTTCCTTGGTGTGGTCACTTGCATATTTTTCACTACAGAAACCATCCAGCATACAATGTACATGTGGCATCCATTCACACTGTCTAAAAGGACCTTGATATGATTGGCAACTTAGATAAATTAGTATCTTTACTATTTCTGATAACTTAATACCTCATCACTGTTGTTTGAATATGGTTTGTCCCCCTGAATTCATGCTAAAATTTAATCTCCATAATGAGGCATTAAGAGGGTAGAAACTACCCAGACATTTGGTGCCCACTTGTACTCCCAAAATAGAGAAGTAAAATGAGCTGGAGATATAGCTCAGTGCTTCCTGTGCTTAATTCCCAATAAAAGACTAACAACAACAAAGATGGAAACTTAATCTGATTATGGTATGTGAAGCTAGACCTTGGGAGATGACTGGGGTTAGATAAGATCTTCAGGGTAGCTTTGAAAAAGAAAAGAGAAAGACATGTGTATGCACCCTGTCTCTTGCCACGAACCACCTTGAGACTTTGCCAGCAAGAAGGCCATTAGCAGGTATAGCCTCTCAGGCGTGAACCTCCAAAACTCTGAGCTAAGTAAATCTTTTCTTTCAAAGTGTCCAGCCTCAGCTATTTTGTCCTAGTAATAAAAAAATGGATCACATACAATCACTATTACTACACCAGCAAGTATAACACCAAAGAGAACAGTTATATTAAGAAAAGAAACATAAGCCATCAATTGCCTTATCATTAAATCTTAACTTTTTCCAACTAACACTGATAAGGCTGATCAGACTCAAGCTTGACAATACTTTGGGCTGCTTTTCCTAAGACAATCAAGACCTGAATGCCCTCTCTGTGTCTTGTTTGCCCCCATATTAGGTTGGTTCCCTCCTCTATGTGCTCAACCACAAAAATTTCCCACCTTGACTTTTCCAGTATTGAAGTATTTGAACATTTGGTTAAACTCGAAGATCTTGGTAGCTTTTGGCAACCTCTCTCCTTCCTATTCCCATAGTCACTTTCTATAGTCTGCATATAAAAGCTTTACTCACCTACACCTTTCCTAAGACACATCTGGCTTAGGCTTTGAACATCTTCCTGTTATAACAGTGCCCCTTAATAAAATCCTCCTAATGTCCAGACCTACCTTTTTTTTTCCTTTGATAACAGTAATACTTGACTAGTATTTCTTTTTCTTAGTCAAAATCTCAAATTGACAAGTCACTCTGACAGGAGCACAGAAGCCAGTTGGGTCACTGCCTACTATTGTTACTGGGTCAGTGTCTCTGACTCGCCTCCAGGCTCTAAGCTACCCAGGGGCAGAAATCACCGAAATTTGTTCTTCATTTTACCTCAGCACCTGGCACAATATCAAACAGAGTAGATATTCAATTAATGCCTTTTGAATGAATTAGCATATTCCTTTCAAGCAATATTCTTTATTCATTGTTTGTCATGTTCCAGGCACTGATCTTTATGCTGGGGATACATGAAAAGGAGAAATATTTTCCCTGGTGGAGTTTATACTATAAAATAATGAACCAAATAAATAAAACTGTGTGGTATGTCAAATGACTTCATGCTATGACAGGGGCTGAGAAGAATGAGAAGGATCAGGAATTGAGGTGTGGGGATGAAGTGGATTACTGCCACTTTAAATAGGATGTTCAGGGTAGGCCTGCAAGAAAAAGTGACAAGCAAAGGCTGGAAGAAAACAAGGAAGTTGTCCATCCAAAACAGGATAAAGAATATCCCAGAGAAGGATGGCTGTGCAAAGACCCCTAACATGAGAGTGCTCGATTTTACATGAAAAGTGAAAGATGGGCTAGCATCCTTGGAGCAGAGAGGGTGGAGAGTTTTGAAAGAATAGACTGGAGCAACTGGGTCCTAGAAGGGCTCGTAGATAACTTTAGGATCTGGATCTACTCTGAATGAAGAGGAGAATGGGAGCAGGTCTTGTGCAGGGGAGTATATGATGTGACTTGCATGTTCAAAGGACTGTGCTGGCTCCAGGATGAAGAGTAGATTAGGCAGAAAACAGGAAGTAGCAGAAAAAGCGGTTAGGACGTTCTTGCAGTAATCCAAGAAAGATAGGGTCTTGGCTCCAGCCAACCTATTACTGCAGAGATGAAGAAAAGTAGTTAGATCCTGGATGGAGTCTGAAGATAAAGCCAACATATTTTTAGATATTCACACTCACACATAAATATTTATGTATGTTGGAACAAGTCTGTGGTTATCCCTACAATGATGTACCTTTGTGTTGCATTGACGTTGGAAACAGAAAGGGATATAGAGGGCATTGGCATAAAATCCTGATTGTGTCTATAAGAATGCACTGGACATGTTAAATCATCCAAGATTTGGGTTAAGAAGGAAAAACAATAGAGAATCTGCCGTTGAACAATGTTCTGAAGGCTCCAGGAATTTGGGTAAAGCTCAATTTCTGTCCTTAGCAGACAAAGTAGCAAAGTTCCCTAAAATACATTCCTCCTTTGGACCAAGATCTCAGCAGTGTCCATATTTAAGCTAGTCAGAAACTCATCTGTTTCTCGTTTTCTTGTCTCCTACTTGGTAACCTCTCCTTCCTTGGGGGACCCTACCATACTTTGTGTATTTATAATTCCTTATTTGGGATTCATCTGTGGCTTCAGTTTTAGTGTTCTGTATGAAGGAATCTCCTCTTTGGAAAACCTAGTCTCATGTGTTTTATTAAATAACATGAGAGGTAATTGGAAACACAAAGCGTGGGGGAGGCTAGGTCCATAAAATGTCCATGAGGAAGGAGAAGTTTGGAGATTGAGTAGAGTATAAAAATGCCTCTGTGAGAGGTCTCCTCAAAAGGCCCCGATGCCTAGACCATTCTGTGTCAGGCTCTAGTCTTAGCCATGCTCTGGCTTTGGGGGCAGGAGCTAGGAAGGTAAGTGGGAAGCATCCCTAAATACTCTTCTCAGTTAGAGATTCTCTTTCAAGAAATGAACCAACAGTAGACATCCAGTTCCAAGATTTATGCTAGTAGAAAATAGTAATGCATTTCAATGAGGAATGATATATCCCAACATATCTCTTTTTTCACTGCACTGAGGTACAAAGTTACTATATTTATTAGATTTTTTTAACTCATAAACCATTTAGAGCCATTATCTTACAGACAGATTTGGCGATGTCATACAAGGCTTCCATAGGTATAAATTAATACACAATCTTCAGTTCAAATAAAACTTTGTAGGCTCCCCAATGAGTACCAAAGTCATATTTTAACACAATACCACATAGATTTTAAAATGTTCTGGTTTTTGCTCACTAGAATTGCAATTTTTCACCCAGAATAGAACATAATTCTTCGGCAATAAAAGGACAGCAAATACAGAGCCTCTGTATACTATTTTATAATGTGTATATACAGTATGGCCATTTGGATATATCTCCACTTATATTATTTCACTGAATCTTACAGCAACAATAAGAGAGGTATCACTACTCCCATTTTATAGGTAAGGAAACAGAAGCTGAAAAGTGTTAAGTAATTTGTTCAGAGCATATAAGATAAGTGATAGAGGTGGGATAGAGCCCAGGACTGTCTGACTCTATATCAGTCTCATCAAGTTCTTCAAGATGTTTCAGGATTCAGTAAATTTATTTTTATAATAAATATCTTGCAATCACTTAAGTAAATATCTTAAGCAGCCCTTGAAAGACCCAACGTGCTTACCCTTGGCTATATTTGACAGCTCATGGCCTCTAAAAGAGATCGTGAGTTGGACATCTTCTCTTTTCTTTGTCTCTCCAGATTCACTCTCCACCTGTCTCCAGGTGCATTGTTCCCCCAAGAGTGGCATGTACAGGCAGAGTCATTGAGCTCCTTTGCTCTCTGCTTTGCCATGGGGTTTGGCTGAGGGGGAGACAAGCAAGAGACCAGAGAGTGGGGAGAGGGAGAGGCTGAGTTATTTGTCCTCAGCTTGCAGGGTTACCCCAGATGGTCATCATCCTTCAGAGACCACAGCACTGAAAGGGAGCTGTCACCCTCTTCTGGATCCCAGTGACCTCTCCACCCCCTCTCATTCCAGGGTTGGCCTGGGGAAAGTATTCAGCAGTGACAAGCTGAGGCTTTTGCACTACTCTGAGCAGTTTCTCCACATCCTGGCTCTGCTTTCCTCAATAATTCTTTTAATAAATTCTCCACAAATTACCCATTTCAAGTGCACCATCTGTTTCCTGCTGAGACCCTGACTGACACAGGGGCTCCTTGTTGATTTTGCTATCATAATGGGGATTAGTGGCTAAAATAATTCCTTAGCAAGTACTCCATTAATGAGGAAATCAAGCTGGTAGTGATGCAGAGGAAATGAAGACAAATGAGGGAATCATCATGTAAGCTTCACTAATGTGGAGAATCCTGCCAGGGTCTGACTGACAGGTGTCACAGTCACCTCTAGAAGAACCAATTCTAATAAGGGCAGCGTGACTGGCCAAACCAGGTCTGCCTACCAGGCTGGCCTTGCTCACATACCCAGGACAATCTGATCAGTGTCTCTATTAGGGGAGGCAGAGAACCAAAGGTAATAATACTGACTTGAATAGTAATTGTACCAGAAGCTTGCTTCATAATTAACATGTTATGGATAAGAAATTTAGATAAGAAATAAGATCAAAGAGGCTAATTAACTTGATCATAGTCATATAGCTAGTCAGCAAAAGAGCCAGAATGTGAACCTAGTTCTATCTTACTATGAACCTCAGTAGGGAGGGCTCATAAGCCTTAGACTGTCCCAGAACTCTGATTTCACTGCTTGATCCCTGGTTTGGCCATTGTTTCTGACACTAGGTTCCCACCTTGAATGCAATCCTGGCCCATTTTTGCTACTTGCATCTTCTTTATCTCCTAGTGTGACTTTGGTTCTTCCTTGTCATATCATTTCCTCCTTTCAGCTCAGTTCTATACCAATCCTGAAATACAGTACCTATTTCTAGAGATTTTTTTTTTTTTGGTTTTCTTTTGTCTTTATTCTTCATTCTTTTATTAAGAACTTTCAAATTACCACTAAGACTTTCAAAATTGACATAGCAATTTTCTGAGATTCCTCAAATGTATTGTATGCTCTCTATTAGCATCTTGAATCATTAAGACCTAAAAGTGTATATAGATAAATAATAAATCCTAGGCACTGATATAAAACATCAAAAAGGCATTGTCTGTCTCAAACATTGCATTCCTGCACTAGAATTAGAGTGGGACATTAACAGTAAAAGGGAATTTTCAGGAGTTTCATACAAAAATAGTATTTTCCCTCTTTCTCTCATTTAAACACAAAACTAATGCTTTTCACTGTGGTTTGTCTGATATCAGATTCATCTGTGGACCTAACTGCTAAATTTGCAAGCTTCATCAGAATACTTTATAGGCTTCTCCGACACCAGTCCTCTAACAAGAGTGACAGGGCCACCTGAAGTCAAGGTGGCTGTTATCACAAAGATCTTCCATAATGCTTTTCCCTTCTGATAGCTCTGACTGAAGAGCCAAATCCTAGAAACCAGAAATAAAACATTCCACTTGGATCCATACACCTAAAGGCTGGAAGAGAAGTTAGAATCACGAAGTCATTAACAACCTCATGCACTGTCTTCATCCTTACCGTCTTCACAGTTCTTTCCTACCTATTATCTCACATGGTTCCCACAACAATGCTTGCTGACTGACATTTATAGTAGAGTTTTCTTATTAGCAACTACACCTAAAGTCAGAGGAAAATTCACCCATTCTCAAAGATACTGTGGAAGATCCTCTCCAAGAAGATAATTTGTTGGAAACTATCAGAATACCATCTTTCAGTAAGTGTGACTCAGCATTAGAAAAGGGGGCTCTTGCTGGGATAAATCATTCATTTGTTCAGTTTGTTGTGTTTAGAGGCCACATTGTTGGGGAAACACACAGGCCAGAATTGTATTGTTCATGGACTCTTCACACCATATGTGCCATGCTGCACATTCCCCCACTGGGGGAACGTCAGATTATACCTCCCATTCATGTTTACCTGTGATTTATGAGTGGGCATGTAAGTAGAGACACCTACACTATTCAGATTCTCTTTCTCCCTTCCTTCTCTCCCTCTCTTTCAGCAAGGTTCATATAATTATATATGAGATACAAATTTTGTTCAGCATCTAATTTATATATGAAGAAATTGAAGCTTCTTAATGCTAAGAGTATTAGTTTTTCGTCACTGTAATGAATACTTGAGATAACTAACTTCTAAAGAGAAAAGATTTAGGGCTGGGGATTTAGCTCAGTGGCGCCGCTGTCTGCCTCACAAGCACAAGGTCCTGAGTTTGATCCCCAGTAACAAAAAAAAAACAAAATTAAAGAGAAAAGATTTATTTTAGCACACAGTTTTGGACGTTTCAGCCCATCATTGCTTGGTCCTACTCCTTTTGGGTCTTATAGCAAAGCAGCACATAATGGTGGGAGGATGTGGCAAAGCAAAACTTCTAACTTTCTGGTCAGGAGGCAAAAGAGAAAGAGGCAGGTGCTGGAATCCCACAGTTCCCTCCTAAGTCACTCCCAATGACTTAAAGCCCTCCCACAAGTCCCCACTTCTCAAAGATTCCACCCCTCCCAACAGCACTGCTCTGGGACCAAACCTTTAATACAGTGGTCTTTGGGGGACATTCAACACCCAACTACCGCCCCAAGGAAAGTTTATAAGGGGTTGACCTCTTACTACCATAGAAGAAGGGTAGCCCACTGATACTAGGACCACAACTTTACTGATACACAAGTGATAAAGCTTAGCATGGGAGAGTATGTCTATCATCAGGAACACTGACATAAAGGAGGGTTTCTTTTCCTCCTCATAGTATCCCTGTGGAAAAGGCTTATTATTACTACCATTTCAGAGAGAAGGAAAATAGAGTGCAGAGACATGAATGGTAAAACCAGTTTGGAGTCCATGTCTCTCAGAGCCCCCACCAGTCTTGGCTGTGAATTACCGAGCCAGGAAGGCCTCCTAGAAGCATATTACAGCACATCTATCTACTAACATCCAAGCCACTGTCTGAAAACGGTGAGGATGGTTCTAGAGCTGCCAATGGGCCAGGTGGGAGGACTTCCACTATTATTCCTTGGTACAAATCCTTCAAAAGACTCTGGAAGATCCTAAATTCACCAATAGCTCTCTCCTCCCCAAAGTTAACCCTACTATTTAAGAAATTGAAAAATCACTCTAATCTTCTACCTGTAAAGGAAGAAATGCTAGACTGCCTAATAGTGTACTTCATTCCAGAGAATTTTCATAAATGTGTATCTACTACAGCTCATAAACAAACTCATAAGCTAACTAAACAGTTTTGCACAATGTGCAGAGTACATACTGCACAACTCAGAAATGGCATTTTAGCAAAATGCCTACTTTCCAGTGCTTCACATTTTATTCCTGTGACAAAACTAAGCCATGCTCAGTTCCCTCTGAAGTATTACTCCCATGAATAAAAGATGTTCTTTGACACTAATTCACTCTGCCTCTCTGACTGCCCACCATGCCCTCTGCATTTGTCTTGAAAGTAGGTGACTTTCTGAGAAGCTATGCACCCCCAACCGAACTCTCTATTGATCACGTTGTTCAGGGGCACCTCGTTAAGCAGTTGGTGTAGCCTGCTAATGTAACATCCAGGGTCCAGTTAATGGCTATAGATTTTTTTTTTTTTTGAGAGTTTGGCAGCAGGGAATTCTGGCTTCCTCTCAAGCTCAAAGCACCTAAATACAATTTCTGAGAATATTATGCTACCAAATAAAGATAATGTACATAAGTGAGAGAAATCCATGGTTCTCTCTCAGATGATTTTCTGAAACTGATACTAATTAACCAATTAATGGGGGAGAGAGGACTAACTTATGCACCACTTTTTTTTACTAAGGGTGAAAGTTTAAAAGTAGAAAGAAAGCTAGACTGAGAATAAGAATATTTGGAGTTCTACTCAGTTCTGCCTCTAACTAGCTTTGAGTCTCAGCTAAGACACTTCATATTTCTGGTCCTCAGTTTCCAGTATATAGAAATAAATGTGTATTGTTATGGTTTTGTTCAAGAATATCCTATCCAACAAAGTTCCAATGTGCTCATAGGTGAGGCTTTGTAAGGTGATTGAGTCATGGGGGCGATGCAGTTGACTTGCTGTTAGGAAGTGCGGTCTGGTCAGAAGAGGTAGGCCACTGGGGGCATGACCCAGAAAAGTATATCTCCCTCCTCTGGTCTTCTCTCTCTGCTTCTTTGTCGCCATCATGCAAACAGCTTTCCTCTGCCAGATCCTCTCACCATGCAGTTCCTGCCTTGAAACTAGCCAACTATGAACCGAAACCTCTAAAAGCTGTGAGCTCAAAATAAACCTCTCTTCCTTTAAGTTGTGGGTGTCAAGTATTGTGTCTCAATGACAAGGAAAGTGACTAATGCAGCTATATTAGTCATTATACAATTCTTTACTTTACGTCTTCTTTTGGGCTTCATTTTTGGTCTGTCCCTTTAAAGTATCCTTGTTAAGTATCCCTTGAAGTATCCTAGCCAAATATTATACCAAGATACATTGCAGTTTCTTATTCATCACATTGAAAAAAAACATCTTGGAAACAGAGTAATAAATCTATAGTAGTAATTAGGACAATACATCCTTCAAAAGATGATTCTTTATTCTCTCCCATACATCTTTTTCATCCCATAATTCCTTCCAGCTTATTCCTCCCAGTTTACAGCTAATTCCCAAGAAAACTCACCAAGATATTTATTTCAAGATGGCAGAAGAAGCAAATCACCTTAGCAAGATACAATATGGTCTGGAATAGAAACTAGCCCCAAACTGAGCCACAAATATACACTCAATAAAAGCAGATTGGTTGGTTGATTGATCTAGTGCTGGGGATCTATCTTTCACGTCCTGTCCCACTGTGCTGAAAACCCATGTTCTTGATGTTTTTCATTCAAATGACCTGTGTCTCCACCACTGGAGCCATAAAGTCCAGGTGATAGCATATACCTCTAACAGACTCCCCAGATGTTCCAGGAACTGATTGGATCATGACTGTGAACGGTTCCAAGCTCTTCAGAGAAAGCCATACCACCCACAGAAAGGTTATGTGATTGGAAAGTGTTTATGTATGCAGTGAATGTAAGCATTTCCCAGGGACAGTCTCGGGAAATTGGAGAGCCAAGTACTCTTACAAGCAAGTGTACACTAGAGGAGGTTTATGCATTATGGATTTCTGACCAGTTATGAATAATACATTGCTCAAATTTTAAAATTCAATTAGTAAACTACTAAATTCCATTAATGTTATGTACATAAATATTTTTAAATCGTCTTGTAAATATCCCACAGTCACTTCAGTTAATTGTGATCAAAGGAACATATGTCCTTAGATCTACACTAAGCTAATGGAGGTAGCTTGGGGAAATGTAGGGACAAATGAATTGAAGAGTAATTGCAAACCCAATTTTGAGAATCTCAGATCTATTGTACTTTTCTAGTCTAGCACTAATTTGGATCACAAAAGGCACTGGCTACATTGCAGTATTTCCAAAAAGAGGGAGATTAAAAAGAGAAGAAGTTTAAATATATTAATTCAGACTCTTTAATTTGGTCTACCCTGAAAACAAGTTGTCAAAAAGTTGAAAATGTAGCTATAGACCAGGAGAATGGTCAGAGAATTCCACAGGTACAAAGAGCAACCTCTCAGAGAATGCCAAGCACTCCTCACTTCCTACAGGTCACCAAGGAGAGGCACAAGATTGATGAATTCACACCAGGCCTTAGTCTAACCTTCAGCTTCACACTCAAAATTTAGTGTTTCAGTGATGATCATACTCAAGGTTATCTATGCCAGCTAGCAAAGCTCCCAAAAAGCTGCTATTTATAACAAAATAGCAATTTGTAATTTTATGATTAGAATATGACTATCAACAGATAGGACATTTGTATTGGTCTAAACAATGTATTCTATCCTTGTATGAAAAGGCAAACCTTTAGAATGTCACTTAAATATCTGGAAGAAGAGATGAAGAACTTTTTCTGTAAAAAGCCAGATAGTAAGTATATTAGCAATGATTAGGGATATGGTCCTGTGTGGCAGTTACTTAACTACAAGCCAAATCTGACCTGCATGGCATGCTATAGTTTAAAAATTTTAGCTAGAAAAAGAGAAATGGACTATATAATATAATACCAAATGGCAGTAGGCTTGAGGAGCTTTCTTCTATAAAGTTATCCCTACTATCTACTCTCTTGATAAAAGGTCCAGAGGGACCCTCTCTCCTCTCTCCTCTTTCCTCTTTGAAATATATGTGATAGACAATTTCACTTTGAAATGTGCTATTCTTTCTTCAGCAATATTAATGCCTCTTATTTTGTAATTAAATAAGGAACACATGGGATTTTTAATCTCATAAACAAATTTTTTAAAGAGAGAAGTAAGAAATGGATGTGATTCTCTTAATGATCTTCATGGAATGATACCTGGATCCTAGATGAAGCCACTCATGGGGAAATACTAAGGTCCCAGATCGCAATCTGAGAAGTCTCTGGCTCTGGTTTCCTCCAGCACTACTGGAACTCAGACATTAATTCCTTTCTTTTCACTTTTTGCTCTGGCTCATTTGCCAGGGAAATTCCTGCATGATCTTCCTTTCCTCAAATGTCAGAGACAACAAACTGGTGATTGTAAAAAAAAGGACTTGATGGACAACAAGCTAGAGAAGCCTACTTTTTCGATTTGGTTGGGGTTACAGAAAATCAGGTCACTGCTATTCAGGCTGCCTAGGGTCCAGCAGCTTGTGCTCCCGGGCACTGTGCCACTTCTCAGGTCTCTGGAGCTGTCAGTGTACTTTAACCTCTACTTCTCTAGCATTTCCCATTGCTAAGAAGCTGCATCAGTTGTTTTTAAACCAAATGGGAAAAAAACTTTCCCTCATTTGAGACAATACCACACTCAGTTTGGAGCATCTGCAAATGGGCTATGGATACACAGAAATTATATCCTACATTTTATTTATGTAAATGCACAGTTAAATTTTTCTCAGGGAAAGATACACAGTTTTCCATAAATTCTTAAAGGGGCCAATGACCCTCTCAAAAATAGAAACAACAACCACATTGCAACTGATTACAATGGAAATGTGTCAAATGCAGATTTACTTACACAAATTCAAATGACATATATTCAACAGAAAAAAAGACACTGTGGGAGAAAAATAACAATTTAAATAATACAAGTAATACATCCATCTTTGCACTCCATGAGCACATAGCTATGGGTGAGCCTAAGATACAGATATGAATCTGTAGTCCCCAACTTGGAACAATTGCTAAATGAGATCATAATATTTCTTCTAAGAAATAAAAGAAGTGCATTAAAGAGCACTATTAAGAAGGTTATTCTGAGACCATGATCTTGACAGATGTAAAAAGAGACAAATAATATACACTTTCTCCCACAAGATTTCGTATTCTTTCTTCTTCCTCCTTACCCTCTTTTGTGTTCTTGTCCTTTCCCACTGCCATGCCAACACCTGCTTCTTCTACCACCCCATGTCTTTGGAGTCCATAACAAAACTATTCACCCCAAGCAGCATTTCTACCTTTCCTGGTTTTTAGATTAATTTTAAAACCACAGCTAATGTGTTGAAAAGAAAACAAGGAAGGCTGAAAAGATCACCTAAATGTGAATATCAGCTTGAACCCACATGATGGACCCTTTCAGAGAAAACAAGGGATTCATTCCATCTATTAAGACAAAACCCAGGGTTCTGCAGCCCACTCAGAAATAACACACAAGTTCTGTCACACCAGTCGTGGTAGTTTCCAAAGGAGATAACTATAGTACTCTGGAATTTCCCAAGTTTGTCAAGGTTTTTAAATAAAAGTGACATATTTGCATTTTTTATTTAAAAATAACTTTATTATCAAACACAAACACATACAGAAATTAAAACCATTCAAAAAAAACAGCGCAAGGGAAAAAACTACAATAATATTCAAATACAGTAGAACTCAACCAAAACAAAACTGAAAAGCACTTAAAGATGTTTTCATATAACTTAATAAAACATCTCAAGCACCAGCAAGGTACCGGAGGATGTGAGTTGTTTCAGAAAGATCTCCAAAACCAATGTTGAACAAATAGTGGTCTGGAAAAAAAACTCCAGTTAGCTAGCATACTCCACATAAGCCAAACTTCTGCCTAATTTAAATTTCGATACAGTCATATGACACATGATGGAAACACAATCCGAGAAATATGTTATTAGACCATTTCATCTGTGTTTATCCTTAATTACACTTTCAGTTTCTCACACTAGAAAAACTATTTGGTATTTACACATGTGTGTCCTATTTATTTCACTTAAGAGGATGGCCTCAATATGCATCCATTTAGCAATAAATGTCTCTAGTTTCTGGTTCTTTATGGCTGAGTAGCATTCCATTTTATAAAAAAACACACCTTCTTTATCCAGTCTCCAGTTGATGGGCACTTGAGTTGTTTCCAAGCTTTAGCTATTACAAACTATGCCACTATAAACATGGATGTACATATATCACTGTGGTATGATTCTTTTAATTCCTTTGGGAAGATACCCAGCAGGGGGATAGCTGGGTCAAATGGGACATCGAAGCCTAGTTTTTTGAGGTATCTCCATACTGACTTCCACAGTGATTGCACCAGTCTGCACTCCCACCAACAATGGAGAAGGGTTCCTTTCTCCCCACACCCCCACCCAGCATATGTTATTGGATGATTTCTTAACAGCCATTCTTTCTGGGGTGAGGTGGAATCTCAGGGTTGTTTTCATCTGCATCTCTCAAATAACCAGCGATGTTGAAAAATTTTTCATATATTTATTTGCTGCTCTTACTTCTTTGTCTGAAAAATGTCTGTTCATTTCAGATGCTCATTTTTGAATTGGGTCTTTGAATTGGGGGGGGGGGTCTAATTTTTCCAGTTCTTTATATATTCTAGATAGTAGTCCTTTGTCTAAGGTACAGTTGCTAAAATTTTTTCCCAGATTTTAGGTTGTCTCTTAGCTCTGTTGATGGTTTCTCTTCCAGTGCAGAAGCTTTTTAATAAGATGAGATTCCAGTTGTTGATTCTTTGTGCAAGTTCCTGTGCCACTGAGGTTTTGTTCATAAAGTCTTTTCCTATACCAAGGTCTTCAAAAGTTCTACCTAACTTATCTTCCAGAAAATTTAGTGTTTCTGTCTTGATATTTAAATATTTAATCCATTTTGATCTTAGTTTAGTGCATGGTGATAGATATGGGTCTAGTTTTAACCTTTGGCAGGATGAAATCCAGATTTTCCAATACCATTTATTAAATAAGCTATCTTTCCTCCAATGAAGATGGTTGGCTCCTTTGTCAAAGATGAAGTGACTGAGTATGTCTGGAGTTGGTTTTGCATCTTCTAATCTATTCCACTGATCCTCAGGTTTGTTTCTTTGCCAGTGCCATGCTGTTTTTATCACAGTAGCTTTGTAGTATAGTTTCAAGTTGGGAATTGTAATGCCCCCACCCATATCTCTGTTGCATAAAATTTCTTTTGCTATTCTAGGTCTCTTCTGGTTCCAAGTGAATTTTTGGATTGTTTTCTCTAGTTCTGTGAAGTATATTGTTGGAATTTCAATGGGCACTGCATTAAATCTATACAATAGTTTTGGAAGTATGGCCATTTTCACTATATTGGTTCTTCCTATCCAGGAACAAGGGATGTCTTTCCATTTTCTTATACCCTGCTCAATCTCCTTTTTCAGAGTGCTGTAGTTTTCAGTGTAGA
This sequence comes from Heterocephalus glaber, assembly GCF_000247695.1. The sequence continues at coordinate 2,205,864 of NW_004624915.1, forward strand.
GGTCTTTTGCTACCTTTGTTAGATTGACTGCTAGATATTTCTCTTTTTTGGGATGCTATTGTAAAAGGAACTGTTTCCCTCTGGTCATTCCTGAATCTTGCTGGCCAAATTATTTCCCCCTATTCTCTGAGATCTACCAGGAATGTCCATAACACTCACTATTTCAGTTAGCCACACATTAGCTTCTGGGTTACTTATCATGTTGATATGCATAAGTGTTAAACTTTGAGAAGTTGGAGCTCCCTCTTTCACTTTCATCCCCTTCCCATCACTGTGTTTTGCACAGTATACCCAAAATATAGTACATGAACAAATGAGTAAATGAACGATAGTAACCCAAGAAAATTGAAACTGAAGAAAAATATCATTCTCTGGTTAAATGGAAAATTTGAAAACCAGCACAAACTTAGGACAAGTCAATCATTTCTGAATGCAAGAGATTGTCCTCTAGTAACAAATTTCACCAATTTTCAAGCCTTATGTCCTAACCTGAATGTTGAATAAAAGGTCAGTTGATAAAGGGAAAGAAAATATATTTTACAGAGGGAGAGACTGGAGAGACAACATTAAAGTGAAAAATAATAGACAGCATGCATAGCAAGAGACACTATGAGACCAGAGCACTTTCGTGGGCCTAGAGAGGATCTTTCCAGCATGTGAGTGGAGTCACCCTGTCTTCCTAGAATGTGAGGTACAATCAGGGCACAGCAGGGCAAAAAAATGAGTCCATGGTCCACTTCTGCAGCATAAGGCAGCCCCAACTAACTCTAGTGCTGAGGTGGAGGGAAGATAGAAGACTAAGACAACTGGTAATTTTAATCAGAGCCACTGCCAGAGGGGAGTAAGTGATCCTCACCAACAAGACTCTAGTTGCAGAAATAGAAGACTCAGAGCCAGGACTGGACCAACGGGAGGATGAAAGATCAACACAGTACAGTGCCTGCAGGAGGAAATGTTAATGAAGCCACAAAGGAAAGGTTGCATACCCTACTCTCTGAAAAAGGAAGCGAGAAAAAGAGGTGGAGAAGAAAGCAGGGAGGGAGAAAAAAGGAGGAGGAATAAGAGGCAGAGGAAGGAAAAAGAGTTTAGCTAATATGAGCAAAGTCCAGTGACTTGAGGGGCACTGTGATTGCCCTAGCCTTAATTTGTCTTTCCCAGGGCTGTCTCAGACCTAGAAATGCCTATTATACTTCCAAGGAAACATAGGTCATTATAGTACAAAAAGAGTTACATCTGGAGGGCTGGGGATTTACCTCAGTGGTTTCACCGCCTGCTGTGCAAGCACAAGGACTCAAGTTCAATCCCCGGTACCAAAAAAAAAAAAAGAGTTACATCTGGAGAGATGAATAGAAAAATAATCAATACATTCTTACTATATGTACTAGTTAAAGGCAGGTAACTATATATAACCTAACCTGATGTTGAAAATTGAGGCATCATAAATAGCCAGGAAATGAAGGCTCTTTGGATCAGCCCACAATGACTCATTGAGTTTTTAGAAAAGGTCTCTCTACCCAAGTAGATATTGTCAGCCTACTATAAAGCAGCCTTTTCAAACCTGTGAGACTGAGAAGGGAAATATGCATCAACTTGTGCACATGAGTCACTTGGATTTATTTTTGCAATGTGAGATTTTTTGAAACTATAAAACCAATATATTTGTATTTATAAGGTAAAATCATATAAACTTCTGGAAAATACTAAACAGCTCCTCAGTACCACCACAATCACTGCTATCTCATTTGATTCTTAGCACTTGTACCACACAGCAGACTATTAACAGGCTAGTATGAGTCTCTCCACACATATATACACACTCATCCAAAACCAGGCAAGCATTTATGTCTAAAGAAGTCATTTGACCTTTCCTAAATAAACTCATGTTCTTAATTAACAGTTTGCTTTTTTCACCAAATAATAGATCATAATCAGCATTACAAAAATTTCTTCAGGAGTCCACACACAGAGACAAATTTGCACATAAAGATAAACATAGCTTACATACAGTAGAATGTAAGCTTTTTTTTGTTCTTTCTTTATTTTCTTTTAATTCTTACCTCTCCTTTTTCCTCTCTTCTCTTTCACATTGCCAACACTCAGATCACCCATATTAACAATTGGATATTATTGATCTGCATTTTTCTCCATTGCCCCATGATATATATTTATGAGATACACTTTTTTACTACGCAACACAAGGAAAGAAAAACTATTCTAGTAAAAAAGTCTAATAGAAATACCCAACTTAAAAAACAGGAAGCCAAAGGGCCATATTTTAGTGTAAGGTTGAGAAAAATAAACTTTCCATGAAGAACAGTAAAGAAACTTTTGTGCCTTTACCTTAGCAAATGACAGAAAGGTGAAAACATAGTCTTCCTAAGAATTTCTTCAAAAACTAATCATCACACAGACCTAAGACTGAATTCACACAACCATTGAAAGTAAAAAATTACAACCTCACCAATTTCACTTAAACTGGTCATAACTTAGTGATATCCACTACAGGCGACCCACAGAAGCAAATGCAAACCCTCTCTACAAAAATGTGGCCTTCAGAGTATGGCCTCAATGTGCATCCATTTAGCTATAAATGTCTCCAATTTCTTGTTCTTTATGGCTGAGTAGTACTCCATTTTATTAAAAAACCACATCTTCTTTATCCAGTCTCCAGTTGATGGACAATTGGGCCGTTTCCAAGTTTCAGCTATTACAAACTGTGCCTCTATGAACATGGGTGAGCATATATTGCTGTGGTATGATTCTTTTGGGAAGATACCCAGCAGGGGAATAGCTGGGTCAAATGGGATCTCCATACTCTTAAGTGAAATAAATAGGACAGGCATGTAAATACTGAATAGTTTCTCTGGTGTGAAAAACTAAAAGTGTAAATAAGAATCAAAATGTATAATTGATAATGTGAAATAGGAAGAAAAGGTCTAAAGGGATAGGGGAAGTGGGCAGGGTAGGGGAAAGGAATGAAGAGAAAAGAAAAAATATGAGAAAAGGAAACAATGGAAACAAAGTCTTTGTAAATAGGGAAGGGTGCAGGGGGTGAAGGGAGGGCAGGGGAATGGGTAAAAAATAAGAACCAAGATACATCATGTAAAGGTACAAGATCCCAATGATGAATGTAACTGTACTGTATATATACCTAAAATGTACCAATAAACTAAATGGAAAAAAAAATATGACCTTGATCCTGACAGTGACTATAAGATACTGTTGATTGTAAGATGAATCCAATTTGTGGAGAGTAAGAAAAAGGATGAACCTTGGGACCATAATGTTAAGTGAAATAAATCAGAACACAAGCTTAAATATCTTATAATTTCTCTTACATGAGAAACCCTGAGTAAAAATAAAGAGCACACTAAAAGATAGATAATAGAAAGCAGGGAGATAAGCCAGTTCCCAAAGTGGAAGGAGATCAAGAGATGAAGGAGGAAGGGAAGGAGAAGAGGATGAAAAGAAGGAATAGGGATGTTATTTACATGTACCAAGTCCACACAGGAATGTAAATGTTATGTAGTGCAAACGTGCACACACACAAAAGAAAAGAATCAAGGGATGGGTACAAGAGGTTGGAAAGGAAGGGAAAGGAAATGAGTAACAGAATTAAGGTGTGTTATGTACCTGTACCAACTTCCCACAGGAATGCAAACATTATATACTACTAGACACACGTACTAATAAACCAAAACTAAAAAGCATAGAAAGTGTTAAATACAAAATTTCATGAATTCTGTGATTAATTACTTTATGAGATGACTATTAAACATATTTCTGTATATCTTAAATTAGCCAGTTAATACTTTTCAGAATGTCTTAAAAGACAAAAATTTGACCCAGTTCATCCCTCGCCTTAGATCCTGGTTATTTTTGTGGTGGCGTGGTATCTTGCGAGTAGGGTAAGGGTTCTGTGTATTTTTTTTAATTTCATTAGCTGTTTCCCATAGTATATGACAGTATATTCTTCCCAAATCCCCACCAGCCATAATTTTCATCATTTTCAACTTTTTCCCATCTTTTTTGAACCTATAAAGGCATTACCTGTTCTCCCATAACTGAAGGAAGAATGTTTATTGAATAGAAAGTAAGTTTTCATACCTGGTTCATGTCTTTCACTTGAATTTTGGAAATAGAAGCCAAGAGAAATGTCCTTTGTGCCTGTCCTGAGGTTCACTTAGCCTGTGACCTGTGAAATCTTTGGTAACCACATACATTAGAGGGACAAATCTGTCCACAAAGGATTCAACCTATGGCTATACCAAGTTTGATATGCTAGTGCTCTGTTCACTTTAGGAAACACTTAGGGGGCCAAAGAAAGCTAGAAGGTACTTGGTCAGATGTCAGCAAGACAACATCACTGGAGGAAAAAGGATTCCACGCAGAGTGCCTGTGGTCTGTGATTCAAAGAAAGGTTATTGACCCAAATAATGAAAGGCTTGTTTAAAAGACAACATGTCAGTGAGGTTACCAGAACATAGACCCCTATCACCACTTCTAACCACAAGAATTCAATGAGAAATCATGAAGGAATGCCAACTATAGTTCAAAAATGGAGATCCAATTTACTTATTACTTCATGCAATCATTTCCTTGCCACTGATATGCCTTGAAAAGCAATTTGAGTTGCACAGAAGGTATTTCCCAAGTCTCTGCTGCCACCCACAGTTTGAGGTGGAAACAGTGGGATAAAATCCTTGGAGCATGAATGAAAATGAGGCTCCAAATTGACCTAAATCAGTATTGTTATATTTGCAGTGTTTTTAATGTATGCGTACTTCTGCACATGCACACTCACACAGAGCCATTTGGTAGGTGAAGAATAAACAAGGTATCACTTTTGTTCAATTAAACTCACTCCAGGCTGGCACTTTTCCCACAGCAAGTAAATCAGTGTTGATGAAATTGGACTTGTCATTTAATTAAGCCTGGGCATTAATAGTCCCATGGCCTTCAGTTAGACATCTTTGTGTCTAACTAAACAAGTTTGGATTGTTAGAGTAAAGAGACAGCACTTAAGAGGATGGAGATATTGCAAATGAGACCAAATTACAAAGGCTTCTGTCTAGAGTAAAATGTTGCAGTATTCTTCTAATTGTGGATGAAGGTTTTTTTTTTTTTGGTTGAAGATAGTCTGAGCTTGAATACTCTTAATAATTCATGAGGCAGACATAAAAACTATCACTTTACATGTAGGACATAGAAGCCTTGTGAAATTAATTACTCACATTTCCAAAAGTGAGCTGGCAACACTGAGCATGCACCCAGAGCTTTACAGAGAATGTTCATTTGTCAATAATAGTAATAATGCTTTAAATTAATCAAAAGGTAAAACAGTACCAAAAAATACTTCCTCTTGGAGAAAGTATTTTCCAATGTAATAGCTTTTTGCTGAAGGACATCTTTTTACTAGTCTACAACCACTCACCATCACAATAGATTTTAAGCCAACTAAGTCACAGCAATTCCTATCATATTAAATTTCAAACACTGACTGAGACACTGAAGCCCACCATACATCTCAGTGCCCTTCTGACACTTACAAATCATTCCAGTGAAAGATGTGTGTCCAGATATTTCTTGTTTGGAAAATAAACAGCATCACCCTTACATCCATAGAAAATACTCTGGAACTCCAGTGTCCATATGAGCAGGAAGTCCAATCTTCCCCAGGGCCTTCCCATCTCCACTAAGGGATCTGAGGGGAGGGTAAATGGCAAGTTGATGAAGGTCCTAATGAGACCATCATACAAGAGTCTCATACCAGCTCCTTCGCCAAGACTGGGTCATTTCTTAAAGGATATGTCCCATAGGACATCTGCACCCTAGGCTAGAAAGTGACATGCCAAACTCCACCAGCCCCTCATTGCTAAAGTTTCAAAAGAAACATGGAATCCAGACAGACCCAGGCCATCTTGTTACACCACATGTCCCTGGAAGGAAGAGTCACACAGTGCCTCCAATCTGGGTGATAACCTGAGAAGATCAACATGGACACCCTAGAGCCAGAAATGCTTGAGTACAAATCCTGGGCCTGCTACCCTCTGAATTCTGACTTTGAGTAAACGCTGTAGCTTCTCTGTGCTAGAGTTAACACAGCCGCTGAATGGTGATAATAGTGCCTGTCGCATAGTATACTCCTGAAGACTGAAATCAGTTCATATTTTCAGAACTATGCCCAATACATAGTAATCAATCTATGAATGTTAGCTGTGAGAATTGTTACTCAAAACGAGTAAATTTAAAAGTAAAAACAGCTCCAAAAGTAAGTATGAGAAATTGAGGCAGAGCGTAAAATTCCCACAGAATGAAACTGACTAAAATAATCTCCTGCCTAATAGTAATGTAACCCTTTTGCATTAGCCAAGGTAACAACCTCGGCCTGCCTGAAGACAGCTCCTCGGGAGGCCAGTGCCTGCAGAAGGTGTGAAAATTGGCTTCAGCCCTGAAGAACTCAGCCTGCTATTTTTTTTTCTTTAAGTTAAAATTTTAACTCAGCCCATGTCATGTTAACCTAAGTCAGAATCTCCACTTAAAGAGTTCCAAATTCAATTAGCAAAAACAAGTAATTCCTTTTACCACCCTGGCAGGCAATGTTCTTGAGAGGGAGGAGGTTCATACTTCACCTCTGACAATGGTTCCAAGATCTGTTGCTGTAAACCTTGACCTCATTGACCTCAGCATCGCTGGCCATCAGGCCATACTGAGCCCCGGGTGAACTCTGCCTGCTGCCACCTACATGCCATTTCACTGGGAATGAGGAATCCAGATCTGTTTTCCTCAGCTCTCGCAATGCTGATGGGCAAAGTGTCCAGAATGTCTGCTAACAACTTTCCACCCAATCTACAGAATTGATAGTCTGTGAAGTATTCATATCCATAAGTTTAATTGTGGGGTGTGTGTGTGTGTGTGTGTGTGTGTGTGTGTAGCATGTGAGTCCTGGGGTTGCTGCCATGTGTATCAAGAGAAATAATACCTGGAGTTAGGGGTCCTGAGTGTGAGTACTCTCTGCTGTTCACTAATTACGTAGCCTGGAGTGATTCATTTCATTTTTGTTGCCTTGATTTCCACCATATGTAAAAAAAAGCTCTTAGTATCCCCCCTACTCCAGACATGTTCAGTGATTAAGTGATATTATTTATATGAGAAAACTTGAAAATGTATAAAGTTTGCTGGTATTCTACAGAGTCAGTTCCAAACAAAAGATTTTTTTTAACTCCCCCATCATACTACAAACCATCTTGCATGCTATTTGATGGCAAATAGTGCTTTTCATCTCTATATGCAAAGTATTCTCGTGGTAATTAAGATATAGTAAGAGTTTGATACAAGTTTACTGAGTGGCAAATATAAAGGTAAACAATGAGTCAGAGGGCAATTAAGTCATAGGGCAGATATCAGTAATTATATTCTTGTCCTGAAATCTTAATTTGGCACCTTGGTTTGACCCAGGCCTGAAAATACCGATAGGATATGGCTAAGTGGAGATAAAAAGAGTTGGCAAAAACTGCATAATAGTGAGTCAAGGGTTCATATTTTAGTGTAGCAGAGTATTTAAATGTGACAGGAACCATGAAAAAGAATTCTTTTCTTTATTTAATAACAATTAAATACCAACCCAGGACCAACTTAATTAAAACAAATGGCAAGCCTGAGAAAGGTAAACTGCTCCATCCATTGTCATCCAACCAGATGTCTATGTGGGCTCTCACCCTGGAACTCAGAGATGCACCGGGGTGACTGTGAAAAGTCTCAGATTTAGGGTGATACACAGCAGAGCCATCATACTGACATTTTCCCTACTCCAATAACTGATTCCCTGAATCTGGGAGGCTTACACACCCTCAGTCTGAGTTTACCGAGAACAGAGCCTGGCAGTAATGAGTATCCCAGCCCCACCACAAAAGTAGTCTGGAATTCAGACATATTCCTACACCCAGACGACCCTAACTAGGGGACAGCTGCATGGTCATGAAGTTGTAGCCTTGCTTCACTTTCCAGCTCTCATATCCTTGATCTTGACTTCTGCTCCAATTCCCAGAAAGGAGATCTTCATCTGCTTGAGACTGAATGAGCCATCATTAGCCACGTATCTCACTAATGATGCCATGGTCATCCTGACCACCAAAGCAGACCTCTGAGAGTCACAGGAGCCCACATCTGTCTTGATATGTTACTGTTTGGACATTATGATTTGGACCAGCAGCCTCCTTTTCCAGGAACATGCCTACAACTGAGTAGGAACCTCAGACCTTGTCCACCATGTCCTGTCTGCCTGCGAGTTCCTAACACAACCTGTGACCACATCAGGTCCCTAGAAAGATGGGGTGGTTTACAGCCCTTCTCTGGAGCAATTTGCTATAATTTTATCACAAAAACAATGGCTACTATTCTTTAAGTGGAGCTTGTTTATAAAGTCTCAAGTGAGTTTATTCAGCAGCTCAATACATTTTATCCCTTTTTGAAGCAATCAAGTCCTATAAATTAAATATCAGGTGATCTTACATGACTCACATCTGAGGCTCTTCAGCATTAAATCAGAAAGAATTTTTAGAAGGCCCTTGGTTTTTGTTTCCTGGAAACAAAAATAAATTTTTTTCTCTGTTCTTACCTCTGCATGCATAAGTTTGCCCCTTGGGTCCTGAATCTCCAGAAGAAACGCGTGATCTTTAAGCCAGCATGGGGTGAAGTTGGCTCTGACTTAGCACTTAACCCTGTGAGCCATAGATTCAAAGTGGGCCCAAGAGAATTAAGTTGCCAGTCTTAATTATCAAGCTCTGCTATTGTAAACTCAAACCTTTAAGTCGTCTTACTAAGTGGGGAACAGCAGATGATAATAGTGGTAGCTAAGGAAAAGGACGGTATTGATCCACTTATGTAGAAGCCAGGCTAATCTTCTTGCCCAGATCAAATTCCAGACAGAGCATTTGTGCTTTCATTGCTTACCATAAGATACATACTCTAATGCATTTTTTTTCAGTTTCTTCATTCACTCAACAAACAGCATTTGAGTACCTACTTTTTTTTTTCTTAAATTCTTTTATTGGTACATTTTAGGTATACAACACATTTACAGTTCCCATTGGGAACTTGTACCTTTACTTGATGCATCTTGGTTCTTATTTTTCCCCATTCCTAGCCCTCCCTTCACCCCCTCCACCCTTCCCTATTTACAAAGACTTTATTTCCATTTTTTCTATTTCTCATCATTTTTCCTTTCCCTTCTTTCCTTTCCCCTGCCCCTCCCACTACCCCTACCCCTTTGGACCTTTTCTTCCTATTTTGAATTATTGATTATTCATTCTAATCATTGTTGAGTACCTACTTTATGACAGGCACTGTTCTAGGCAGAAGGCAAAAAGAGTCCTGCCCTCATGCCGCTTATGCTCTAGAAGGAAGCAAACAGATAACGCACAGATAAATAAGCAGTTAAGGTTAACCCGGATCATAATGAATTTCTGAACACTAAAACAGAGAATGTGATAGGGGAATTATGAAAAGGAAGAAGAAACCTAAATGCTGCCCTGTCACCTGAGATGGGTCAGGGTCAGGGAAAACCAAGCAGCCCCCAGGGAATCAAAGATTTGAACCTGACTGGATGGGAAGCAGTCATCTTATGCTAAAGAGAGACCTGTAAGCAGCAGGCCACTATGAGTGCTTAGGAGCTGAGGTTTTCCCCTGCCCCCATTTCTGAGATGCTTCACCGAGGGCTCTGTGATGGGCATCTCTGAGATGGAGGTGACCAGCATGAGGTCACACAGCCTGGTATCCTAAGCCTGAGGACTGGATTCCAGGAGTCTTGTTTCCATCCAGTGGCTTTCCGCAGTTCAGTGAAGAGTTGTGCTTGGAATCACCTGGAAAGCTTTCAAACTGTCTGACACCTGAGTCCCACACGCTCTCATTTAATTGGGCCAGGGTGCAGCCAAAGAATCAGAAGTTTCAAAATGCCCCTGGGATTCTCTAACGAGTACCTAAGGATGCAAACAAGAGCTTCAGTGTGCCTGACAAAATCACCCCTAGCACTTCTTTAAAATGTAGTTTCCTCTGACCGCAGGTGGTATGCAGAGGCTCAGGCTGAGGCTCAGGGATATACCTACTTCTGACAAGCAGCATAAGTTCGCAATGCCGGGCCCAGCTACTTACAAACTACTTGAAAGTCTCAATTACACCAAGGGGCAGAGATTGAATTATTTTTTAATACCATCTTTATAAGAAAATCTAGGTCAGCCCATGAGCTAAAGAGTACCTAATGGCCTGCAGAGAATTCTTTGTGTGCAAGGTCCAAAAGGTTCTATACCTGCTTCCTAAGTTAAATATTTGTTACCTTTGTTTAAAAGCTAAATTTTTCAGTAGCCCTAAATATAACATAACAAATTGGTACTGGAACAGTTTTAAAGCTCTCACCTAGCCTTATGCATAAATGACCCATGAGCATCATTGCTCCCAGATTCTCAAGGCAAACAGTTGTCAATCTGGGTGCACTCAGTGTACCTGCTGCAAAACGCAGATAGGCCTCAGCTCCTGCCTTTGAAGGCAATGCTGTGGTTAAGGAGAAAATCTCAGTTTCAAAATAATTCGGGGAATAATCCTTTTGGTGCAAAATATGTTCAAGAAGATCTTCTAACAGAAATAATGCTAAATGTCTCCAGCTAACAAGAGGCATGATTTGGTATAAAGCAACTGGTGAAATCTGCCTCTGTATTCCCCTGTAATATGATAAATGCAAGGAGAGCGAATTTGTGCTGGTATTCCACAATGTGATGAATGACAGGAAATGTAATTGTGTAACGCCAATAGCATGAGAAAATTGCAAATCTCCAAATGAAATGTTCCTTTCAATCACATAATCTAGTGCCTGGCGGGGCATTTGAGATATTACCTAAATTGCACCTAATTTTCTGTAGCGACTTTCTGCACCTTGCTCTGCCGCACTGGCAAAAGGTAGGCAGAAATGAAAGTCATTAATTGCATGAAAAAGAGCCTCTGTGGCCTTGCTTGCTTTCCTGATATTTCCCCACACCATTAATTCAGCATACTGCAGCGTTTATGACCATGGATGTTGTGTGGCCCTTGCCAGGCAGATTCTGTAGGGGAATCTTGATCACCATGGAGACTGCAGCTGGGGTTTGGGATGCTTGTAATCCTGAGAGAAAATAAGAATAGACAGTAGCAAAGCTGGATCAAAACTTCTGAAGAGGGCCTCTACTCCTTCTTAATTTTAAAATAAAATATCTCCTGTGAGATAGGGGAGCTCTCTAGCTATACTTAAACCTAGGGGGGAAATAATATATTAGAAAATGCATCACAAAAATTCCTCAATGCTTTGATTGAAAGAAGGAAAAATCAAGTTGGATACACATGTGCTTTTTATTTCTTAGAACCACAATATTTTAAAGCTACTTAATGAGAAATATGGCTGGGAGAAGATGGCCATCCTCCATTTTTGGATTCCAAGTTAGAATTTCAAAAAACAGAGACGAATTCTCTAAGGCCCATGTCCAGATTAATGGGGCAGAAATTCTAAATGGTTCAATTGAATCCAGTGCTCATCACTGATCCAACCCTGTATTCTCAAGTAGGTAGTAAGTTATATTACACAAATGTGACTGTGAGGAGCCATTCCTATAACTGGGGAATTGAGATGAACAGTCAATGGGGATCATTTTAAACTAGAGAAGTACCCTCTGAAGGATATATTACACAATTATTGTGCTGTTTGGGTCTCATAACCACCCTCTAAGGGAGAAAGCTCAGCTGTTATGTTCATTTGATAAATAAGGATGTCGAACTCAAAGTGGGCACAGAGCTAGTAAATATTATAACCATAGCTTGGCTCTTGGTCTTCTGCCTCCAAATGCTGTATAGAAAGAGACAAACAGCCAAATTTCTCTTATCTGTTGCCTTACATTTATTTTGTTTACTGTGTGTCTATCCTGCCCAAAAAGATCCAAATTCATTCATTTAATGAATACACAATAAATAAATGGTTTGTTCAATGTATTATGCTTGGCATTATGCGGAAAATGCTTCAAAATGCCTAGAATCTATTACATGAGACATTTAACAAATTCACCTGCCAACACCCCTGGGACTGCCAAACAGCTCCATGCAGCACCACTCATGCTGAGCTTGGGAATGGCCCCTCCAGGAGCAGTGCAGGGCCTGGAATATGGCCCAGCATGGGCTACAGCAAAGCTCACTTCTTGTTTCCACATGCCCCTTAGCAGTGGTCAATTTCCACAAATCAGAGGCTAATTAGAATAGGATTTTTTTTTAACTTTAACATTTTCTAGAATCTGTTGGGGAGTCTCTGGTGTTAGGAATCCCTTATTAAAGTAACTGAATTCAAGGAGAGGACTCAGTTGCAATTAATGGAAATAAGTCACATCTTCTATCTTTAAATTGATACCTAAGAAGCCTAAAGGCTTGGGGACATATCCACTCTTCTATAAGGTGCCCAGCTCATAACTATTCCTAGGAGTAAGAAAGAAAAATGAGGGCTAACACTTCCTTTTCCCTTTTTTTTTTACTTTATTAAATTCTTTTATTGGTACATTGTATGTATACAACACAATTACATTTCTCATTAGGAATTGTACCTTTACATAATGCATCTTGGTTCTTATTTTTTCCCCATTC
>NW_004624915.1:2223691-2243324 GCF_000247695.1 Heterocephalus glaber
TTTGAGACTTATTTACATGTTTTCTCTTTTCGACTGGGGCGGGGGGCCATTAGCCCCTGCACAGATTACCTCCTCTGAGCTGGGAGAGGTGGGACAGGGGCTGGGAGCAGTGGTAGCAATGGTGACCCAAAAGCCCTTTCCTGTGGGCTGGGAGCAGCGGGAGGGATGGTGACCAGGAAGCCCCTTCCTCTGGACCAGGAGCAGTGGGAAGGTGCCTCAGAAGCCCCTACCTCTGGGCCGGGAGCAGTGGGACTCAGTACCTTGGTCTGGTGGTCTAGTGTCCTCTGTGTCTTTGTAGTGTGGAACCAGGTGGCTGCCTGTCTGCAGCGGGGTGATTGGGTGTCTTCCATGTGACTTGGGACCTCGGTAGGGCGTGGACAGACCTGCCTGTCTGCAGTGGGGTGATTCGGTGTGCTCCTTGTGACTCAGGACCTCAGTAGGGCATCCACAGACCTGCCTGTCTGCAGCGGGGTGATTTGGCATCTTCTGCATGACTCAGGACCTTGGTAGGGCATCCACAGACCTGCCTGTCTGCAGTGGGGTGATTCAGCATGTTCTGTGAGACTCAGGACCTCAGTAGGGTGTGCCTTCCTTTTCCCTTTGACAACCACATGGGGCATAATCTCACAGCCACCACACCCTGCCCCTTCACTGCCCCAAGGATGACTGAAGCCATCTGATTCCATGTCTGTAGTTGTTTCTGAAGCTGCCTTCTAGGCCACTGCTCACTCCTTCAACCCTGAGTGGAGCAGCAACTGGGCTGACAGCCACAACACCCTTCCCTGACTCTGGTCCACTAAGGTCCTGATGTCAACTGAGGAGCTGCCAGAGGACCATGCCTGACAGGGTAATGATCAGGGATAGACTGGGACTTGCCACCATTATCCTTAAGTCTCCAAAACTGTCCCAGGTGACTCCTTACTGCAGCCTTTGCCACTACTTTGGAAGTCCCCAAATAGGCACATGAGATGCAGGCTACTTCACATATACAGCCTTCCTCTTCTCTAGACAAACAGTGTTCCCTCACAGACTTTGTCAGTCTGCAAAGGCTGTCTCCTATGAACTATGCCCCTGTGCCACAACATAGACCTCAAAAAAGCCGCACTCATTGCCTGCTTGTGATTCTTACCTTGGGTAGAGTGGAGTGAGGGGGTTGTGCTAAGAAAGACCTGGTAACATTAAGGGTTATTATTTTCATGTGTGTTAGGCAGCCAGCGGGCTGCTGGAGAGCTTCATAGAGCAGCAGAGCAGCAAAAACCCAAGACCTGTGAAGACCTGCAGACACCTTTAGAAGAGCCCCAGAGAAACTCTGGAAACTGCTGAAAGAGCTCCAGAAAGTCACCAATGGTGCTAGGAGCTCCAGCTGCAAAGCAGATGACAAGGGCAACTGGGAGCCACCAAAAGCTGCTAATACTCAAAGCTTAGAGCTGCAACACTAAGAACTATAACAATAAGAGCTAAGAGAAAGAGCTAAGCTATAACACAAGGACTGAGAGCCACATTCAAAGCCCAGAGTTGCTAACATGAAGGGGAGCTGCACCTTGACAACTTGTGACTTCTATCTGAATTTAGCAAAAGAATCCCCAGCTGATTGGAGACAGGGGAAGAAGTCACCAGGCTGACTGGAGGAGTCGCCTAGGATTGTAAAAGAGGGGAAGCTTGAATTTTCAGAGGATTACACAGAGAACTAAGGACCAAAGGAACCAGATACAAAGCCAGAAGGGGGGCAGGAAAACAACAAAAGGGACATATATGGGCCAGGGATTTAGCTCAGTGGTTCCAGCACCTGCCTTGCAAGTGCAAAGACCCAAGTTCAATCCCCAGTATCAAAAAAAGGGGGGGGGCGGGGCAGAAGTAGCTGAGGACCATTCCCAAGGACTAGCCTAGATGAGATTGGGGCCTGTTCTGTGGACTAATGGGGAGAAGAAGATAGTAAAAAAGGCTCCACCTTTTCTACTTCTCTGTGTCTCATGGTCTGATTGCTGATATTTTAGTCTAGTATAAAACAAATGGATCTTTGTTTTAACATTGCTTTCCCCAGTGTATTACCTTGTTTTCTTAATAACTATCGTATCAATAAACTACCAGAGCAAACATTGTCAAAAAATAACTGCTTTTGGATAACAAGCTCTGGGAAGCATTTGTCTCCATACTCTCCCTACTCTCTGATTATCCAAACAGACACTAATCAAATCTAACAGTTTCCATGGCTGCAAGGGATTGACTGATCTTTTCTACCATATGTTGAAAACCAGACCACAGTGCACCTGCTCCATATATAGCCCATACCATGAAGACCCACACTGAAATATTAAGGTAAGAAAAGTTCCCTTTGAGACAATATTTGAATTTGAAATCAAATGTGTCTATAAGACTCTTAGAATGTAGCTACCTTCATGAAGCATGCCCCAGTAGCAAGTCTCTAATTTAATAGTTTCCCCATGAAAAAAGAAAACTGTAGCATTTAACACAGGCCACAAAACATACAGCTAAGGAACACCTGGTACCATGAATAAATTGCAAATGTATCTGTTTTCCTTTTTTTAAAAGAATGCATTATATGGTGCACTTTCAGATGTGCTGCTGATAGCAACCACCTTGCTAAAGACCAACCATTCTCATTACCAAGCAGTGCAAGGGCCCAAGGGAAGAGTCTGAATTGGTTTTCTAACCATCGACAGTCTCTAGGAAGTCTGCAGTGTTTAGTATTTTTAAATTAAACATCTGGTTGAAAGATCTGTTATTTTATAATTTTTTATAACAATCCAAAAGTCACATTTAATTTTGTTCTTTCTCCATTTGAGTTTCAATAACTTTATTTTTGATCATGATAGCTCCGTAAATATTGGTCTTGAAAAGAAAAAATAAAAGAGTGCTCCATTAGATTATTCATGGTCGGTTTTACATTCACCTTATAAAACTCCTTCTAGGAGGCGAAACAAACTAGTTATATGGTTTTTGTTCCAACAGTCTGTAGCAGTTGAGCATGACTGTGGGTTTATAGTGCTTTCAAAGATTAAAAACAATCCCACTTAAAACGTTCAAATCAAATTCACAAGCAACTTAATGAGCTATGAATGCAAATGTAAATGCTTTGGTAAGTGAGCACCCATAAAAGAATTATGTGCCCTAAGTAATTACATGCAGATGCCAAATCTCAGAAGTTCAGTTTGGGACTTTTCTCAGGGTGTCTTATGTTTATCCTTTAGAGGCAACTCCAGTATTAAGAACAGGCACTTATTCTCTAGAGTAGAGAGCAAGCTGCAATTTGCTCAATGTGTAAACCCCTCTGGTTCTCAACAAATGACTCTGTCTTCACCTCCCCATATTGGAGGCTTCCACAGACACAGCAGTTATTTGAACATGCAAAAAATCTAACCTTGTGGCACGGTTCCCACAGACCTGGACAGAATTGAAAATGCAGAACACCTACTATTTGATTACCGCATGAAGATAATGGTAATAGAATCCACACTAGGAAAATTGTGGGGTTTTATCAGATTTGATAGCTACAGGCTTCACTCAGTTCCCACTGATCCTCAGTGCTACCCCATCAGCCCAGCTACCAGACACCCAGTCCTCTGCTCTCTTATCAAATAAGCAAGAACATCTCTGTTTAAACTTCCATGAAAACTCATACTCCTTAATCTTATCTCCTAGACAAACCATTACCACATCTTTTTTACTTTAACAAAATAAATAATGCTTAATCCAAAAAATGCATTCCTTTGAACAATCTCTAGGAAGACACTTGTGCATAAGGTGAAAGAGAAGCTTCTCCTTATTCCTTGGGTCAGTCTAATCCTTACTCTGGTCCTAAAGGTTAACCAGCCTTGGAATCTTTGCTAACTGCATCAGAATGTATGTTGGTTTGCCATTTTTCTGGGGCACCTCCTACCCTCCCAAGTTCAACTGACACCCACCTACAAGTATAGAAGACCTATTACTTAGTTACTAAATTGATCTGACTTCCCCAAGAGTCATTGGCTTTTCTGTGTGGGTTCAGCCAATGGACCTCCCAAACCCTGTCCATTAACTCTAATTTCTTCCCATGAATCTCTTTACTCCAAGAATTTCAGATTGGAATCACACATATTCCTCAGGCCAATCATCCTGCTACTCCTTTGACACTCAAAGCATTTTTTCATGAAAACGTGTTCCTTGGATCATGCTGCAAACACATGCACGTGCAAATGCCCACCCCTCAAATCCTCATTTTCAGCCTCTTCCACTAGAATTATGGTCACAGTTGTAGTGAGGGAAGTTCCATAATGCCCTACTATTGGTTCATTTTCTAAAAGAAAGTGCAACCATTCTTCCCCCTAGAGAGTAAAACATGTGCGAGTAAGCCTCCTAACTTTCTGAGCAGTAAGTTAACTTTAGAGACTTTTAAATAATGCTATTCAAATTTTTAAAATATCACTCTTTGAGGGCCAGGGATTTAGCTCAGTAGCACCGCATCTGCCTTGCAAGCACAAGGTCCTGTGTTCGATCCCTGGTACAAAAAAAAAATCTCTCTTTGAAAATGTTTTCATCATTCAGTTGTGGTGGTGCACTGAGAGGCACTCCGGGAGGCAAGGGCAAAAAGATTCCAAGTGTGAGCCTAGCCTGGGCAATTCAGTGACTTAGTGAGACTCTTCCTCAACCTAAAAAATAAAAAAGGCTGGGGATGTACCTCAGTGAGAAGATCCCGGCTTCAACCTCCAGTACTGAAAAGAAAAAGATTTTATTGTTGGCAAAGAGCGCTACTCAAAAACCCCTAGTATTGTTTATGGCATTTGAAATAAAATGCAAATCCTTAAACCTGTAGCATATAACAAAATATAATTCATATCTCATCTGTTTTTCAATATTCCCTTCTTTCATTCCTCCTCAGCATGAATCCATTAGTCCACTGACTGACCTATGTCCCATGGAGACATCCTTTCTATTTCTTCTTTCATTGGACAAAAATTTATTTCTGCCTCTGCTTATGCCCTTTCACAAGAATGCATTTTCCAAACCATTCTACCTTCATTCAAAACTCAAGTCCCATTTCCTGTCTAGAGCTTTTTCAAATATCTCAGTCCATAGTATTTATTCTACTAATGAAAGGAATGTACTATATTATAGCAAGAGTTAGAAAAATAATGGGCTGAGAGGCTAGCTCTGCCATTTGACAGCTATGGAACCAGGGCAGTTCATTTATCGCCTCTAAACCCAGCTTCTCTTATCTCAAATAAGAGGTTAGGAATGATCTCGATCCATTCCATCAACTCAGTTAAGTCTTTGACCCTTATCATAGACTACCAGTTACTCAACTATGAGTAAAGTTTCTAGATTTAGCAAATAAAAATACAAGACCCCTGTGCAATAGATTCAGGACATCTTATACTAAAAATTTATTCATTGTTTATCTGAAAGTCAGGTATACCTGTATGTCTTGTATTTTAACTGGCAACATTATGCATGGGTCCATGTTCTCTAACTGCTAATCAATTTGAACTACATGGAGACAGGTGGTTCAACCCTCCCCCAAGTTTCTGGCACAGCATAGTATGCATGCTGTGCTCTCAAGTTAACTGGGATAAATGGGCACCAACCTCCTTGATCTAAAATTGACTCAGTGATCAAAATCTTACAAAATAGTAAGGTCTTTACCCTCTTCTCAGATTAAACTTTTTCAAAGACCTAAAACTAAGCTATTTTTTCTCACTTCCTCAGCCCCACCTGCTGCTTCCTTACCCTCCACAGATGCCCCATAAAAGAGACTATAAAGAAGCTCAGTAACTAGTCCACATAAATCCCTTACTGGTTACTCTTCCCTCTGGCCATATATACATGGGGAGCAAAAGCAGTTTCTTTATTGCTTGTGTTGTTGGTTTATGAGACTCTGTATATCAGCTACTGTAAAAATACTCACCATTCCCACTCCTATACTCTTCCGTCCACTTAGGCAAAGGGCATGTCCTATTTCTGCCTCCCATAAAAGTGAGTATATCTCTCTATGAGTATATATGTAAGGAAGGGTAGCATTATTTCATTCTCTTGGAGGTAGACCTTTTGATTTCCTGTGGTTAAGTCCTGTAAGGTCATTGTCTACATTAAATTGAAAGACAAAATCAATACTCTATCAGAGAATTGCAGGTACTGGGCAACAAACAGAAGCTGGACCAGAAGGAGCCCAAAGTAGGAGCACGGAGAGAGGAGTCAGCCTCAGCTCAGCTACCACCCCAGTACCTCAGTTTTCTCTTCTGAAAATAAGAAAACCCAGCCTGAGAATCTGTGATGTCCTTTCATCTTTGACTTTTTATGGTTTTAAGCCAGATTTAAATAGGGGCCAACTGAGGATATAAACTCCACTAGAGGAAGTGAGATAAATGCACTATTTACAGAAAACGGTTCTGATGTGTAATGAACACTGCTTCCTCCAGAAGTGCAATGGAAAAGCACCACAGAAGCACCCATATCATTTATTTTCCTCAGCAACAGCACTTCACAAAGGAGCAGAGAGTCTAATTGTATATTTCTTTCTTTCCTGTTTTTATCCAAGACTGAGGTGTGGCAATTAAAAAGAAACAGACATAAAAGAAACAGATTGGGACAAAAAAGCAAGTAAACTCCATTATCTGGTGCTAGCCCTGGATAATTCCTTGAAATTTTCCATTTTATAATATGTCAGTTGGCTTCCTAGACAAGCATTCTTCCAAGACTTATTTCAACTTCCCTGCCTCCCTACGTGCACCCATCACAGGAAAGAAATATCAGGCCACAACACAAACATAATTTGAAAAAATGTTCATTGAAAAGTGCTTATCAAATGTACCATGACACGTGCCATAATTCCATCATTCTGAAAGTCGGAGGCAGGAGGATTGCAAGTTCAAGCCCAGCCCAGGCAACTTAGTGACTTAGCAAGACCCTGTGTCAAAATAAAAAATAAAAATAAAAAGTGCTGAAAATGTGGCTCAGTTCAATGACCCTGGATTCAATCCCCAGTACCACCACAAAACAAAACATGCTTATTAAAATTTTCTCTGGCCATAGTAAGAGAGAGATTTTTAAATATCAAATGGAAGAGATTCTTTTGCACTCAAAAGCCAACAATAAATCATTCATGTACACACTTAGCTTGAGAACACCTGTAATCAAAATAAGTGGACAAATAGTGGAAAATTCAACTTACTATCCAGATATCAGATCTAATCAACTCAAAACTTCAGATATTTGAACATACAAATGTAGAACAAAATATTTTCTATTTCTTACTTGAATTTCCCGGGGAGAAGCCACATTAATGGAAGCAGTATTTGGCAAACTCTCACAGATATTAGAGTTTCAAACAAGCATTTTATGAAGTAAGAATCAATAGTTCCTCACAGCTCTCCAGAAGAGCTGTATGTTATCATCAACTAAATATCTGCTGTTACTGTTTTCCTCACTGAGCATTTGGTAAAATTCATTCAATTCTCTTGTAACTATAATGACATCATTAAATGGCATATGGGGACCCCTGAGAGTCCTACCATCCTTCCATTGCCCTCCAGTAAGTCCACACTTGAGCTATTGCAAAATCAGTGGTGTCAGGTCCTAGCCTAAAATATCCCTCCATAAGAGACACACATTCTCAGAAATACCTACATGAAAATACTGCATGGACTCTAGGGCCATTTGCATGGCTAAATTTCTTGGTATAAAAGAGCTAAGTATATATTCTGGAGTTTCATTACAGCCAAGGACTCCCTAGACTTGCATTTCCATGCATTCCTTACATGTCAGTAGGTATTCAGCCTGAGAATGATTTTATGGATAAATGGGTTTAAGAACATTGACTTAAGACATATAAAATAAATTTTAACTATGCAAACTTATGTCATTCATACACCATGGATTCCCTTTTATTTACAATACTATTAAAGTACTTGCATGTTCTTGCCAACAGTCTCTACTGCCTGAACATCATCTCTACTGTCCCCACTTTACCCAGCTCTCCCAAACAGATTCAGGTCCCATATCAAGCATGACTCTTTTAGGAAAGCCTTTCCCTACACTCCTAGAGCAAAAACTGGAAAACAAACTCTCATGGGCCATATCTACCCCACTGCCTAATGTATATAGCCCACAAGCCAGGAATGATTTTTAAGTAGTTGAAAGAAATCAAATGAGGAATAATATTATGACATATAAATTTTGATCCTCATTTACACTTTCAGTTTTTCACACTAGATAAACTATTTGGTATTTACACACGTGTGTCCTATTTATTTCAGTTAAGAGTAAGGCCTCAATGTGCTTCCATTTAGATAGAGAAATGTCTCTAGTTTCTTATTCTTTATGGCTGAGTAGTATTCCATTTTATTAAAAAAACAAAACACGTTTTCTTTATCCAGTCTCCAGTTGATGGGCACTTGGGCTGTTTCCAAGTTTTAGCTATTACAAACTGTGCTGCTATAAACACAGTATGATTCTTTTAATTCTGTATAATAGATAATGTGAAATAGGGAAAAGAGGTCCAAAGGAAAAGGGGAAGGAGAAGTAGAAGGGGTTGGAGAAAGGAAAGAAGGGAAAGGAGTAAATATGAGATAAGGAAAAAAACAGAAACAAAGTCTTTGTAAATAGGGAGGGGTGGAGGGGTTGAAGGGAGGGGAGGGGAATGGGGAAAAAATAAGAACCAAGATGTATCATGTAAAGGTACAAATTCCCAATGGTGAATGTCATCATATTGTATACCTAAAATGTACCTATAAACTTAATGAATTAAAAGTATATATATATATAGTGACATATAAAAATATGATTCATATCTCAGTGTAAGTTCTATTGGAACCAAGCCATAATTCTTTTACATGTTGTCCATGAACTGCTTTCACACAACAGAGTTGCCTTGTTGCACCAAAGACCATTTGGCTTTAAAAGCCAAAAATACTATCTGGCTCCTTAGTGGAAAAAAAAAAAATTACCAATTCCTGTCCTTGACTATATGCTCTTTTGACATTGCATTGTGCCTTGTGTCTAGATGCGCCCCCCAAAGCCTCATGCAGTCTTTTTTGGAGGTGGCTGAATCTGGAATGTGTGATGCTAGGCTTAAGGGCTTGTGATTACTAAACCACTACATGTGAGAGATTGGTTTGGCACCACCCTAATCCTGGTAGTTTGGATGGGATAAAAGGGGCAGAAAGATGTTATTAAGATCCCTTGTTGGGCCTGGAATTTAGCTCAGTAGTGCCGCAACCTGCCTCACCTCCCAAGTGCAAGGTCCAGAGTTCGATCCCTGGCACCAAAAAAAAAAAAAGATTCCCTTGTTGCTTTTGCTACCTTGTGAGCACCATGATTTCTCCTCTGCCGTGTGCCACCCTGCCTTGGAGCTGGCCAATTATGGACTAAAACCCCTACGAACTGTGAGCTAAATAAACCCTTTCCCCTTTAACTTGGGGTGTCGAGTATTTTGTCTTAGCAACAAAAGAAAAGTAACTAAGACATGCTGTGAATGTTTATGAAACTTATCTCACATGTAAATTTCACACGTAACTGTCTAATACTTTTATTAATAGCTGTCTCCCCACTAGTCAGCCAATTCCATTGCGACAGACCCCATGTCTGGTTTCTCTTATCCTTTTATCCCCAAATAATGCAGTATCCAATACACTGTAGAAATTAACTACATATGTATTAATAAGTACATATCTCCTGAAAGTGAAGTTTCACAAACATGACTAGGGAAATGTCACCCCACTTATATATCCTCCAACTAGTAGGCAAAGTAAAGACAAACATGACCTCAGTGTATTTCATCAAAACTATGTTGTGAAAAAAAGTCCTAAACAGCAAAGAAGAGGGTATGTTTTCTTGAAGCTGCTTCATCATGAGAAATCTGAAGGAACTACAGCCATGAGAGACATAGAGCTATCCTCCAGAATCAAGAAAGGAAATGCCCAGAATTGCCAGGGGACTTAGGACTAACCAGGAAAGCAGGGCCCCTGGGGAAAGGAGTAGAAAGTGTGTAAGAAAAGGAAGATGAGTGAGATGAAATTCCCATAATGTATAAGACTAAAAGGAACTCTGAAAAAAAGAGACATCTCCTTCTTCTGGAAGCCACAAGTATTTGTGATTGTCCACTGATAAAATTGTTCTGTTTGGTAAAGGCCTGCATCACAGAATATCTAGACGTAGCAATCCTAAAGGAAGAGCTATATGATTGCCTTCACATTCTGGAACTGCCCTCTGACTCCCTTCCTGTTTTGATTCTAATTACTACTTTTCTCATCAGACATTATTTGTGAGGTGTACAGCATAAATTTAAGCATCATTAAGTGCTTATAGACATGTGTCAGCAAGATGCTGTTTCCCTGAATTTTGGTCCAGCTGCATTCAATATTCCTGCTGGCCTGCCTTCCTGATTATAAATGAGAAGACAGGCCTTCCAAGGGAAAACAGAGCAAAACTACCAGGACTTTCCTTATTTAAAAAGAATCCAGTTCTTTTATCTTCCTTCAGCAACATAGAACATTTCTCTCATTGATTTGCTATTGAACAAAACTTTCATGATTTCGTGAATTACTACTATGTTACAGACCCTATTGAACCAAACCATTCCTTTCCTTACGGAGCTCACAGTGAAGTGGAGAAAATAAACATTAAATTAGGTAATCACACAAATAAATATTTCCAAACTGAGAAGGACTTTGAGGAAAAGCTATAGGGTACTGTGAGTGGGTGTAATGAAGAAAATGGCTTGATTGGGAAAAGGAAGGTTGCCTAAAGATGTAACATTTAAGCAGCGATCTAGAGAAAGAAATAGTTTTTCTAGCATTTGATCATAAAACAAAAACAGTCTTGAGCCTGAAATACCATGGGATTTCTACCTAGAAATACTTAATCATTAATATCTTTTGCACTAACTATAAACCAAAAGTGGAGGCAACCACCAAAGTAGAATATTAACAATCCTATAGGTTGCTAATATTGAGAATTAGGTTCTCTCTTACATGATGCTACAGCCAGAAGTGACTGGTAGAAATTTCCCAGTATTTCTACAAATTTACCTCGGGTCTTTCACAATTTTGATTAAATAGAAAAATCAAGGGAAAAAGAGGTAAGGTTTCAGTGAGGTTGTGATGAAATTCTTCGTTTCCAAAAAACTGCAGAAATGAGCTATTTACTTCAGAACAATTTAAGTTGTCTCTGAATGAAGAAAGTCAATTGGTGGATTAAGTAGTGCCTCACATGAGGCATTGCCAAGGAAAGAGGCATTCATTTACCTTATCTGGAGCTCCATCTCTGCATACAGCCCGTCTTTTGAGGGAAGCTTCCTTTCTTTAAAATTAACAACATAGAATGAGAAAATCACAAGAGATCAGGGGGGAAAAAAAGAGAGAGATCAGGGAGAGTAAATCTCCCAGTTCCAGTCACTAAGAACTAAAGAGGCTGTGTACTTACAGCTAGGTTGTGCCCATGGAAAGTAAATAGCAAGTACAAACAAGACTAATTTCAGAGAATTTAATCTAGAAGAAAAAATATCACATAAAGATACAGACAGAGATGGGGGGAGAAAGAGAGAGATGGGGAGATGGGAAGAGAGAGAGAAAGAGAGATTAATACAGCTAGAGTATGATTCAGATATAAATCATAAATACCATAGGAGATCACAGAAAAGTACCAGAATAGAAAAGACTTCCTGTAACATTTAACTTTTACTGGTCATTTATTATATGCATACCAATAACTGCTAACATTTACCAAGCACTAATCCATGCTTTAGACATTGTGCTAAGTATTTAACACAGTATGTCACAGAGATAGTGAAAAAGGCACTTGTGAAAGATGAAGAAATTAAGGCAAGAAAAATCAAGACATTTGGCTAACGTTTCCCAGCCAGCATGTGACAGAGTAAAGAGTGAAACCTAAGGTCTATTTTTAACCTATAATAAGCTCTACATAATTGTAGAATCTGGTGGAAGAAATTAAAATGTTTTCATGACTCTCAGGACAACTAAAGCTTCTTGTACTCTCATTTATAACTGTAACTGTTATAAATAAAGATATTATCAGAGCAAAGCTGAGATTCAACCCAAGCTAACACCAAAGCCTATGTTTTTCATTTTCATGTTATTCTGTCTTTACACACAGAGAGAACAATTAATACTTAAATACGTGGAAAACACAGAGAAGACATTACCTTATTTATTCAACACATATTCTATGCCTGGAACCATTCACAGTGCTGGAGATACAACATTTGAACAAATCTACCATATAGTTTTTTTTTTTTTCATGGAACTTACATTCTGCTAAGGGCAAAAGAAAGTGAATATAAATAAATACAACCGAATTACATAAATCAGTAAATAACATCTCAGTGCATAATGTGTCCTAGGAGATAAATATAACTGGAAAAAGGAATGATAACAAGAGTCAGGGGTAAAGACATGATTGTGCCATTTTAAACAGCATAGTGACAGAAAGCCTTAATAATAAGGAAGGACAACTACTACAGAATGAAAGAAAGAGAAAAAGTCCAGTGGAAATGGTAGTCATTCCAGGCAGGATGACCAGTGGTTGGTATTTTAACCCCATTATTCACCTAACTAGAAATCTAAGGATGATATTCCCCCACATCTTGAAACTGGGGGAGGTCCTTGGTTGAATGCAACAGGAGGTTTCTTTTGAAAAGAAACTAGGTCCTTCTAACTCCTAGCTAAGTGAGTTGTCACCATTCCTCAGACTTGCCAGGAAATTCCCCGATCAATTTGAAGACTTCAAGGTATCTTTCACATTCCTCTCCACAGCCACCTCCCACTTTGGGAGGTTTTCTATATGACCTCCCTGTTGTACTTTCTTCTCCTCCTCCTTCTTCTCCTTCTCCTTTTCCTTCTCCTCCTCCTCCTTCTTTATCCTTCTCCTTCTGCCTCTTTCTCTTTTTCTTCTCTTCATTTTGTTTCAAGGCTACTTTGATAACCTGACCAAAACTGTAGACTATCTCTACCTCACTCCCAGAAAATTATGTGCCCTAGAAATTATCTATAGCATTGCCTATTCTTAAAACTATCCATAATGTGCCCCAAAGTCCATACACCTTAAGTTAAGAATCCCTATTCCAGAGCTCCTTTTGAGGCTAATTTAGCCATTCTCAGTCCCAGGCAGAGGGCCCTGCAGTACCTGCAAAGTCATTATAATTTACTAAAAGGTCATAAGCCACGGAGAATCCCAAGTGGCATGGGAACAAAACAAAATGAATTCCACCTGATATCCCTCATAATCACATGATGCCAGGCAACTCTGAATCATCACAAACTAGAAACTAGGAGTCCACAAGAGAGGAACAAGTTAGGCAAGTGGCTCAGTTGATAAAATACCTCATCTTGGGATGCTTTTCTAGTTTTTAAACTTCCTTTCCTAGGTCACCTGTCCCCATAAGATAAAAATATGACCACAGATTGCTTTGAGTTTATATCTTAACAACCTCATATCCAGAGGGAAAAAAAGAGGGCTTTGCTACCATCTCTTGCTTAAAAAAATGCCAGGAAAGGATTTTTTGTTTTCCAGTTTTAGTCAAATGTCCATCTCTGGATCATGCTCTGAGGGCAGAGAAATGGGACTCTATGATTACCCAGTTCCCACATAGCACATGACTGGGAAAGGAAAGAGATTTTTCTTTTCTTTTTTTTCTATTTTATATTATTAATTTTATTGGTACATTTTAGGTATGCGATATAATGACATTCGTAATTGGGAATTTGCACCTTTACATATTCTATCTTGATTCTTAGTTTTTCCCCATTCTCCTGCCCTCCCCCCAACCCCTCCACTCCTCCCTATTTACAAAGACTTTGTTTCGATTTTTCTCATTTTCTCATATTAATTCCATTCCCTGGAAAGAGATTTTTCTTAACGTGGGGGCACAATGACCAGAAGAATAGTGAATGAATGCTGAAGAATACTGATAAAACGTAATTATTTTCTGCCATGAGCTAGACAGTATGTTTTAGTGTGTTTCATGAGTCATCTCACCTATCAATCACTCTGTAAGTAGTAGTTGAAGTGGCATGAGGCCAAATTTTGGGTACCCTTGAAATTCAGACTAAGCAATTTAAAAATATGTGGTACGTATAATATATAGTAATAATAAGGTATTGGCATTGGGAAACCCATAAAGATTTTGAAGGAGAGGGTTATGTAACAGAAGTGATGCTTCCAATTGGTTAGGATTGAGGTTGTCTGTCTTTGTCACCAGTTCCCAGCAGATTGAATGATGGCAAAGCCCTGAGTATTCAAACTCTGATAGGATTGCAAAGTTTACTCACCAAACTTCTCTGTTTCTTTAACCTGTGAAGAGTCCTTCCTTTCCTGGTCATTAATCCTGAGTCATGAAAAGGAATAATGAGAGTGTTGAACTGAGCAGTATTTGAAAAACATCACCTGTTAATTCTAGGGCTCACCTACCAGCTCAGGGGAAAGACAAACATTTCCTTCTGGCAGCTAAATGCAGGCTTCAAAGTAAATGTGAAAGCAGTGAGCACATTCTGTTATTTTCTCTCTTAACAAGGCTTGATGAAAGCAATCTCCACAGAGGCTGCCTAATTGGGCGGGGAGCTCATCTCTGAGCAGCACCGGCAGAAGGCACTGAGAGCCTGTTAGTACATTTTGTCTGAAGGCTCCCCTTCTCCAAGGGGAGGGGGAGATGTTTCACCTGCAGTGCCCCCATTTCACACATTTCCAGGGCCCTCTGGGGGACCCCCATCAAGTGGCTGTGTTGAGTGAATTCTGAAAAACTGGCTCTCTACTTTATTTCACAGCACAAACTCTGGTTTTCTAATTATCCTGCAGGGGAATGTACACTGTTTACTTACTGCTCCTGAAAATATGCAAGGTTTTGCTTCCTGCTGCTAAGATGTCCTGAGAAACCAATATCAGTAATTGTAGCCCCTCCGGGCCATGTGAAGGAGGCTCAGAGGACAGGATGTGCATCCTATCCCACACATACACACACACACACACACACACACACACACACACACACACATGCACTTCCTATAGTGCTGTCCATGAAGGACACTAATGATTGTGGAACTAAGTGATTGTCTTCAGTGGCTGAGTTCTAGATTCAGACTCAGTCAGCAATTCATTCCCATCATCTGCACAGCAACAAACCCTCTGCCGCCTTCCTCAGTACTTGAAATATCTCAGGTCCTCCAAAATCTGACTGGCCACCATAGCTGTAAACTAGGGCCTGCACTCGGGAAGCTAATAATAATAATAATAACAATGTCTAACATGTATGTGACATTTTTTAAGCCAGATGCTTTGTAGAAATACCTAATTTTAGGTCCAAAACAATTCTATAATTCCCTTTCTTAGATGAGAACCTGAGGCTTAGAGAGTTTATATAAGTTTACTCATTGTTAACATGGCTAATAGGAAGAAATGCTGCTGTCTCTCAAATGGAGTGGAAAAAAGCAATACACGTTCTGAACTCCTCTGTGGCACTGCTTCCCAGATAGGGGAGTTGATATTGAGACAACCTCCACCGTTCTTCCAATCAGTTAGTCAGTCAGTCTTACTTAGAGCTGCTATGATGCACATGCTACACCAAAATAATATGTGACAATATAGGGGCAGATGAGAAGGACATAAACAAAAACTGCCAGGGATGACTAACACTACAAAATCATCACATGCTTATCTGTGTACCATGTACACCAGAAAATGTACCCTACTATACCCTTATGAAACAGCACATTTACTTGTGCTGACCTTGTTCCCTTCCCAAAAACAAAGGCTAAGATCCTGATTGGCCTAAATTGCCAATCAGTGAAATAGTTATTTCTAGAAACCAGCTTACCCTTTTAAGTATGAAGTACATCTCATCTCACCTGCCATCGCAAGCAGGCCAACCCCTATCTTGCAGCATGGTTCTACTGCTAAGATAGTTTCTCTTCTGTTTTCTCTATTTTTGCTATACTTTAAACTTTTCCTTTGGACTACACCAGTCTTGACTCCCCAATTTTCTGCTAAGAGCCCTACTTCTTTATTCTTCACTTAGGTGATGGCAAGGACCCAAAGAGAGGTGGAGGGTCACTCAGAGACCCCTGTTGAATGCAACAACATGGTCTCTTCTCATCAAGAAGAACTTTCATTCCAGCTAGGAGGCAAAAATGCACACCTCTGAAATATTAATGAAAATATTTCAAAGAGCAATAGAGAAGATATAATAAAACACTAGAACAAGTATAGGATCTTATTCTGGTATGTATATAGATGGCTTCAGAGAGGGTTAAGAGCACCCATAAATCATATGCAATTTATATATACATTTCTCCTGGCCTTCCTAATATCAGTGGTTCTTAACCAATGGCTATTTTGCTCTCCAGGGGCATTTGGAAATGTTTATATTCATCTTTAATTGTCTGGGTTAAGGGATTTTACCGGCTTCTAGTAGGCAGTAGAGACCAGGGAGGCTACTGAACACTTTTTATGCATAGAATAGCCCCTCACAACAAAGTGTTAAAGTATTATCTAGCTGAAAATGTCAATTGTGCCAAGTTTTGGAAGTCTACATTATATTCTCCAAGAGATTTCAGTCTACTTCAAAAAAAAAGGAAAAGAAAAGAACTGTTGTTCCAGACCTTTATTTGTCCAGTGAAAAGCCTGGACAAAAAGTGTCTTTGTAGCCCTACAAACCCTTTCCAGAATTTCATAGCATGCACATGCTGCCAGAGTTGCCCTTCTAAAGCTCCAGTATCCCTCAACATCTTATCAAGTGACTTTCCACAAAATCTGTGTACTTGGATTTATTGCTAAGTCTCCAAAAATTGTAATGCTCTCAGGTACCATAGTTGCATTTCCACCAGGTTGTATATCACTTTGTACAGAAGTTGTTGAACAATGGGGAACATATGTACAAAACCATAGTGGACATGTTTGGAGGCATGGAACTAGGAGGCAGGCATCCTTCAATGCATCACATCTATGCCATTGTGTTCATATTAAGAACTGGATTGTAGGCAGTAGGAATGTAGGGCTGTAAAACTTTTAGAGATCTGAAAGTCAGAGCACCTGGATCTCCCATTCATGAACCATGCATACAGTTCTTTCTTGACAAAATACAGGTCTTGGGATTTGTATACACTAGAGTTCCACTACAGAAAGAGACTCAGGAGGAAGTAGATATTAAGGATTTGTTGCAAGGCACTGGCTTACGAAGTTGCAAAGTCTAGGACAAGTCTGTAATACTTAGGACAAGTCTTTAAGAAGGTCAGGCTAGAATTCTTGGACACAGGCTGAAGCTACAGCCACATATGGAATTTATTCTTCTTCTAAGAAACCAGTCCTACCATTAAAGCCTTTTAACTGATTGAATCATGCCCACTCATGTTATCCAGAATAATCTCTTTTCTTAAAGTCAACTGATATTAATCGCATCCACAAAATGCTTTCACAGCAACACCTGGGTCAGGGTCAGTGTCTGTATAATTCAGGACTCTAGCCTACCCCAGCTGACACATAAAACTGATCATCTCAGACTTCATAATGTCTCAATTTCTTTTCTTGTTTTTTTACTTAGTTTTCATATTAACCACCCTCTACAACAATGTTTTGTTTTAAGGACTGATGTGCAAGCAAAAGAAGTACCACTGAGCCAAGGGCACTAAGGCACTGGCTTAAGAGACAAGACGCAAAGATCAGAAGAGCTGGTAAGGACCCCCAAGGCACGCCCACCAGCCACCCATGGAGCCACGCAGGTGCCTGCAACAACAGAGGAGTGTTGTCTCCCCAACCCCACCACCACCACCTCCAGCCTCTTGGCTGTGCCACTACCTGGTTACACACTACAGAGGCACAGGGGGACATAAAGGTCATTGTCCTGAGCTGCAAATGTGAACCAGAGAGAGAGGGCCACTCTCAGGCTCCCTGAGGAAAACTGAAACCCACTGGAAAAATGAAGAGAATCTCTGCAATAAAGGCACACCAGACCACAGTACTTGGTAAGGTAGAGGGATCATCACCTCCCATCGGAACCTGGACAAACTTCAGGGGAGAGGCAGCTGGAACCTCCAATAGAACCTCACACAATTCAACCCTGCAGGAGGACAGGGAGCTCAACTTGGGACTTGCAGCCAGAAATCAGCCTGAATCTCATGGATCTGTGACTGTCTTACTGAGACTCATTGACTTACAACTGTACACTGCTGTCCACGTTGTCTATTATGACTGAAGAGACATACCCTGAAGGAGTCCCTTCATTTTTATCATTTCTTTGTTATTTTCAAAATTACCACTATGTTTTTTGCTCTTATTTTTAATTTTTTCCTTCTTTTTCTACTCTCTTAAAATTTTTATTTTTCTCTTTTTTCTTTCTTTTCTCTTTTCTTTCTCTCTCTCTCTCCCTCACTCCCTTGCTGTCCCACATTGTTCTTCATCTCCCTTTGTGTTTCTGTTCTGGCCCTAATTTGTATTTCTTCTTTACTTTTTTTTCTTCTTTTTCCTTCTCTCACCTGTGACCTCTGGCCTCACTGATAACCTTCCCCTAGCCTTCTACTTACCTATCCCTCCCTCCCCAATTCTTTCTAACTCCCCATTCCAAAAGTTAAATTTGCTATATTGAAGAGTTTATTCACTATAAACATATGTTGGGTTGGTCCTTGATTTTGATTTAATTCACACAGTTAAAGGAGATAGATTAATAACTACCACAAATTGTCATTTTCTAAGATGTACTTGATGCTGTTGTGTTGCTGATTGTATCACTTGGGCTAAGGTGTTGTGATTGATCTAATCAGTTGTCCTTCCTGGCATAATGAAAAATGAGACAGCCTCAGAGCCATTGAAGACTCAAAACCTAAAGACCAGCTATATCTGGA
This sequence comes from Heterocephalus glaber, assembly GCF_000247695.1. Next base: position 2,242,528 of record NW_004624915.1, read on the forward strand.
AGACACCTCTGAGAAGCAATCATTCCATAAGGGTTCTAAACACATCAACAAAGATACTTAAAATAAGCAACTTCAAAGTTTCAACCCAGGGATGCCCTACAGAGGTTACGAGTCACGTGGGACACTGAATCAGCCCACACCCTGGCAACAATCGACTGGACACCCCCCCACACGCTCCTCTGTACAGCCACCTGGTTCCACACTACAAAGACGCACAGGACACCGGACCACCAGACCACGGTACTGAGCCCCACCACTCCCAGCCCAGAAGTAGGGGCTTCTGAGCCACTGTCCCACTGCTCCTGGTCCAGAGGAAGGGGCTTCCCAGCCACCATTCCTCCCACTGCTCCCAGCCAAGAGGAAAGGGCTTTTGGCCCGCCTTCTATCCCGCCACACCTGGCTCAGAGGAAGGGGCATCCGGGCCACCATCCCTCCCGCTGCTCCCGGCCCAGAAGTAGGGGCTTCTGAGCCGCTGTCCCACTGTTCCTGGTCCAGAGGAAGGGGCTTCCTGGTCACCATTTCTCCTGCTATTCCCAGCCCACAGGAAAGGGCTTTTGGGCCACCATCCATACCACTGCTCCAGGCCCCTGTCCCACCTCTCCCAGCTCAGAGGAGGTAATCCGTGCAGGTGCCAACAGCCCCACACACACACCAGTTGAAATGAGAAAACATGTAAATAAGTCTCAAAACCAGACTTCCAGATCACCTACAGCAACCACAAAGGGAAATGAGATGGAACACTCTGATACTCAACCACCTGGACCCACTGAACTGGCAACAAAAGGGGATCTGGAAAA
>NW_004624915.1:2320082-2367990 GCF_000247695.1 Heterocephalus glaber
AAAATTAATATATATTGACAAAATTGGATAGGTTTTAATGGAAAAGAGAAAATTATTATAACATTGTAAGAGAGTTAGCATATTCCCAGATGCTATGAGCATAAGTTTGAAAATAAAGCACTAGGGTGACATCTCATATTACCTCCTATTTCATAACTATCCCCAACCATTCCCCCAGCATCTCCACCCATTTCATTTGGACCTCACTCTTGAACATACTTCTCATTTGCTTGATTTAAAAGCTACATAAGTTCATTTCTATTGCTTCTTCCCTCATTAGCACCAGCCCACTTAGGTACATCTGCTTGTTTTATTTACATGCTGTTTTCTTTCTCTCTGTGATTATTAATGAAAATGTTAACTAAACCCATCCCTTGTGGCTTGCCACCAGACACCTTTACCCAAAAGAGGGCCTGCCATAATTTATCAGGAATCTTTTATTTTTCTCCTCTCTAGTCAGTTTCCGGAATTGCAATTGGCTTTTTAAACAAAGCAATTGGAACTAATTCACAGAGTACATTATAATCACATCTGCCACATCTACAAATGGCAATTGATACACAGTGGCTGTATATCCCCAAATCAGAAAAACCAAGAAGGAATAAGATGCACTAAAAGGAGTTTATGAGGAAAAGTCAAGGACATTCTGTAATCTTTCAAGTGGTGGATTAAAATGTATAGAGTTCAATTAAAAAGTTCACATTTTGTTAGCTCCAACCTGGCCCTGTGGATAGTTGAGGCTTGTGAATTGTAGAGAATAGCCAAAGTGTTGAATCATGCACCTAACTCCAAAGCAAGCCAATTAAAGTTTCTACCTCATGACATAACTGCAGGTCTGTATTTTAATATATTGAATATGTTGTCCTCCTTTTCTTTGTTTTATTTTTTAAATTAGGGCTTTTTTAAAAAATTTATTTTTCTTACTCCAATGTTCCATGATTGTTAAAGATGTTTGCTTAAATTGGAAGTTATCAAGTAACATCCAAATTTGTGGATCTAAAGAGAGTATGTACAACCCCAAAGGCATTCCTCAGCTTTGGCAGAAAGAGATGTAGAACTCATATAGGATGGTATAAGAGGAAAGAGATCATTAAGAAGAAAATATATGGGGTCCAATTACATAGTCAAATTTTATTAGCTTTCATCCCCCCCTAAGGATAAGTGTAGCCCCAGAATTAAAGAGTAAGATGAATAGCCAAGGTGGAAATAAATACTCATTTTATTCCTCCTTTAGATATGGAAACTTTTATGGGTCCCCCATGTGGGCACATGGGCCAGCAATCATGTCTTCTCAGATTCAAAGGATCCATTATTGTACCTTACTCAGGTTTGCTGCTGGAAAGTATACTGGTATCAAGAATAGACTTCCATATCTTGGCTCAACTGCTTACTGGCTATCTGAGCCTCAGCCTCCTCATCTGTTAGAAGGAAGTGATGCCTAGTTGGCAAGCTCATTCAAAGGAGTCAGTAAGATAGCTGGTATAAAGTATACCCCAAGGCAGTTGATAAGGAATCCCAAAGATGGGAGCTTGGTTACTTGCTCATATCAGGAATTACCTGGCTAAAGAAAATTTTTAAAAATTAAGTCATAAATTTTAATACTTAGTATTTCAGTTTCAAGCTACCTGCCACAAAAAGGATAGCAACTAAGGCAGAAAACTGATAAAAATGAGTCATGTATTCCATAACTGGTACTATCTGCTTTACTGAGAGTCTAATGAGCCACAAAGAAAGGACGGGGGACAAACTATTCCTGACACCATCAAACCTAGGTTTTAAGGCTAAAGTAGAAACTTCAAATGAAACAAATACTTCTTTCCAGGATCATCAAACAATCACTTGGTTTGGTGTCTTTTCAGAGGAAGGCAATTGAGTTGAACTTCCTCTAGGACATTCTGTTGCAGAGAAAAGAGATCTCTGAAGCTCATAGACCTCTATGCAATGAGGTCTATTAGTCAACTTGAAGTGGGCTAGAGTAGCAAAACCAGCTGCACGAAACTAAACACATTCAGAATTCAGGCTCTATTTCTGCATATATTCTCCTAAATCTTAATCCCTCTCTCACTGAAGCCCTTGCTCCAATGCCAGTGCAGCAATCATCTGGACGAGTCAGAAACTAAGGGGAGTTTATAAATCTTTGTATTTCAGATGATGCTCAGTTAAGTATCTGAGTTCCATCTGTTCCATATTCAACACTTTCCTTAACTTCACTTTAAGCATTTTGATGGTGTTCTATTGCAAAAGTGACCTTCCAGAAAGAGGAAAATAGTACCTCTGAGTTAGTAATCACATGTTCCATTGCTTCTAAAATGCCCATATAAGCGCTACAGATTAAGAAGAGATGCCCTCCCCCACCCCATTAAAATTGCCAATAATCCCCCAGAAGTGGTTATGTCCCCAGAGAAAGTGGTATTACAAAGACTTGACCTCTTCCTGACCACCTCAGACTGAGAAATTACAACTATTCAACAGGAGAGGTGAAAATGGCATTAATAGTGGGTCTTTTTTCTCTTTTTTTCATGGAATATACCGAAAGAAAAATAAATCTAGGGAGGAGCAGAACCTGCTGACAGCAAAGATTTCTGACATTTGAAGAAAGAATTCTCTTCACTGGATGAAACTACAAAGTAGATCAAAAGCATAGTCTCAATATAGCTTTAACAACATAAAAACCATTAAAATAAATCATTTCCCCATGGAATAACTGTTCGTATATATGAAGCTGTCAGAGCTTCCCTTATACACATAAAGGATACTACATTACATACCAAAAAAGAGTGCAATAAAACTAACTTGAGAATGAGAAAGATAGATGAACACCTACAACAGAGGGTGGGCAGTTCCTAAACAGCAAAGATCAGGAAAAATTGCTGGAATAAGACTGATGCATTTCCATTCTTTTCCTGAGTGTGTTCCAGTTACATCCATCAGTAAATGTTCATCAGTGTTTTACAACCAGCTCACCTTCACTGATTCTAGTTTCCATCCATTTTTCAGTAGAATACCAACTTATCATGGCTCTGCAGGATGAAATCTTGAAGCTCTTTTTGTTTCAGTGCTGATAGATTTTATCTATTTATTTATTTTCAGTGTTTCATGGTTGCTATAAGCGTATTCTCCCTGATTGGTATATTCAATCTCTGTTCTGCTTGGGACAGTCGCACTTCATAAATCTGTAATTAAAGAAACCACTGGAGAATGTGGCAGCCCCAAGTTGAGGTATTTTTTTGGCATGGGTCATATTTTCGCTCCTTTTCCAAATGATATTGAAATATTCATGGCAAATTAGCATAAGGCACATCCTGTTTTATGTGGAAATGTTGCAGAACAATATCTATAACTGATGCATAAAATATAAGTTTTCTATTTTCATACACAAAAACAGACTCAAATATATCAAGGGTTTACTACTTGACATTCTCCTTGGTCTCTGAAAATTTCCCTGTGGAATCCAGAACATAACAAACTTAATTAAGTGTTCTGTGGTTTAAATAATTGAGATCTTTAAATTTGTGTAGAATATTCCTAATGTTCTCTTTTTATTGTGAAATTTTGAGAGCTAAGACATCTAAATGAGATGCCAAAGAGATCCTTATCTGTGAGTGCCGTTGCTTTCCTTCATATCGACCAGAGGTGAGGCAATCACAGATATGAGAGTTACACAAATGATCAAGATATAGATACTGTATTTTGGCTCAGTACATATTGTGAACACAAATGATGTGTAATGATCAGAAAAATGAATGAGAATAATATTTTCATTTACTAAAATTTCTTGCTAAAATACAGTGGTAGAAGTAAAGAGAATTAAACCCACATAGCTCTTCAACTACGACTTAGGGGAAGTCAATCAATGTGGGGGTAGAAATTATTCCCTCCTTCTGATGTAACTATTTTGGGATAAAGAGAAACTAGTGACAAGAACATTCAGCTTTATTGAAAAGAAATTTGAGGAGAAGTTTAGTAAAGGTATAGTGGTTAATTGTGCACATCTCTTCCCAACTCCAAGTTTGGTGAATTGTAAAGTTGGGAACCTGAAATCACCCATGGCAAGAGTATTTATGCCACAGAAATCTGTGAACACCACAAAGCAGGACTTTCCTCCACTCCCTTGACCCAGTCCTACTCCCTCAGGCTAGTTGTTACATATTTTCCAGCAGACAACTGGTTAGGGTGATTACGAATGTTCTCATCTCAGGTCCCAAGTTGGGCCTTCTGTGTAGGATTTGCATCTATCTTCTTAGTACAACACCCAGAGCACAATTCTACCACTAGGTCCCAGGTCCAGAATCCAAACCAAATAGGAACTTTACACAGCCATACTAAGAACCATTGGCATTATGTCTAGGGTGACTATACACCTATTTCTCTTGCACATTTCCCAGTTTATGTCTGTTTCTAATCGGGTTTAGCATTTGTGGCAGAGTTTTTTACTTATAACAAAAAAATTGTTCTTGATAGCTATATTTTTTGAAAGGTAAAGTGGGATCCTGAGATTTCTACTTTGTACTTCTAGCTTCTGTCATGGTCTGGTATACTGTGAGACACTTGTGCGGTAACCAGAGATCTCACTCCAGTACATGAGAAAATCTCAATAATAACTCAATACACAGTTAAAACCAAACTTCATAACTACTTTAATATTTGGTTCAATCTGAAAGATTGACCAGTCATATAACCAATCTGATTTTCTGACCCTTTCCAGACAAATCCTTTTCAGAGCACAGGCAGAGGACCCACTGATAACACAGAGTATGGTCTGCCTCTAGCAACCAGAGGCTGGTACCTCGTTCCAGGGTGGGAGGACTAGCCAATGCCACTGCTGGCTCCTGTTAGCCAGTGGGTGGACAAGTCCCCTGACCTGTGCTGAAGTCTGCAAGCTTCACAAAGCTCCCATGACTCAAATGAGAGGGCTTCAAATATGAGAAATCATAGCTAAATTCAAGAGAAATACGAATGAAAAATAGAGTCTAAGCAGTACTGTGTCAGCATATGTCTTTTCAAAGATTAGTAGTATTCTTGAGGACTGTACCCAAAGTCAATTTAACAAGTGCAGCTGCAGAAAGTGTACTTACATATCTCTATGTAAAGCATGACTTTTTAAAGTCAGTGTCATTCAAATTAAAATTTTCCATTTTCTAGTGCATATAGGCAGTATTTGTCAATGCCCTGGCTTTGTAGCAGCTGACACTAACTTTGTAGCCATGTTATCAGATGTTTCAGAAAGGAAATCAATCGACTTAATACATTAATGGTTCCTTACTTTTTTCATTCAATCTACATAATTAAAGGAAGCTCAAGACATTTCTTCTTTTGAAAGTTAAACATTTGACATTCTTGCAAATGTGAAAAATTCAATTTAGAAGTTCATTTAAGAAAAAAATGTATATTTTTGCACAGATAAAACATGAAAACTGATTTTGGTGGAGCGTAGCATGCCAAAAACAGTGTTTCTACCAAATTAAGAAACCTATGGAGTAGAGATGTCCTTGGAATTAGTTGTGTTACACACGTAATTCATAATTAACTACAAATAATTTATGATTCTATCCATCAAAAATAAAAACCACTTTGCTTCTCTTTTACATACAGAAAGTAACTGAACTACAGAATCTTGTGACTAAAATACTGTGGAATAAAAAAAACTTCACCGTAGAAGCATACTTTTTTGCTGTTCACTCTAAATTTGACTTTAGAAAGCTTTGTAAACTACTTTGTAATTTAATCTATGTGGGCTACAATGGTACTGAACATTTGGTAAATGGACTGTCCATATTTTTGCATATATTTGGCCAAAATCAGTTTTAAGGTGGTCATGATGGCACACACCTATGATCCCAACATTCAGGAGGCGGAGGCAAGAGGATCACTGCAAGTCAGAGGCCAGCCTGAGCTGCATAGTGACTTCAAGGCCAGTCCAAACTGCACAGTGAGACCCTGTCACCAAAACCCCAAAAATATCAGTTTTCAAATCCTTTAACCAAAAAACAAATAAAGGGTTTTCAATTTTCAAGCTTTGAAGTATTTATAAGTTGTGATAATTAAAATTGAAACTTGCAGAAACAGATATTAAAATTTTATCCTTGAAAAGTAAGGAATGAAATTTGAAGAGCTCAAATGGAGTCAATAATTTAATTTGGAAATTCTATAGTTGTCTTTTGAAAAATACCATTTTTCAGCTTTATTAAGATCTATTTGACAAAAAGTTATACTTATGAAATACATGAAGAAGTTTTTACATAGGTATACATTTACAATATTTAAATTAAGCTAATTAATTTATCCATGACTTCAGACAACTTACCATTTTTGTGGTAAGGATATTAAAATCTACTCTCTCATAATTTTCTAAGTATGCAATGCATTATTATTAATTATAGTAACCATATTATACTATGGATTTTCAACAATTATTCCGCCTAACTGAAACTTTATATCTTTGACCATCTTTACATCTCCACTTCTTTTCCTCCATTTTAACCTAAAGCTTTTGATATGTACCTACATATTCTCTATTTCTGTTAGTTCAGGTTTTTTGGGTTCTACATATGAGTGAGATTGTGCAGTAGTCTTCCTCTTCTGGCTTCACTTACCATATTGTCTTCTAAGGTTTATCCATGTTGTCAAACAATAAGACTTCCTTTTCTGATTAGTATTTCATTGTGTATTATACTACAATTTCCCTATCCATTCATTGATGGACTTAGGTTGATTCCATGTCTTGGCTATTGTGACTAATACTGTAAGAAATGCTACACTGATTTTCATTTCTTTTGAATATGTACCCAGAAGTGGAATTTCTGAATCATATGGTAGTTCTAGTTTTATTTTTGGAGGAACTTCCATACTGTGTTTCATAATAGCTGTACTAAATTAGTACATTAGCACATGTCCACTGACAGTGTGTGGGATCTACCTGTGCTCCACACCCTCATTAACACATATTGTCTCTTGTCTTTTTGACAATTAACTATACTTACAATTATGAGGTAATATGTCATTGAGGTTGTAATTTGCAATTTTCTGATCACTGGTGATATTTACCAGTTTTTCATATATCTGTTGGCCATTGTATGTCTTCTTTGATGAAACAACCATTGTCATTTGCTATAGTTTTAATGTTGAGTTTCTCCCAATGGCAATGTGTTAAAGGCTTTGTTCCCAGAGTAATGCTACTGAGAGGTAGTGGAATGTTTCAGAGGTAAAGCCTAAAGAGGGGTCTTTGGGTCATTGGAGGTGTGCCCCTTAAGGGGACTGTAGGACTCCAGACCCCTCTATAGTCTCTTTTGGCTTCCTGGCCATAAAAGAGTGTTTTTACTTCACCATACATTTCTACCCTGATGTGCTATCTCACCACAGGCCCAAAGCAACAGGGCCAATCAGTCGGAGAATGAAACTTCTAAATTTGTGAACCAAAATAAATATTTTCTCTTTGTAAGTTAATTGTCTGAGACATTTCCTTATAGTACATGAAGTTCACTAATAGAATTACAGCTTTGTTTTTTTTTAATCATTACGTTTTCTTCCTCAATTATTGAGTGAATATCTTTAGATATTCAGACATAAACCTCTGATCAAAATGCATGGCTTTAAAATATTTTTCTCTCATTCCATAGGTTGTATCTTCATTCCCCTGACTGTTTCTGTTGCTGAAAAGAAGCTTTTAGTTTGATGTAATCCCTTTTGTCTATTTTGGCTTTTGCTGTCTGTGAATTTGTGGTCATTTAAAAAAATCATTTCCTAGACCAATGTCGATGGAGATTTTATCCTGTTTTCTTCTAGTAGTTTTACAGTTTCAAGACTTAAGTCTTTAATATATCTTTAGTAAATTTCTATATATTGTGAAATCAGAGTCCACTTTTATTCTTCTCCATGTGGATATCAAATTATTCCAATACTATTTCTTGAAAAGACTATCCTTTCCACACTGTCGGTTTATAGCAACTTTGTTGAAGATTAGCTGACTATAAACTTGTGGATTTATTGCTTTATTCTGCATTCTGATTCACTGGTCTATATGCCTGCTTTTACACCAGTACCATGTTGGTTTTCTTACTACATCTTTGTAGTGTGTTGTGAGATCAGATAGTGTGATGCCTCCAACTTTATTCTTTTTGTTTGATTACTGTCTCTGTCATTTTCCTGTTCCTAGAACAAAATACCCAACACCCCAAACCTAAAGGAGAGGTTTATTTTGGCTCATGGTTTTTAGAGAGTTCACTTCATGGTTGGCTGGATCCAAAGCAGAAAAAAATATGGTGGAATGGCCTAGGAAGAAGACAGCTGCTTATCCCATAGCAGCCAGGAAGAAGAGAGACACAGAAATGGCAATGAGACTATACCCTGCAGATCACACCTCCAGTGACTAACCTCCTACCAGGCCCTATCTCCTAACAGCACATTCAGCTATTGAACTCAGCATGTATGAATGCCTTAAAGAGTATAGAACCTCCATGATTCAGTCGCCTTCCAAATACATTTTGGGGCCTTGGGGAAATTTTGCTTAATTCTTTTAAAACATTATTACTATATGCATGTGATACATAAGAATATATTCACCATGGGATATCTGTATATATACATATTGTATCTTGATTCTTTTTATTTCCCCCTCCCCTCCTACCTCTATCACCCCATCCCCAGATCTCCTTCACATCTCTACAAAAATCTATCTCCCCGTTTCCTAAAATCTTTTATTTTGCTCTTTAAATTATTTATATTCTAAGTTTCTCATATAAGAGAAACCATGTGTTTTTAGCCTTCTGTGTCTAATTTATTTCACTTAGCGCTAGGGATTCAATATGTATCTATTTTCCAACAAATGAGTCAAATTCATCTTTATTGCTGAGACATACTGAATTGTGTGTATATACCACCTTTTCTACCCTGAGGGATGTTCCACACATGCTTCAGAAGAATTATTATTCTGCTGCTGGATGGAATGTTCTGAACATATTTGTTAGATCTATTGGCCTATGGATATGAATACATCTTTAAGTCCATTGTTTCTTTATTGATTTTCTGCCCACATGAGGTATCTATTGTTCAAAGTAAGATATTGAAGTCCCCTATTAGTACTATATCGTTATCTGTTTACCTCTTCAGTTCTGTTAATATTCATTTCATACATTTAGGTGCTCAAAAGTTGGAGATTATATATATATATATATATATTTCTCTTCAATCTATTTCTCTTCTTCTTTTTCTTTCATTCACGGCCAAGGGGACTCTTCTTGGTACGCTCTTTCAGACACGCTCTCAATGACGGTGGCACCAGTATCCAATGCTCAGTATTGCAGAGCAGCCACAGAGGTAGGGTATGAAGCATGGAAACACATGAAGGGACCAAAGCTCTGGAATTCAGAATAGCAGTAGAACCAGGGCCTGGGGCACAGATCCCTGCATGGAGGCAATGGCAATGGTGTATGAGATGCAGGTGCTTCTGGAGCAATGGCGAACCAAGGTCAAGAACTTGGATGTGTGCAAGGCTACAACAGCTCTGGTGTCCCAAGTGTAGCGTGCAAAGAAACTGTGGTTCTGAGCCCTGACATGTGCACTAGCCTGTGGTTGCAGTTGTACACAGGGCCAGATCTGGAACATAAGCATAGGAGGAGCAGCAGTAGCTCCAGTGCCCAAGGAGTGAGCTACTTGGCTGTAATGTGCCTCTCTGTGGGCATTCACAGAGTAAAGGGGAATAGTGTGGGTACATGCACAGTGACAGAGGTTCCAGGAACAGGGGCTGAATTAGTCTATAGCAACCATGGCCTTGATGTTTGAGGCATAGGCAACCACAGAGCTAGGGACTGGAATACAGGTACATATGGAGTGGCAATAGCTCCAGAATCAGAAGGATGAATGTTGAGAGGGCAGCATCACTACTGTGCCTCCTTCTTGGATGGTGGGGGCATGGCCATGTTCTTTTCTGAGGGGTCCCTGGTGAAAATGGCTATTAGTTATCTTAGTGGTGAAAGATGCCAGTGTCTTCTGCAGAAGAGGCTATGCTGAGTCTCCAAACACTTCAGGAATGCTACCCTCCCGAGAGAGAGACTCTCCTGTGCAATTATTCTCTCCCCATTTCTTTTCCTCCACTGTAGGCTGCAAGTTCTCAAGTATCCTCTTTAGTATCCTTGAGATTGCCTAGGGCTATTGTCATTATGAATTGATTTGTCATGTTTGAAAGTTGAAAAAGGCTTCTACCATCTTGCTGACATCATTTAGAATATGCCATCTTGTGGGAAGAATAAGGAATTTTTACTCCTAATTTGACAAATTTTTATTCTTAATATAATGGAAAAATCAGAAATGTATATAGTTTTGCCACATTTAAATTTAGTAAAACAATAAAAAAATTGAAAAAGAAATTAATGATAGGGTTTTGTTTTTAATATGTTAGTTGAAGAAATGAAGAAAATGCCCATAAAAATAAAAGTACTCATACCAAAATATTAAAATATCTACCATTTAATGAATTTGCTCTTGTTTTATCAGGTACTTCGGCATCTGTAGAGAAATTATCTTATTTATTAATGAAAACTACAGTCTACAAAGAAGATCAATTGAAACTGGCAATCATTTAAAAATTATTAATCATAAAATGCAATTTTAAAGTAGATTACAGACAATTTATGGAAAAAATAAGATCATACTAAAAAAACTACATTCTTCAGTAATGACACAGTACTAGCGACAGATACAACTGAGAAACTGATCAAGATATATGATTATGTAGCAGAGATAATTAGACAATACATTATTTTTAAATATTCAGATATTTGATGCAAAGAATATTTTATTTGACTTTAGCATCTACAGATACATTATTTAATTTTTAAATAGATTTTTTAATTATAAAAAGGTATTTATGACATTGTAAGTGGAAAAACTTATTAAATACATATAGTTGTATATGTATAAAATATATAGAAGATGTATCACAATAATAGTGATTATGCACTTTGTGTTGTACATAAAGTTTAATTAATAACTGTACTATTTAATTTTTTAATTTTTTATTTTAATGTCCTACAAGAAGATATTAATAAAGAAAATATAAAAGGTGTTCTATGAAAAAAATAATTTTTCATAACAAAAATTATTAGAGAATAACCATGGTAAATATGCTGTGTATCATGCTCTTAAAAGAATATATTTTCATTTGCTAATCTACCTCTCAGCTCACTTTCTAATAATACTACAACTTTTTTGCAAAAAACATTTTAAGTATTGACAAAGTATCTCACATTCTCTATAATTTTGAACAATTTCTTCTGATTTCATAATACTTACTATTCTCTTTGGCTTTTATTTTCACTTTCAGTTTCTCACACCAGAGAGATAATATGGTATTTACACATGTGTGTTCTATTTATTAAATAGATTTTTAATAGTTTTTCGATAGATCTGTTCCAGATAGATCTTAATAGTTGTTCAATAGATCCCAGTTTATTCAATAGGTCCCAATAGTTGTTCAATAGATCCCAGTTTGGATGATATATTATATGATCACTCTAGCTACATATCATACTAGAAAAAAAATGAGTGTAATTTTCTGTTCTGGGACATGTTGGGAGAATAGAAAATTCAGTAAGTAGTATATTTCCTTCTTTTTCTTATTTTCCTTTCTAACACTTAGTGTTTTGAGTGTTCAATGCAGTTGAGCTGGTGGGTGGTCTGGAAAAAACTGGAATAAGCTCAGAGTAAATTATTCAGGTACTCCATGGAAACCACTTAGCTACATCACCAGATACAGTTACTATGTCAGTCCTCATGTAAATGTTTACTTTTACTCTTCTATACTTTGATTTTCCTTAATGAAAGACAAAATAAATATCCTGATTGATCACAATTTTTCCCTTTCCAAAATCCTGCCCTCACATCCTGTATGATTAAGTATGGTGAATGATAAAGTAGCCAGAGGCTCTGTATACCCCCATTGAATAACTGCTTGATTCAGCGACAAGTAAATGAGAGAAAATTGGCCATGGTAGCTTTCTGCTTTCATACTGCCAAAACAATTAGTAAAAGAATGAATCCCATTGATGAATCAGGAGTTCTGAATTTGAGTTCAAAGTATGGGCATGCTGCTATTGTTTAAGATTGTGTAGTTCCTCAGAACATGATACTATTTGGAAATAAGTGTTTTTGAGATTTTATTAGAGTAGAGGGGGCCCATAATACAATATGGCTGGTGCTCTTATAAAAAAGGAGAAATCTGGAAAAAGACACCTCAAAAGAGAATGTCATGTGAAGGCAGAAGCAGAGAATGAAGACAAGGAACACCCACTGTTACCAGAAACTAAGATAAAGGCATGGAACAGATTTCCTCTCAGAGCCCTTAGAAGGAATCAACTCTGCTGACAGTTTGATGCCAGGCTTTCAGTCTCCAGAACTGTGAGACAAATTCGGTTGTTTTCAGGCATCTGCTTTGTGACACTTTTTCACAGCCCTGGCTGTCTAGTTCTCTAAACTTAAATTCTCTCCTGTGTACAGCTAATGTACTGATCATATCCACCATCAGTCATGTAGTGAAAATGAAATTAGTTAATATTTGAGGAAAGCACTCTGCTATAAAGCAATAAACGCATCACATCACTGAGGCACTTCCACAGTGAAAGACCAGTCGCAAATAACCCTTCTCTGAGGGCTTCCCAGGAACACCCAGAGCCACCTGACCCAAGAAGATCCATCAGATCTTGTCTCCTGGGAATACAGAGTTGATACAGAAGCTCTGCTCATTCTCTGCAGGGCCCTTAACCTTAGGGACAGCCATGGCATCCCTAGGCACTGAGGTAAGGAAGGCAGTCTGCAAAAAGAAAAGGATGAAACAGAAGGTGATGAGATCATGTAGCCCTGGAGGGAGAGACTGAGCAGACACCTGAGTGGTTCCACTGAAACCGCTTTCCCATTCTTCTTTCATATCTATCCCTCTGGACAGTGAGCATCCTGTGCCTGCCTTGTTTCCTGTGCTCATTCTCTGCTGCCAGAAAGTCAATATGAAGGCAAAATTTTATTAAAAATATATTGAAACTAAAATGACAGTTCACTGTAAATCATACAAACCCTGGAATCCACTACAACTGAAATGCTAACAGAGCCTTAATCACTGCCTAGTAATGATATCACACCTATTGATTTTGAAAAGAAAACATCTATAAGACTTTTGAAAGCATTAAATATCTTTGAGATCTCAATATTTGTACAGTCTATACCAGTAGTTCATAAAACTGGGAATTCTGGTGACTTAGAGGGCTTTGGTATTTTCTGTAGTTTGAAATAACAAAACTTTCTAACTTGTCACCAACCTTACAGGCCAATTAGAACATAAAGTTTCTTTGTGTTTAGATATTTCTCTGCTTACTAACAAGTTAGAACAGCAATTCTGCATGATTTTGGCTAATTCTTCTAATGTATTTTTCATAAGGATTTTGAACCATAGAGTTTTGAGCCGCAATGGGTATCTCTGGTAAGGAAGAAACTGGAATGCAAAGAAAGTGATTCATAAGCTCCCTTTGGTTATTAATTCTAGAATTTCCAGGAAGAAGTCACTTTTTAAAAACATAATAGGGTCCAACCCTTCAAAGAGCCAAAGATGGTAGAGAAAGGAAAAAGGAAAGGTTTCTTCAACTTCTAATTGCCTCTCGTATGGAAAGGTGACTGTTTCAAAAACAAACAAAAATGCAAGATAAATAACACCTCTCTCAAATCAGGCCTTCCTGTTAGTTTCCATTTGTTTTTACCTCATGGTGACAAGTCAGTGAAACCCTATTCTCACTGTCAAGAATCACTCAGATTTCAAGAAATCAGTTTTCTGCAAACTTCTCATAAATCAGTCTGTTTCCAAAACAGAGATAAGGGTATAATGTTGAAAACACTGAAAATCAAACTGTGAAAGTGAAGGTTTCTTAAAAATCTTTTGCAGTTATTTGAGGCCACCTACACCTTAGATAATGCTGCTGGAGCAATAGGAAGGTTAAATGGCCAGCATCACTGAAAGGAATATAACAACCATACAATCAGCAAATCAAAGAAGAATCCCAGAATCATATAGCCAATTCCCAAAGCTGAATATGTTTACAACTCTATAGCCTCCTTCAGAGAAAAACACTCACAGGAGGTGATTTCAGCCTAGGATTCCATGGCATCTTCTATGAGACCCACTGTTACAGTCCTGACTGGTAGATCAGGAGCTCAGCAACTGAGTCAAGCCACCTGGCAAAGGCCACAAGGACTATAGAGTTGTCAAAAAGGAGAACCTTGCCAGGAAGGATGCTGTATTCTGGATGGTAAATGACTAAACCAACAATATTCTCAAGGAGTTTCAATACTTCCCAAAAAGTTCAAAATCTGGAGAGTAATATGGAAGTCAAAGGAACAGAAAAGTCAGTAAGCAGAGATCATGAAAA
This sequence comes from Heterocephalus glaber, assembly GCF_000247695.1. The sequence continues at coordinate 2,334,485 of NW_004624915.1, forward strand.
AGCAGAAACCTCAAGTCAGAGAAGAGAGTAGAAACAGAATACAGGCAGTAAGATAAAGTCCCCATAGATACTGAGGAACAATAAGCTTATTCAGGAGTATAGCTGAGCAAGGGAACAAGGATAAGAACAACTATTGGACAGGGATATGGGTTGAAACAACTCACCCAAAAATTGATATGTTGAGGTTCTAACTCTAGATGTGGACTTATTTGGATATAGGGTCTTTACAGAGGTATAATCAAGTTAAAATGAGGTCATTAGGATGGGAGCCAGTCCACCTGTATGATTGATGAGCACATAAAAATGGGAAATTTAGAGAAAGATTGCACACAGGAAGATTGTCCAGTGACAAAGGCAGAGATTAGGGTGATGCATCTACAACCTCAGGGACACCAAAGATGGCCAGCAACCACCACTAGCTAGTAGCTAGGCAAGAGGCATGGGATAGATTCTCTCACGGCCCTCAGAAGGAAGCAACCCTGCCAACACCTTCATCTCAGATGTCTAGTCCGCAGAACTATGAGAAAATACATTTTTGTTGTTTAAGCCACCCAATTTATGGTACTTTGCTAGGGCAGCCCTAGGAAACTAACCGAGACACTTAGAGCTGCCGCTGAATCAGAAACATATGCTCTGTTCCCTGAGGCTCCATGGCTACTTTGAAGGCTTTCTGTCTTCTTTCTTGCTCATGCATTCCCACAATAAACTCATAACCTTAGATAACCTGAGCTTCTATGTTCTCTGGAACCAGAAAGAACTTTGATAACTCAGTGGGAATTCAGTAATGTTTACAATAAAGCAGCTGATAGCAGAGAAGCTGCTGCTTTGAGATCCTCAAATCAGGGGATCAGGAATTTGAAACAATTTTCCTGACACCTTCAGGGAGTGGCATCCAGCCAGTGACTCAGCTGCTTGGCAGGGCAGAGGAAAAGAGCAGGTAACACTGGGAAACCTGCATCCTGGCAGCTCTGTGCTGGGGGCAGGACTCCAGTCTCCCAGCCACCAGTTGTTTCCATCCAAGCCAATCTCCCCAATGGAAGAGCTCCTGAAGGAGCTAATACAGATCAATTCTCTTTACTGTTCAGGGTCTGCAATGCAGCAAATATTTAAGAAACCAGCATTATCTCTAAACAAAGTCCTCTGATTACCCCCAAACAGCTGCTTTTAATGGCGGATCAGAGAACATATCTGGGAAGTATTTTCTGGGTTCTTTCGGCCTTCACTCTTCCCCTGAAGCTCCTTCTCCCACAGCCTGCATACACTGGATAGCTGGTGTGCGGAAAAAGCTGGCACCTGTCCTGACTTAGCCATCTGTGCCGCCTCTCCTCACCAAAGTGAAAATGCATTAAAAATAAATTATTTTGAAAGTACATTCTCTCCATTCAAATTCTGTTTCAAGACCACACAATAGAGGCACATCTAGGATTTTCACTCTTGGCAGCAGCTAAATGGGAGATGCTGAACAACACACTCAGAATTTGTTCAGAAAGAAAGGAAAACTTGGGGCAAAAACAGGTGAAAGCTCTTCTGAGCTTCAGAGAAAGATGGGCTCCAGGGCAGAATGGCCTGGCAGGTGGTCAGGCCCCAGTCCTCATTACTTGAGTGAATGAGCAGTTCCAACCCAGTCCTGGACAAGGTTGTAAGTGCCTATGTAATGTTAATTGCCACTAATTCAATGTGTGAGTTACATATTTTACATTTAAGCCAGCTTTAACTTATTTTACCTTTTTTGCATCTTTACATTGAATAGGCTTTCCAGAAAAGACTAAGGGAAATGAACATTAATGAGTACTTCCTTTCTCCCACACAATATAGTGGGTTAATAGTATATTGCATTTTATCTTCACAAGTTCCCTTTGAGATGAATTCTTTTATCTTCATTTTAAAAAGCAATAATCTGGCTCAGAAAGGTTAAGTGACTCAGCTAGGGACACACAGCTACCTGGCAGGAAGAACAAGATTTAAATATAGGATTTTACCATTACCCCTTCCTTAGAGAAAGTTAAAGGGTGATTTTCAGTATCAGAGAAGTGAAATTTTTAGATACAGTCATTTAAAAATCTCTTCTATTATCATCTTTACAATTTTAGGATAAATCAATTAGTACCTCTGTCCGAGTATAAGAATCAATCATCTCTAAAATAATTCTGTAATCATGATTTCTAATGAATATAAAACTATTTTAGAATTGCGGCAATGGGAATTGGAATGGTTCTCTAGGGATTCTTTAGTACCACAGAAGCCACATATCGGGCTAAAATTAAAGCCAAAAGAACTTCTCTATAATGTCTAAATAATAGTTGCAATTTTTGTATTGCTCAGTTAAAAATACAATTATAAATAGAGTATAAATTTAGTAACACTATTAAATGAATTAACCATATATTGTTGAACATAATAGAACCTACAAACAATTGAAAAATTAGTGGTGGTTATGCACAAAGACATATTATTTATTCCAACTACAGCAACAATTGATTCAAACATGGACTCAAGCAAGATGCCTTAGAAAAACTTCTCAGCCCCTCCAAGGACTTAGGCCACCAGGTTAGGAAGGAACTATCTTAATCACTTTCTTCTTTGCTGGGACAAAATACCCACAATTAATACAAGGAGAAGCTTATTTGGGCTCACAGTTTCAGAAGTTCCAGTCCATGTTTGGCCAGCTCAAACAAAGGCAGCATGGTGGAAAGGCCTACCACAGAGAAAAGCTTTTCATAGAAGTCAGGAAACAGAGGGCAAAGGAAGAGCCAAGAAAGGAGATATACTCTTCCAGGTCACACCCTGAGTAGCCCACGTCTAACCAGGCCCCCACTTCCCTATATCAAGTGAACTATTAATTGGTGGAGTAATCCACTGATGAGTACAGTGTCCCCATGATACAATCACCTTCCAGACACATGAGGCTCTTGGGAGACACCCCAGATCTAAACCATGACAGGCCCCATCCAGGTCACCCCTACAGATAAAGACAAACAAGCCCAGGGAGGAAATTACATGCCCAGGGGTCAAACAATAAAATGTCATCTAAATCTCCTGACATACCCATCAGTGCTCTTTTCCCAAGTGAAAAACAGTCCACTCAGTCAATTATTCACCTTCATTGCCTTTTCCTAAAGCACCAACAGCAGAGAGAACAAACTTAGACATGCAAATATATACCTTCACTTTCCCAAAACTGAATGCAATATCTATCCCGAATCTTCACTTGTCAAGGATAAAGATGTTCATATTGGTCAGTCCTGAGAAAGCTTAGCCAATTAAGGATGCTGAGTGATTTCTGCTGTGGGATAAAGATGTGAAGATTACAATGTCAAAGCATTCGAGGTGAGGTGAATGGGACTTGAGTGTCATCCATCCACGTGGCCATCACTGACCTTCTGCTCACTGCCTGAGTTTCAGAACATCATGGCCCTTCCAGAGGCACCCACTGTGGCTGACATCTGTGTTTCCACCAGGCCTTTGGTCTCACTGCTTATGCTGAATTCCAGTCCTGTTCCACTTATCCTAAAATGGAGGACTCCTTAGTTTCACTGTTCTCCCCTCTCGAGGACAGGGTAATATTTAAATGGCCCGTCATGTGCTTCCTCTCACTATTGCTTCTGCTCAGGGCTCCAAAACTATTTTGAAACTTAAGAATAAAAAGATGACTTTTTTTTTCTTTTTCCTCTAGTCCTTCTTTCTTTACTCTCTCTTACCTAAAGAGTAAGAAAGACATACAACTGTGAAAGTACACTAGTTGATGCTTCAAGATGTTATCTTGCTACATTTGCTTTGCAGTAATTAAAGTAATTAGAGCTAGGTTGGTATCACTATTAAAATCTCTTCCATTTAAATTAGTAACATATTTTACCTGAATCATTTCCCATGATATAATTGATAAATTACATTTTTAATCATTTTTACTTTTAAAATAATTTCTATTTTTTATTAGTACATTTGCAGTACATAATAATCACTCCTTGTGGAGAATGCATACGTGTACATATCACATTTTAATATTTTCATCCCTTTCTCCTCACCTATCTCCCCCTCTCTCCATCTCATGATCTCCTTTGCATTTGAGAAAGATCCATCTCCACACTTCCTATTATCTATCTTTTATTTTTCTCTTTATTTATATCTTGGGTTTCTCAGTTAACATTATAGCTTCCAGGTACATCCATTTTCCTACAAGTGACTCAAGTTTATCTTTCTTTATGGCAGAGGAGTACTCCATTGTGTATAAATACCACATATTCTTTATCCATTCATCTGTTGATGGGCATAGAGGCCACTTCCAAGATTTAGTTATTATGAACTGTGTATACATGGGTGTCCATATATCACTGTAATATGATGTCTTTAACTCTTTGAGAAATATACCTACAAGGGGAATAGCTGGGTTGAATGGAATTTCTAGTTTTGAACAATATCCACACTGACTTCCTTAGTGGTTGTACTAGTTTATATTCCCACCAACAACCAGCAATATAAATGCCCCGCAGCCTTGCCAGCATTTATTATTTGATTTCTTGATGATGGACATTCTTTCTGTGGTAAAACAAAATCTGTGTTGGGAAGGGGATTATGGATGATCTCCAAGGGAAATATATAAGCTCTGTAGGAAAAAAAAAAAGGTAGCGAAGTAATTAACCCGTTTCCTCACCATAGAAGGCAATGATGCTCATACAGCTGTGAAGTGATATTGTTATTCATCAGTTAAGATGTGCAAATGCACAGAATAACAACTCTCCAACTCATTTAAGTTGCAGCTTAAATTGCCTGGCTTAATTGCTCTCTAAAGTTCCACTCGCCTGACACCCTTCCTTCTTTGGTCTAGCAGGGCCTGAAAGAGTCACTATCAATGAACTGGGAAATAAGGTTCATACATTGCCTCCAAAAGACCCACAGCTAAATGAGATCAAATCCAAATGTAAGCAAATCTTTCTGGTCTAAGAATAAAAGCAGTGTCAGTCTCAATAACCCAAATGTTCTGTCTTATACCCCACTGAAGTCAGTGAACTTCTAATAGCCCTGGCCCTGCCCAGTCCTTGCCCATACCAAAAAGAAAGTACAAGTCTACCTCATTCATCCTAATCACTAGGCAATGTCCCTAAAGATAGGCCCCATGACAAAAGACAACTGCTCTATATCACTTCTGAAATTATTTCCATTCTTTTCCTGTGGGCCAGACCACTGAATATCATTCTTTTTTGAACAAATGTGTAATTTAAAACATATTCTAGATACATGCAAGTTGTTATGAAGCTGTAAAAATCCCAGGTGAAGTCATTATCTAACCAGCTTCAGTAAAGAAGAAACTCCCAGTAAATGGGATGGAGAAGATGGGGGATCATGAAAGATATCAAATGAAGAGCTAAAGGAGCAGGCACAGTGGGAACAAATAACAAGAGGAAACATGAAAAAGAAGGGAAGTATTGAAAGGTAGAGGAGCGAAGGGAAAGAGAAAGAAGAGGTGACCCAAAGTAAGAATCTCTCCTGAGAAATAAAGTAGTCTCCTCTTTATTAGAAATTTGTAACCCAAATCAACAACTTTGAAATAATGAGTAGGTTTGGATGATTTAATAACATTCCCTCCTTTTGATTCCTTTTATCCATAGCCAAAAAAATTAAGCTCAAACCTTTAATGAACTGATAAAAAGATGACTGCGTAGTTTCCTGAACTTAAGCAGAGTATTTCCAATGAGTCCATATCAGTGGAATAGCCAGGAAGGCTGTTACTGCACTTTATTTGAACACTGCTCACTGATTACTAAGCCTAAGGTGGTATTTGCTCTCTAAGTAAATCCTCTTGTCAGCACTTCAGACTCTGATTCTGGTCAACAAAATCCTCAAGATATTTTACACACCAACTTCTATCCACCCAAGTCTCTCTAGTGTTCTCATTGTGAAATTTTATTTTTGTCTGTTTGACTTTTAATTTATACACTTGTCTCTGCTAAAAATAGCTTTGCAGGTTAAGCTTATCATTTCAACTTTATTTCTATCTGCTTTATATATTAGGATCCTCCCACATTTGTGTCACCCTCAACTGGCCAGTGGTGCTTTCTAAGTTACTGAAACAGGATAAAGCCAAAGACATAGATCTGTGACATAACACTATGAACTTTCCAAGTTGACAATAATCAAAATTGACTAACAAGTTATAGACGTATCTAAATACATTATCATTGACCATCCCCAAAGGTGAAGGTGGTGATGATAATAAAAGCAATGATGTTGATGACAACTGATGATGTACATCCACCAACATTTATTATCATATTCCAAGCCATTTTGTTGTAATTTCTAGTTAAATTCCACAACAACCATATCAAATATTATCCTCATTTTACTGTTGGAGTAACTGAAACTGGCTTGGAGGAATTATATAGCTTGCCCAAGACTATCCAGCTAGCAAGTAACAGAACCGCAATTTTAAAGGTTAGGCCATTTTCCTCCAGAGTCAGATTCTTAGCCACTCCATCCAGCTGTTTCCATGTAATGCAAGTTTTTATTCAAGCCTTTCTAAAATCAATATATAAAGTCTGGAGAGGTCAAATGCAGTATGTGAAAAACATATGTCCAGAAGAAAGGTCCTTGTCCTCCAGTAACTTACAATCCTCTTGGAAGGTAAGGCTTAGAAAATCAAGCTATTTTAGAATAAAACCATTTTTTGTAGTGTAAAAAAATGTGAACCAAACTTACACATTCTTTTCCAGTTCAATTCTCCAACTTTAAGGTCACAAAGTGGAAATTTATAAACCCATACAGAAAAGGATAAAGGAAAAAATGAATATGTCTCTCTTTGTGGGAACTCAGTAAAGTATCTTCCCTCTAGAGGCCTTGGTCATGAGCTGCAATGGGAATAATTAGGTCCATGGGCTCCTTATTACTGCCCATTCACACACTCTTGGGAGCTTCTCAGAAAAGTCTTGTAGAGCCAGTCATTGGGTTTCTCCCAATTAATATCTGAGGTTCTAGAGATTGCAAGTCCAGGCAATGATCTATCAAAGCCCCAGTCAAGCAGAAAAATACTTCCACTGAAGTTGATGACCTTAATTCTTCAAGTCAGATGCAGTAACCCCAGAGTTAAATTTCACCAAGTTCAAAAATCTCATTACCAACCAGATTATCAATTATAATATCAATGCCGAAAGGTAACAAGTTATTCATCCTCTGTCATATACATGAGGCATATAGAACTCCAACTAACCATGATTTTTTAAAAGGTGTATAACAGTCAAGATTTCAGAAATCCAACAGAAGAACAAAATATTAAAGGCAATTAGAGAAAAGAAACAAATCACATACAAAGGAAAGCCCATCAGAATCACAGCAGACTTCTCAACACAAACCCTCAAGTCCCACTTTGTCATTGCAATTGTTTTCAGCAAATAAATAAGAGAAAAATGTCTTCAGAAAGATTCATCTCAATCTCATATTGTGTGACCTAAAGCAGTCACTAGTTCACTTCCAAACTGCTGTGATGATCATGTGAAAGAATGGGTGGGAAATTGTCTTATACACTGAAAGGTGTGCAAAGAAAGTTATTAGTCTCAGTAGATGTTGAAGAACAAATTCTTACCAGCATTTTTAAATCCCCTTGTGATGTGCAAAGTACTCTTGAGATCATCAACCTGTCCACTTCATTGACTTCAGCTTTTCCATTCTTCCCTCGCACCCCGCCACTCACTCTCAAGACTCCATGTCCACTTATCACACCAGAGTACCCAGTACTTTTCCATGCACCTGTTCCTTTGTGTTGGAAAGACATGGTGCTAAAGAGGCCAGATATTACTATTTTTATAGTATGTTAGACTTTCTTTTTATTTATTGGTATGTGTTTGTGAAACATAATAATTACATTCACCTAGGGGAATTGGTACATATACATACCATGTCTTAATTATTTTTGCTCCCCCTTTCCCTTCTGGCTCTCCTTTTTTTCTCCATTCCCAGATACCCTTCCCTTCTCTACACCATCTACCTCCATGTTTCTTAATATGGCTCTTTTATTTTCCTCTCAAATTATTTATATTTTAGGTCTCCCATATTACACACCATGTGATATTTAAACTTCTAAGTTTGATTTATTTCATTTAGCATTATGGTCTCAAGTTACATCCATTTCCCTACAAATGACTCAAATACATCCTTCTTTATGGCTGAGGAATATTCCATTCTATCTATCTACACATCTATCTATATATTCTTTATTCATTCATTTGTTGATGGGTATATAGGCCACTTACAAGAAGATTTAGCTATTATGAATGTTGCTGCTATAAATGTGTGTATAGATATATCACTGTAATATGACGGCTTTAATTGTTTTTGGAAGATATCCAGAAATATATCTGGGTAAAATAGAATCTCTGTTTAATTTTTGAGAAATCTCCACACTGACTTCCACAGTGGTTGTACTAGCTTACATTTCCACCAACAATATAAAATGTTCCTTTTTCTTCACAACTTGACCAGCATTTGTTGAGTTTGTTGTTGTCTTATTTGTTTGTTTTTTGATGAAAGCTATTCTTTCTAGAGTAAGGTTGAAACTTAGTATTGTTTTGATTTGAATTTCTCTAACTGCCAAAGCTGTTAAACATTTTTTCATGTATTTTTTTACTATTTCTACTTCTTTTGAGAAGTGTCTGTTATTTCAATTTCTCATTTTTATTGGCTTTTTTATTTGGGGGACAGTCCAAATTTTTTCATTTTTTTATATATTTTAGATATTAGTCCTTTGTCTGATGAGTACCTGGCAAAAAATTTCCCCATTCCATAGTTTATATCTTTACTCTGTTGGTTGTTTCCTTTGCTGTACAGTTTTTTAATATTAAAACATACAGAAAAATTTTGATTCTTATTCATTTCTCATTATTTGACTTTAGCCTCTCTAGGCAGAAAATCATAATAACCAAAAATTTACATAATATCTCTCTTTTATGTCCTTGAATCCAACCAATGGTTTTAGAATATTTCCCCATCCTTCTAATAGTAACAAATCCAATTAATGGAAATGTTAATTTTAGGTAATGGGATATTCAGAACACTTTGATGAACCATTATAAATTGTAAACTAGGGCCGGGGATTTAGCTCAGTGGCATCGTACCTGCCTCGCAAGTACAAGGTCCTGAGTTCGATCCCCAGTACAAAAAAAAAAATAGTTCGAATAAATTGTAAACTAGCAAAGAAGACAAGACCTCTGGACAAGAAAACGTAAAAAATTTTTCCTCCTGCTCTTTTCATTAGGAGATTATATAGTAATGAGAGGAGGCTGTATTGAGGAAATAATCATATGAGGTTTAGGAAATATGTGTGAAGGTTTTCATTTCTGAGTGAGGCCACAGTTTTATCCAGCCTCCCTGTTCTGGTAGATGGTTTATGTCTAAAAAATCTTCCTGTTTCTTGAGGCAAACATTCCTTATCTCTTTTAAGAAATCCCAGCACACCGAATGTTGTAACAATTTTTAAAGTCCCTGTATCATCACACCCTATCTCCACTGCCTGCAAAGGCTGCAACCCTCTTCGCTACCTCTCAGTCTTTCTTGAAGAAACTGAGCCATCAGACCTGACAACATCTCACCTGATGCAGGATCACACTGACAAGACTCAGGGTATCAATGACAATTACGGAATTTAGAAAACTGCAAATGTTTTTATAGATGAATTTTCCATAAGACTTTGCATCTTGTTTATTTATCTTTGAGCCCAAAGCTCCTAGCACAGTGTCTGTCAACTAATAACTTGAAAAAAAAATTTGTTTACAAATTGGAAAAAAAAAAACCTGTTTACTAAGCTCTTGAATATGGATTATCCTTGGGATATCTCTTTATTTCAAAGCTCATGTCAGCTCAAAATTTTTTAAGTGAAAGTCTAATTAGTGTTTCAGTGCACCATACACTTATTGTGGTAAAATTCCCACAGGCCCAAGAGGTGTGGATGGACTCCCAAACCTTGTGCTTTATCACCTACCTGCAATTTCTCCTGCATATTGTGATGACTTGGTAAAGATGAAATTGATGAAGAGAAAAAGAAGTAATTGACTGAGTAAAATTACCACTGAAGGATAAGCCTTGAGGATATACTACGGCACAGCTCTTATTCACTGTTAAGAGTAAATTAATCAACTGAAGATGTTTGCAAGACTTCAAATATTGCCCTTACATGATCAAACCTCTACTTTTAGCATTCATTGATACAAGAGCCAGTTAACTTCTAACAAAGAAGATTGGTTTGTAAATTCAGCAGCTGGTTTCCAAAAAAAAAATTAAAACTTAAAATAATTAATTTAAAATTATATATTCCAGGGGATTTAGCTCAGTGGTTCTGCCGCCTGCCTCCCAAGCGTAAGGACCCAAGTTCCATCCATGATACCAAAAAACAAACAAACAAACAATAAAATTATATATTACAAGAAAATTTAATTTAAAAATACATAGCCCAAGAAAATCCTAAAATCCTTTTTATACCTCCACCTACTGATGCATGCTTTAGCATAGGAATATTGAATATATTATAGTTATCAGATTTAGAAGTTGCCAGATTCAAAGTCATTTACATACTGTAATTACTGGTATTCCCTCCAATCATCTTCCTAGACTAGGGGCTCTTTGAAGACAAAAATGGGTCCTGCTAATCATTATATCCTTCCCTAACTCCTTGCCCTGACATACTAAGCACTTAGCAATTATGCTTGAATAAATTAGAATGTATCCATGGTCAATTATAATAATAAGAGCTAACTTTATTAAGTTTTTATCTGTTCTATGAGTCAATTTCAGGCAATTCTCACAACAATCCTTTGAGGTGAGTACTACTGAGGTGAGTATCATTTTTAAGAAGAAAAAACTGAGCCCTGAAGAAGTTAAGCAACTAATCCAAAGTCACCTCCCTGCATGTCAGAGTTTGCATTAGTCCTTATTTCAGTAAATTCTTTTTGTTTTCAAAGCTCATGCATGTGTTAAATCACTCTCCTAGGACCCAACTCCATCTTTGGAAACTACTTAAGCCAGGCTAAGCTGACCACTGTAACAAACATTAACAATTTTCAGTGGCTTTCACAGTAGAGGTTTATCTCTAATTTAATGTCTGAGGCTCTAGGAAATGACAGAGCTACATCACAAAAAAAAGCCTTGGAGACCTCTTCCTAACTCCCTGCTTCTTGCCTGCAGACAGAGGAAAAGAATAAGCATTGTGCATGACAAGTTGTGAAGGGCCAGGACAGAGTTAGTACAGCATTTCTACTCAGATCTTCTTGGCCAGAACTCAGTCACATGACAACATATAATTGCAGGTCAGAATGAAAAATAGACTCCATTTGTAAGGACAAGTGGAAAAGGAGAAGGTAGGTATTGATAAGCACTAACGGCTTTGTTATGGCTTATGTCTAGATGTCCCCCTAAAGCCTCAGGTGGATGAGGTGGGGCTTTCTTTTCTAGAGGTGGCTGAGTCGGGAATGTGTGATGCTGGGACTAAGGGTGTGTGATTACTAAACTACCACATGTGAGTGATTGGTTTAGCACCACCCTAATCCCAGTAGTCTGGATGGGATCAAAGGGGCAGAAAGACACTATTAAACTCTCTTGCTTTTGCTGCTTCCGCAGCCATGAACTGTTGCCGCTCTGCCACCCTGCCTCGAAGCCAGCCCATTATGGACTGAAACCTCTATGAACTGTAAGCCAAATAAAACCTGTCTCCTTTTAACTTTGGCTGTTGGGTATGTTGTCTCAGCAACAAGAGAAAAAAGTAGCACAGCTTCTACCCCAGCAAACTAGAGAACTCATGATTCAAACTCAGGATCAAATAACTTTAGAAGCACAATAGTAAGAATTTTCTCTTCATTGTATTGCATTATATTCTTCATTCTTTAAAATGATCTGACCCATTATCAACTACAGCTTCTTTGACTATTCTATGCTGTTACCTGAAAAGATGTATTTAAGTCTCTAAAATATAAGTTTATATCATGTAACTTTAAAAGAAATACATTTCTTGCCCTACAGATGTATTAGGAAATATTTCCATTCATAAAGCTGCTTCCTTTTGGGAAGGATATAGTACCAGATAAAAGTAAATTCTCTGAACACACATAAAATTTTAATGACTTACAAAAGTTGTATTTACAAAAACTATATTTATGATGTTAGGATCAGAGATTTGATAAACCAGATTTAACTTATCGTATATTGAATTTAAATACAAGTTATATTTCATTCATTCATTTGAGTAGATATCAAAATCTGTTATTTTTTGTTTCATACCAAAGTCCAAAGGCCAAGCCTTAATAGATGCAATATAGGTATGAATCATGAAAAGATTAGGTGATGGTCCACAAGACAACCTTGGGTCAAAAATCTGGGCCTATGTCCCTTTCTAGACAGTGTTCTCAGACCTCAGAAAATTGGGAAAATGTTTAAGTTATATTTAGTTCTGTCTGTCAAATATGAGCAGAGCTTCATTCTCTATAATCACAGAGCCTCAAAACCATGCAACTAAGCACAGGAACTGACCCATTCTCTGAATTCCCTGCTGTTTATAATTGCCCATCAGAGCTGACAGGTAGTTCTTGCTTTCCTTAAACCCTCAATTCTAACAATCAAGATTCAAGAGCATTGAGATTACCCACAACAGCTAAGTCCTTAATACTCACTCTAAAAATCCCATTCATTTCTGTATATACTTAAGCTGAGAAGTACATCATTCCAGTGATTTCCAAATATTGCTAATTATCAAAGGCACATAGAAATTTATATTTATATAAAGTCCTAGTCCATTCCATATTGAATCAGAATCTTTGAGGCCTGAGAATCACAGTCATTACAAATCCCCCCAGTTAATTCTAATAATGTGCTCCAGCTTTAAGAAGCATTGCATCTTTATTGAGCACTTGTCCAATATTATTTGGTTCTGTCTGGATAGCAAGGGCCTCCCCATCATTGTAAATCACCCAGCTCTTAGCTATCTATCCTCTTTCCTTTAAAGCTTGATTCTAGGCTTCTCCAAAATGTTTTTCCCTTTACAGAAATTTTACGTTGGAGCAGTTCCCTAGTAATTCCAAACCAGAGGCAAGTAGCACTCCAATTATCATAATCACCTCATCAGTCTACATTTTAATGGAGGCATATTTTCAAACCCTCTTCAGAAGCCAAATCAGAGAGTGGATTTTAAAACAAACAAGTTAGCACTACTTTAAAATCCATTTCCAGTCATTCTCACATCCTTAGTACAAATCCTTTAAAACTTCAGAAGTCATTAAGGGGTGGGCCTGACGGTTTTTTGATTGTCAGAAAGTGTTATTGAGATGGATCTGTTGAAGAGATGCTTTATAGCATTTCACACTCCTGTCAAAGTTTTATTAGATTTCTAAACTGGAGATAAATACTTTATTTTTAACCATAACAATCTGAAGCTCTAAGAAGGAAAATGAGAAAGTCAAATGATCCTAAACTTTAGCGTGGAAGATGGAATTAGATACCTTTGAGTGGAACTCGTTGTAATTCAAATGAAGAAGGACTTGTGCAATAAAAGAATAGCAACCACTACTAGGAACATGACAATTATGTGTAGAAAAAGCTAACCTTCCTCACCAATTGCTTCATTTAATTTCCATATTTAGTACAGCTCCATCTCGTTCACTCTGCCAAAAAAATCCTTCCCTTATTAACTCCCCTAATATGATCACAAGCCTTGACAGCCAGGTTACTTGAGAAAGAGTTCATGCACTCTCAGAGCTAGAAAAAAAGTCATAGGGATTATCTAGTCCTAACTTCTGTGTGACACAAAAATCCTTTCTCTGGTGTCACTGACAGAGACAAGCTCAACCAGATTCTGCTTCAAAGCTTTCAAGGAAACAACAAGGACTGACATTTACAGGGCACTTTGCAGATAACAAAGCACCTTCAATCATATTGTCTCACCTAAATTATATTTTAGATGATGACATGGAGATTTTGAGAGATTAAATGACTTACCATCATGACACAGCTAACAAATGGCTGAGGCAAGACATGTATTAAGTCTTTGGACTATAAATCTGTATTTTTCCTCTGCTGTCTTGCTGGCCACAGTCAAGAGAGGTTCTGTTCTTTGCAATACATTCCACAACTTTTTGCGACAGCTGTGAGGATTTAAAAACTCTCAAAGAAACAAAATCTTGCTGATTTTGGGGGGGAGAGTGTAAAAGAAGCTTAAATAGTACTTACTACATGAAAGCCACTATTTAAAGTATTTTACCAGTATTAACCCATTTTATCCCATAACAACCATATGAAATGATTACAATTATTATCCTCATTTTATAGGTGAGAAACTAAAGCTCAAGTAAATAGGGTTGTAAACTAAACCAAAATTCTCTCCAGAATCCAAATACCATCATTCCTCTCACTTTTACTATGAGGACTTCATTCTAATCTTTGAGGCAACGCGTAATAAAACACATTCTTTGATCACTTAATACCCATGCAAATATTTGAAGGTTATCTATAGAGCCTCCCCCTAGAACTATATCACTAAAGGTTTTAGTAGAGACACTGAATAACTAGAAATTATATATAGAATACGGGATTGATTATAAGGATTTGATTTTCCACAATTATGGGAACCAAATAATGTCAGTAATTCTCTTATATTTGTATCTGATGCTAAAAAGTCATTCATGTACTCAAGGTTGATATTTGATAAAATCAATTTTTACTGTATTATCAAGGACATTAAGTAACACTAGCATTTTTAAAAAACTGCAAGAGCATGGCCATGAAAAAATAACTCCTAGCACTAGAACAGTTTGGTGTCCCTGCTTAGATTCCTGTTAAGGAGCAAAAATTTGCCCACCACTACTTTCGAGTTGTCAGTGTCAACACAGGAGAAGGAAAGTAACATCTGATGCTATTATGAAAAAAGCTTTGAACACACAGATCCCTTGAAATGGATTCAGAGATCCCTAGGGATTCATGTACTACATTTAAAGGATCACTACTCTCTAGCTCTGGCATTTGAACTCAGTCTACAGTTGACTACCTTTGGATCCAGGTCTAAGTGAACCTATCAAGCAATATACCCATATATGCACACACACACAAGTATATACACTCATGCACACTCAGTCTTTCTTACAGCTAAAAATCACCATTGCTCACACTTAATTCAATTAGGTGAGCATGCAGAATACCAATTCCAAAACAAAAGGAACTTCAATCAGGCCACCATTATGATTTACCTATCTTTCCTCTGTGTATACCCAAAGAAATATTTTAATGAAAGGAGATCACATCTTACAAGGGAAAATTTTTATATTAATATCCTCTAACACTATTGGAAGTCAAAACCATTCCATGGATCCACCGAGTTCCTCATTATTTCACTACATTCTTGAAGGCTTTATCCATCACTCTAGGTATCAAGTCCATGTCTCATTTTGACTCTGTTTTTCATATTTTGTGCCAAGACCTCTCTTGGACGTCTTAAGCTGCAGGTTGGGGGAAGTTCTTAGCCATCTTCCATGTGATAACCCCTTCTTTATCTGAGAAGAAATGAGTTCAAGAACTTGCCATTTCATCCCAAAAATTAATTTAATAAGAGCATCAAGAAGCCATACATAGTTGCTACTAGGAATGTTTCTGTTAGCTATGCTAGGAATCCTACCCCTCAATGTCCTCAATAAGAGCAGAAATTGAGTGTCCCCACAGTGAGTCACTTATAAAATTCGTGCTCTGATCATTTCATTTTTTGGAGGCAGTAACCATGTTATGACTATAGACAGTAACTTGGCAGACCTCTTATCTCATACCATCTTCTAAGGGGGAAGAAAGGAAAGCAAAGTATTTCTTCACTTTCCAATAGAACACATTTATCAAAGGACTGATAAACTGGAGTAATAGCTAATTTTAACTTAAGAATATGCCCCCCAAAAATGAAAGAAGAGTTGTTTAAAAAGAAATTTAATTGAATTTTTTCTTTTAAAAGTATGACAAAAATGTCTACTCAGTTGCTTATAAAATAACCACTTATCTGAGGCATGAGACTTACAAGCATGAGCCAGCCTACACAAGTCAATAACCTAGCAAGATCCAATCTCAAAATAAAAAATGGCTAGAGATGGACCTGAGTGGTTCAACTCCCAGTACCATAAAACAAGTCACAATGACCAGTTATGTTATAAGGGTTCTGACACCATTGTAATGATATTTGACTGATGACAGCTTTTAAATTTCACCTGTCCTTCACCTTCTCCTGCTCACACCTAGTGCAATAGTTTTTTCCTCCCAAGTGTTTTCCTAGTAAGCCTCAGTGACAGGTATTTGAGGTGGGTGGAGAACTCATAAATGGATTAGTGCCCACATAAAAAGAAGCCCAAGAGCTTGTAGCTCTCTTTCTACAACATGACAATACAACTAGAAGATGGCTTTCTGCCCTGGAAGAGAGTCTCCAACAAACAGACCACCCTGTTCTCAGATATCCAGCCTCCAGAACTGTGACAAATGTACTTGTATTGTTTATCAGCCATGCAGTATACAGAATTTTGTTACAGCAGCACAAATAGACTAAGATATTTAGACAAGCTGATAAGATAGCCCAGTTGGCCAGAGGGAGACTAAATTCATACAAGTCCCTCAACCTCCTCAGGAACCTCTACATTGGACTCACCCCTTACCACTATAAAAACTCTGAGCTATCTCCTTTCCTGGCTCTCCCAAGCCATTTTAGACCTACTTCAGAGGTCTTCCTTGTTCTTCTAAGAGATCAAAATTATGAGTTTGTAAATGTGATGAGATCTCTCTCCTGTGAGTCTGTCGTGTCATGGCATGGCAGACCACAGAGGGGAGACGTAGAGGGGCTAATCTAATCACAGAAGCCTTTACAAACAGAGAAGTTTTATGTTGTATGGAGTTGGAAAATAATAACCACTTCTCTTTGTCCTCATCTTCAGTTCCAAATCCCAATATGGTTTTCCTTTTAGTGATACCAAGTGCTATAACCCAATATGTCACTCACCAAAAAAATTAATTGAAGAACCAAGGTGCATAACATGATGCTGGAATTTATGAAGGATACAGAAAACAACAAGCCATGATTCAAAACTTCAGTGTGCTGACAATCCAGTAGGAGATATAGATCTTTCAATAAGTCAAGTATAACAAATTTTTTTACGTTACAAAAGCATAGCAATTGAAACAGCACGGTATTGGCATAACACGCCAGTGGGACAGAATAGACAGCCTAGAAGCAAATTTGTACATTTATAGCCAAGTGATCCTTGGCAGAGGTACTAAGAGCACACATTGGAAAATGATTGTCTTTTCAATACACAGTATTGGGAAAATTGGATATTCTCATGCAAGAGAATGACTCCTATCTCACCAATTGCAAAAATCAGCTCAAAATGGGTAAGATACTAAGACCTGAAACTATCAAACAACTAGTAGAAAGAAGAGGAGAAATGCTTCAGAAAACTGAAATGGGAAAAGACTGTTTTGGAAAAGGCCACAAAAGCACAGGAAATGAAAGCAAAAATGTACAAATGGTCCTTTAAAAACTTCTGCACAGCAAAGGAAACATTCAAAAGAGCAATGAGACAACCTATAGAGTGGGAGAAAATATTTTCAAATTATACAACTGACAAAGGATTAATGCCTAGAATATATAAGGAGCTCCAAAACCTCAATTGCAAAAACAAAATAGTCTAATTAAAAATGCACAATAATTCTAAATAGACATATGTCAAAAGAAGACATACAAATGGACAACAGACATGAAAAAACTCCCAACATCACTAATCTTCAGAGAAAATCAAAACCACAGTGGGCTGTCACCTTATTTCAGTAAGAATGACTATGATCAAAAATACAAAAGAACAAGTACAGGCAAAGCTGTGAAGGGAAGACTTGTACACTATGGGTGGTAATCTAAGTACAGCCATTGTGTAAAACAGTATGGAGGTTCTGCAAAATCTTAAAAATAGAACTACCAGGTGATCCAGCAATCTCACTACTGAGTATATATCGAAAAGAAAAGAAATCATTTTGTCAAAGAGACATATGCATGTTTATTACTACCAAATTCACAATCACCATGAAATGGAAAGAACTTAAATGTCCATCATTTGATAACTGGATAAAGAAAATGTGGTACCTATGCACAAAATAATACAGTACTCTTCAGCCAGAAAAAAGGAAAAATCCTGTCCCTTGCAACAATATGAATGGAACTGGAGGTCCTCACATTAAGTGAAATAAGCGAAGCACAGCAAGGCGAGTGCCACACAATCTTACTCATATGTGAAATTTTAAAAAGTTGATCTCATAGCTGTGGAGAATAGAATAGTGGTAACCAGAGACTGGGGAGATTAAGGAGGGAGGGATGCCTGATAAATGGTACTGTTATAGTTAGATGGGAGAGATAAGTTCTGATCAGCTGTAGCATAGCAGGGTAACTATAGATGAAGATAATATTCTATACACTTTTTTGAAAAGTTAAAAGAAAGGATTGTGCATGTTTTCATCATAAAGAAGTGATAATGGTTTAAAGAGATAGATATGGGCACCCTGATTTTAAAATTTCACAATGTTTTCATGTATCTAAATATTACATAATATCCCATTTGTATGTATAATTTTGTCATTTAATAATAAAAATATTTTTTTAAACTTAATTTTATTGAAAGTAACTCTGTACTACTCCTTAACATCAGTCAGTGATGTCAAGAAAATTCTCCAAGGGCTCCTCAACATGTGTGAGATGTCCAAATTCTTGTGTGAATTTTAAAGTAATTAGTTATTTTGGTATATTTTCCTCTTTAGATCTTCCAGCGGTGTCTCTCTGGCAAGGTAGTCACAGGCAATCACCCTCCTCAAAGGAAGGTCATTTATGTGCTTGCTGCTTGCTCACGGTGAATGCCCTTCCTTGTCACAAAGCTCATTATTACTTTTGCAGACCACTAGTGGTCAAGAATGCAGGACTATTGTTAAGCAAAGACAGAAGGAAAAAATACAAGAAACCCATTTTCATATTTGGCACTGAATGTTTCTCAGAGTAGCTGGAAGGGGAGAAATGAATCTGCCGCTAACAGCATTTTCTTCTGGATAGCCCTAAACATGAGCAGCTGGGCTGAGATTGCCTTTGCAGGTTTCACAAGGGATTTTTACAGCTGTCACATCTAAGCAAGTCTTAAAAACCATTTCTCAAAGCCAGACTTCTTTGAGACAAGCATCTGGTGGCAAATGTTGAAAGAATAACAAAACCCTCTGTACTCTGGGTTTCTTGACCTTCGTGTTTATTAATGTTCGCTTCCTCCCCTCCCTCCCCACTTTCAAAACCATACCACTGGGCTCTACTTAATGCAAGCTGCTGGAGACAAGTAAAACAGAATAGATTTCTGTGCTTCTCTGCTAGACAAAAATGAGCCCATTAAAAAGTTAGCATATCAATTGACAAAAGAATGCAGGGAGCAGATTTGCTCAACCCTCAGTTGGACAGTGGTTACTTTTTAATTGAACTAAAATTCAAGCACACTTCACTAAATTCCCTTATGATTAATTCTGTCAGCCAAGTCCATTATTTTCATAAATTTTTTAAAGTACAGAATTTCTTTCACAGATAATGAACATTTCTTTTTTAATCCTGATTTGCTCTCCAGAGTTGCCTGAAGAGAAACCCAAATAGTTCCCAGAAACTATAAAAACTCTTCTTTAGTGGCCTGGATAGTACTGGCCAGTCCCTGCATTCTACACCACTGCAATCATTAAATTCAACTTTAGAGGACAAGCAAAAAGAAAATGGACATTTTGCTGAAACAGAACAAGGAGAACAGAAGTGGAGGAACTCTGAAATCTGCCTTTTTGGGACAGAATTCTAGACCTCTAATCATTAAGTAGGACCTATGCATTCCAGGAACAATTCTTAGTGTACTATAGATTAACTCAGCAAATGAGGGCAGAACAAGAGAGTTAATCTCTGCTCTTCCTAACACCCTACATCCAAAAGGCTGAAACATTCAGGCTCTAAAGCTGAGGTTTATTTATCGGGGATGGAGGGGAAGAAGGTGTAGCACTAGCCCATCAATCCAGTGGATAATCCTTTGTCCCAAGACAATATCTTTTTATGGACTATAGGAGATAGGTGTAATAATCTATTAATTGATGCAGTTGACTCCTTTTGACCACAACTTGACCACAGCTGGGCTCCCTAGTGCCATCTACAAAAAGGAAAGCCACGAGGTTGAGCTGAGCTTCAAGGAAGCACCCTTAAAAAGCAGAATGTACTTTGGTCCTTTTTTACACTTTCAGTTTCTCACACAAACAAACTTAATTTTAAAAAAATTTTAAAACACAATGCATGACTCTGGCACATTCCTCAGGTTATAGGTCCTTTTCTGTCATTAAAAGCAGAGTTTTACCCGTCATTCACCCATTCTGTGTTCAGCCACTGCTATCTCCTTTCTTTACAACACACACAAACACACACACACACACACACACTAGAGAGACAGAGACAGAGAGAGAGAGAGAGACAGAGACAGAGAGCTACATGAGAACCATGAAACATTCCCTATTGGTTCAACAAACTTTGTTTTAGTATTTGATGTGCTCCAGAGAAACAGAACCAAATGGATGGATGGATGGATGGATGGATGGATGGATGGATGGATGGATGCATACACACACAGGTAGGTAGATATGTAGAGAGTAATAAGAGATTTAATATGAGAATTGGTCAGGAACTCCCTTCTCTAGCAAAGTGGAGAATCAGGGAAAAGGAAAGAGAGACAAAAGCACTGCTGATAAGTACACTTTGGCTGATTCTATTATAGATTACTTTAGCATCCAATAAATATTTAAAGAGCACTTCCTATGTTGAGGTACTGTTTAAGGCACCAGAGGCAGAGCTGACAAAATTACATCCCCACCCTCATGGGGCTTATATTCTAAAAGCAGGAAGTCGTCAGTGATTTTTAAATCAGTATAATGCTACAGGGTTCTACAAAAATACAAATCTGGGCCAGTGCTGAGTAGAGAGGATGATGGTGTTTTACCCACATGGTGAGGGAAAGCCTCTCTGAAAAACACAACATCACAGGAGAGACATGAATGAGACTCAGAAAGCAGCCAGGAAGCTACAGAAAGATGAGCCATCCTGGTCCAGCACCTGAAGAAGAGGCCTTCTTGGGGTGATGCTGAAGATCAGCAGGCTATAGCGAAGTGACAGGGAGTGGTAAGAAATGAGGCTGTAGAGGAAACAAGGACTCCATCAGAAAGGGTAGTGCAGCATATGATAAAAAGAAAATGTATTCCAGCAATTGTAAAAATCAAACTGATTACAGGAGCAGGGGAACAGCAAGATGAAACTTACTGTTGTAGAAGTGTCATTCTGATTGCTATATAGAGAAGTTCTAGGAGTGGCAAGTTGGAATCAGAGAAATGAGGTTATAATGCTAGTCCCAAAGTTTACAGGAATGAACAAGGTCTAAGAAGGACCAGGATAGGAGTACTGAAGATGGTAAAAAGTGAATCTAAAAGATATTTGGCCTGGTAAATAGTCCTGCCATTTACAGTGAAGGGAGAATAAGTTCTTTTGAAATATATTAGCTTTGCAATCCCCCCTGGACATCTACGATGATAAAATGGATACACGAGCATAAAGCTGAATAGAGACAGTGGGGCTTGAAATACGAATCTGATCATCTACTAAGAAATGAGATTTAGAACTATGGGTCTAGGGTGCTAGGTGAAAAAGAACAATGATCCGAACTGAAGCAGAGACTTCCCCAAGGAGGGTGTGGTTGAGTGGATCAAATACTGTTAAGAAATCAAATATGGGACTGACAATTGGCCATTGTATATACTACCTGGTAGTCAAGTGAGTTAGGCCTTTGTGTTTTTTCAATAGAGTGGTCATGTACAAAAGCCAGTTTGGCAATTGCTCAAGAGAGAATGAGAGACATCTAGTAAAAACAATTCTCAGATTACTGTAAATGGGAGCCAATAAATGGAGCAATAGAGAGGAATGCAAAGTTTTCTGTTTTGTTATTTTGTTTTGTTTCTTATGGAGGAAATTACAGTGTGTTTGTATGCTGATGGGAAAGATCCAGTAGAAACAGAAAAAAGATGGTACAGAAAAAAGGAAAAAACTTTTTTAAACAAAAGTTTTCAGTATCCCCAAAGAAGTTTGGATTCCAGTGTGCAGGCAGGGAAGTTGACTTTAGTTAGAAGCCAGAAATGGAGAGGAGGCAGGGTGTATGGGTACAAAATACAAGTTGGCTAGAAGATTTTATAAGAGAAGATATAGACTTTCTCATCTGATAGTGTTGTTGGCTTGCCTGTTTTTCTCAATGTACCAGCTAAAGAAGAAGGGTTAGTCCTTTAAGAAGAGGGAGATCTTAAGTGTAGAGTAAGATGACCAGAAAATGTAGTAGGACTGCTGGGCAGCCACCTAGAAGTTTATGATCATGAATGTACCCAAGGAGTGTGTGTATATATCAGATTCTATAGCCCGTGACCTTCATTGATCCTCTTTCTAAGATAATATAGTTTTTAAATCCTATCCAAGAAAACAAAACTAGAGTTTCTTATTTTTGAACTTTATGAAGATTTCTAAAGTATTTATTGAAAATGATTGAACACAAATTCTGAGAAAAACTGTTGGGAGAATGTATATATTTTAGGAAAAAAAAGACTGTTTTGTTTTTTCCCGCTATCTAAAACAATGTCTGGCACAGAGTTAATAAATAGTCAACAAATATTGAAAATATACACATTGAGTGAATGTATGTATATACTATTTTGCATGTACTGTATGAATACTCTACAGACATCTCTCTAATATCAATACTGATAGATTTCCCTCCAATTTAGGGTGGCTGCTGTATATAATAGCTACCTTCTTTCCAACATGCCCCTACTCCCACCAAGAGTAACCTAATACTTGCTCTCCTCCTAGCAACTAGTGACGTCACAGGCTCCTCCAGTCCCTAGCCACTACTTCACTCAACCCCACCTCAGCTCCTACAAGCCCCACCCCCACTCCTATAAAAGACACTTGCCAACCTGGCCATATTGCTTTTGTCTCTCCTTTGTTCAGAGACAGCCTGGCAGATTGTCCCTACAATAAAGGCTTGTTGTGGCCTGGCCTGGTCTTGGTTTTCAGCTTTTTACCTGACAAATACCTGCTGCTAACCTACCAAAAATCAATAGCCTTTGAAAGCTAAATTATTTAAATTTCTTACATGTTTATATAGTTTGTCAAAGTGAAAATAAAATTTTAATCTTAATGTTTTGTATCAGTCAATGTTTGTCACCATGAACAATAGAACCCTGAAAAAATAAAATTAACAATTTATGGTTTTTAAATACAAATCTCAATATGTATATAAGAAATGTAAATAATTCAACATTCAAATTTTTTTTTTTGTAATTTCTTGGCATTTACACTTCTGAAGTTCTTAAAGCTTAAAAGTACACCAAAAAATTTTGGACACCCTGAGCCATGGAGAGTGGGTTACAGCAGTTCTCGGTTCTTCCTGGGGAATATGAGAGAAGTTTCTCATCTCTCTGAGCCCTGTGCCAAAGATGCCCTCTTCTTACCTCCATTTCCTGGTCAGTGCATGGCCTTTGCTGGTGTTATACAAGCCCTAGGATGGTCTCTGCTAGAGGCTCTACCCAGCTTCTTTGAAGGATGTAAGTCACCATTTTCCCTCCCTGCCTTTAGAGGTCCGGGCCCGCTGGCGATTCATCCTCCATCCTCCCTTTGCAGAGTCCATCAGGCAATCAGACAGCATTCTGTGCCATCGCTATGGAGTCTCTTGCTCCTTGAAGCAGGAATCTGAATCGCAACTCTCACAAGGGTAGTGACACTCTCTTTGCAAGGCTCTTGAGGAAAGGTTTGCCCTGCGCTGGAGATCCAGTTGTAGGTTTTCAATGGAAATCCAATTCTCCAATTAAGTCCCTCTGTTGTAACAGAGTTTTGCCTGAGGCTAGTTAGGAACAGCAGCTTGTACTGTAACTTGGCATTTTCACTGGGGCGCCTTATTGTTCTTTCATCCACTTACCACAACAAAAACCCAGAGAGTAGGGAGTAGCAAAGCAGAGCAAAGAGGACAGGGAAAGCAGAAGAAAGCAACGGAGAGAAAAGACTTTCCCTGCAGAGCCTTGTGAGCTGAAGGTCTGGCTGGATCAGCAGAGGAGAGGACCACACGCTGCTCAGCCCTGGTCCACCTGCGCGGGGCGGGGGACGCACCCCTCTCAGCCCCGTTTTCCTGCATCCTATGGCCCCTCCTGACTCGGGTGATTCTCGCAGTTCTACAGAGTTAATATGCAAAGTGCAGTGGTCAGTGCACAGAAAATACCAAATGTAGACTTTGTTGTTTTGTAAGAAGTTTTATTAATTTGTATCAGACTCTTCCCTTTAAAAACAAAGTAACAATTTGATAACACACGTCAGAAGTTGGCAGCACTTTCAAAGCGTCTTGTTTGTTTGGGTCGGGGCGGAATACACACAAAATTTGTTTTACTCGTGTAATTTTTTTCCTCCCTAGAGTCATTTCAAATTATAAGCTTTGCCTTAAAATAAATAACTGCAATGTAAATAAAAAGCAGTATTAAGACATTACCAGAATATACAAAGTTAACAGAATTGTTTCAAAATATATTGATCTGAAAAACACACCAAAAATTGTGATAAAAAGAAAAAAAATCTTGACATTTAAACAATTGAGATAAAATCATGTATTCAGTATTCTATAATTGAAATTTTGACCCACAAGCAAAAAGAAAAATGCAATCAGGAACCAATAATCAATTTATCATTCATTTTCAACATGTTAAGAAAACATGAACAACCTCCAATTCTCCATTATCCTTACAATGACTAAATGTTTTACCATTTTATACATTTTTTTTAAATTCCAGAAATTATTCTATCATACAGGAGTACTTCAGTATATCATTGAAGATTATAAATTCCTTTATTAAGACAGCAAAAATATATGCATTCTTCACCCACATAAAAATAACAACTTTTACATATATTTATATATACGTAAAAATATATTTTTTACATATATTTATATATATTTTTACAAATATAGTCAGTGCTCAAATGCATCCAATTATCTCAGAAAAATGTCTTTTATAGTTGGCGCATTTGAATCTAGATCTAAACAATTTACTCATCTTTTAGTTTGACTATGTAACATACTTCTTAATTGTCTTTTTTTTTTAAGACAGGGACACAGGGTCTCATTGAGTCACTAAGCTGCCCCCCAGGCTGGGCTCAAACTTAAGATCCTCTTGTCTCGGCCTCCCAAGTAGCTGGGATTGCAGGCTTGCTTCACCATGCACAGCTTCTTAATTGTCTTTTAATCTGTAAATTCTTTTTGATTACTTTAATTGATTTGTTGAAGAAGCTAATTCATTTGTTCATAGAATTTCCCACATTCTATTTTTGACATGCTGCAATTAATTGATGTCATTTAACACATTTCTCTGTCCCCATAATTCTTGTAAAAGCAAAGAATAAATTTCTGGGCTTTATTAGAATCAAGTTCAGATTTGGCAAAGATAATTCACAGGTTACTGGGTAGTTTATTCTATCACATTAGGAAGCACATATCATCTTTTCCCTCTGTGCTCTTAAGATTGATCCTTAAATTCAAATATTACAGTCTTGTTCATCCATTAAACATTTTCTCACCAGCATTTCACCAAATCCTCTTACTGGCCTTTGATGATCATTTATTTTCTTAAAGGTAGCAAAAAGATACTAATTTCTGACTGTATGACTCTTTCTGCAGTTATTAGCTGGCTTCTCTAAAGTTCCGGCAGCCATGAGAATGTCTCTTTGTATGTCTGTTTTTCAATAAAATATTTGATGCTATTAATACACTGTCAATTATTAATATTTTCATGATCAACATTCTCTTATGTGGGAATGAGAACATCTTCAAGTTCCTTTGTCTGTGACACAAATATCATGATAGGTTAAGTGATAACAAGATTTTTCAGTCTTATCATGTTTATCTACTGCCCCAGACCTAACCCAACCAAGACTTCCTAGTTACTTTTAATGAGATATTATTCTTAGGATCTACCATCTGAGTGAAAGGCACACTTGTTTGTAATGGACTGAACAATCTGTCAACACCAGAGTTACCCAAAAAAGATTTCTGCAATGATGGAAATATTCCATAGCTAAGCTGTCCAATATGGTAGCCACTAGCCACGTATGGCTCCTGGACTCTTGAAATATGGTTACTAAGCCTAAAGATCTGAATTTTTCATTTTACTTCCTTTTCTTAATTTAAATAGCTGCATATGACTAGATACCTTGTTGGATAGTTCAGATCTACAGTATGGAAATTGTTTTCTTTTTAAATACCACTAATTTCTTTGACAGTTTTCCCATGGAGAGTTGGGGCTATTCTCCCCCTCTGACACTAGTCTAGGTGGGCTGTGAACTGCTTAGACAATTGCAGAAAGGTGAAAGAGATGCCATGTGACTTCCATGTCTAGGTCATAAAAGTCCTTTCAGTTTTATGATTGAGTGTTTTATAACCTGTATTTTCCAGATCCCCATTCTGAGGAGATTCAATCTGTAGGAAGCTAATTCCCAAGTTGAAAGCCCAGCCACATGGAGAGTGCCACTCCAGAAGCCTCATGAAGGCACTTCATTTAATACTATTTCATCCTCAATAAGTCACTAGGTTTATGAATAAAGGCTGTTGGGATCTTCCGGACCAGCACTTCAGCTGGATGAGTGCATCGGTATATGATAGGAGGAACAAAAGAATCATCTAGACATGTCTTGACCAAATTCCTGACTCACAGAATTCATGACCATAACAAAATGGTTGCTCTTTGACAGCAATGAGTTTGTAGTATGCTTTGATACACATCACTGACAGATGTGTATCTGTTAGTATTTGGTACATGGAATTGAGATGCTATGATAGCAAAAACCCAAAACTCGTGGCCTTGACCTTGAAAATGGGTGTTGTGTGGAAGCTGGAGGAATCTTGAAGAGCTTGAGGAAGGCTGATAAACACTTTCCATACCTACCTGGTCATGTAACTGTCCTGGTGGCTCTGGCTAGAAACACACATTCCCATTCCTAGATTTCATCCCTGAATATTTAAATCCAGAAAATCTGAGGTTGGGCAAGAAGTATATATTTAAAATAAACTGACTAAAGTAGGCAAGGTTGACAATCATTGAGTTAAATCCTAGAATGCCATGATCCTCATGATAAACAATTTAATTAGAAAAAGATTTAAAATGCAATATTAAATGCATGAAAATATTTCATGCACAAAAATATACAATGCAATATAATTATAATGAAAAGTGTAGTAAGTGATGTAAATGTTCACTAACAGGCAGTTAGTTAAATATAGTATAAGCTTATTAGAATGTCAGATAACCAGTAAAATAATCTTTTTAAAAAGAAATTATAGATAAAATTATTAATATCAAATATTGAAAATAGAGTATTAATATTATGATAAATTGATGATATATTAACATACAGAGGAAAAAATTGGAGAAAATACAACTAAATATTACCATATTTTATATCTAAATGGTAACAATAATAATTTTTTACTTCTCTTTCATTATTTCCAGTTTGCTGCAAATAGTACATTTTTTATAATAAAAAATAGATGAACATACACTTCTTGACTCAGAATCAAGAAAGAAAAATGCAGGCAGGAAGAGAATGTAGAAAAAAGCAGGCAAGAAAGAAAAAGCAGGTGGAATAGCAGAGGGGCATTGCAATAGTCAACAGCAAGCAGGCAGGTGAGAGCACATTGGCCCTCTCTCTGCCCCTTATATTTTATGCAGGCTACCCTCCCTAGGGTGGGTGTAACACTCATATCATTAATCTTGGCCAGAGTGGATTGATTTAGTAATCACACACTTTTAATCCCAGCATCACACACATCCCACATGTTCCCATGAGTGTAAAATGCTAGAAGAGCCCAAACTAACATGGAATGGAAATAATTTCTGTAGGCTGGAGATGGAGCAGGTATGTAGGAAAATGCTCTGAACCCAGAGATGACCCTGGGCCTCAGCAGGGAAAGGACCAGGAACTGCATGAGGAAGGGACAGGTGAGCCCTCTCCCCACCCCAAGGGATCTTCCCCAAAGGGCTTTGCTATTCTCTCTCTGTGTTTCATTCCTGCTTCAGATTTAGCATACTGTTTCATGCATGAAGTGATCAGTTCAACTCAGTCCTTCCAAATGAATAACAAGAAAAAATGCTGGGTGAAGCTTTGGTCAGTGGATGTCAGGCATGTGCATGAGATCTGCTATAAACCTACAGCTGGCCTTCATGGAAAGGTGGAACAAGGGACAAATGGGAAGTTCTGGACCTCGGCATTTTTTCTTTTCCTTCAAGTGATATGTATAGTTTTATTGTTATATTTTTATTTAACTTATTAAAATGAGCAAATACATGAGAAATTGTTTAAGACCATAGAGTGCATTTTGTGGTAGGTAGAGTTCCAAGATAGTTCTTAAGATTCCTGCCCTTTGGTGCAGACACTGTTGAGAGTCCCCAGCCCCTGGTTTGAGGACTGGTAGCTGTCAGTGGCCTATTAGGAATCAGGACACACTGCAGGAAGTGAGCTGCAGGCAAGCCTGTGAAGCTTCATCTGTACTTACCCCACTTCCCATTGTTGGCATGACGGCCTGAGCTCTGCCTCCTGTCAGATCAGTGGAAGCATTAGATTTTATACTGTGAATTGTACATGCCAGGAATCTAGGGTGCATGCTTCTTATGAACATCTAATGTAATAATAGTAATAGAAATAAAGTGCACAATGAATAATACAATGCAGTTGAATCATCCCAAGATCATGGAAAAATTGTCTTCCATGAAAACCCGTCTGTTATAACTTATGTTTAGATGTCCCTCTAAAGTCTCATGTGGCCATAGGGGAGACTTTTCAGAGGTGGCTGGATCTACTCATGTTCACAACTCATGGGAACATGTGGGATGCAACCTCTGTATAAAGCTGCTTCCATTCAGTATTCAGTATCCTCCATGTTGCCATCTGTTATCAAGATTTGTTCCACAGTGACCAGCTTAGCCAGACAGGTGGAGAGGTCCCTGGCCAATTGGAGCCCTGCTCCTTCCAACCCATGCCATGCCCACCGGCAACCAGCCAGATGGTGAGGACCCCCTTGCCACGACCACAGCACCAGCTTAGTCACGCAGACACCTGCAGCCCACCACCCCTCCCCCTGCCCCTGGCCTCCTGGCTGTGCCACTACCTGGTTCCACACTACAAAGGCACAGGGGTATATAAAGGTCATTGTCCTGAGCTCCAGAAGATAGAACAGAAGTGAACAACAGATAGAGGGCCTCTCTCAGGCTCCTTGATGAAAACTGAAGTGCACTGGAAAAGTGAAGAGAATCTCTGCAATAAAGGCACCCCAGACCACAGTAGTTGGTAAGTTGGAGGGATCACCACCTCCCATCAAAAGCTGGACTATCTTCAGGGGAAGGGCAGCTGGAACCTGCACTAGAACCTTGCAGAGTTCAACCCTGCAAGAGAACAGGGAACTCAGCTTGGGCCTTCCAGCCAGAAATCTGCTTGAATCTCATGGGTTTGCTACTGGCTTGCTGAGACTCGTTGACTTATACCTACACACTGCTGCCCACATTGTTTATTGTGACAGCAGAGACATACCATTTTTATTTTTTATTTGTTAGATTCAAAATTATTATTTTTTGCTCTTATTTTTAACTTTTTTCTTTTTCTACTCTTTTAAATTTTTAATTTTCTCTTCTTTTATCTTTCTTTTTTCTTTCTCTCTCTGACTCACTCTCTTGCTGTCCCACATTGCTCTTCATCTCCCTTTGTGTTACTCTTCTGGCTCTAATTTGGATTTCGTCTTTATTTTCTTTTCTTCTCTTTTCCATCTCTTGCCTGTGTCCTCTGACCTCACTGCTAACCTTCCCCTATCCTTCTACGTATCTATCCCTTCCTCCCCAATGCCTCCTAACTCCCCATCCTGAAGGGTAAAGTTGTTATATTGAAGAGTTTATTTACTATAAACATATGTTGGGTTGTTCCTCGATTTTGATTTAATTCACACTTAAAGGTGATAGATTAATAACTACCACAAATTGTCATTTTCTAAGATGTATTTGATGCTATGGTGTTGCTGATTGTATCACTTGGGCTAAGATGCTGGCATTGATCTAATCAGTTGTCCTTCCTGGTATAATGAAAATGAGAGAGCCTCAGAGTCATTAGAGAGTCAAAACCTAAAAACCAGCTATATCTGGAAGACATCTCAGAGAAGCAATCATTCCATAAGGGTTCTAACTACAAGCAACAAAGATACTTACAATAAACAATTTCAAAGTATCAACCCAGGAATTAAACCAAGGACAGTACCAAAAACAAAAATGAGAAGGCATTTGAGCAAGGCACAAACTCAGACTTCCAGCCCAAGAAAGGCAAATTCTGGGGGAAATGAGGTGGAAAACTGATAATCAACCACCTGGACACCCTGAACAGATAGCACAGGAAGCAACAAAACAGATGAATAAGGCTCTAGAAAAATTCAAAGGAGAAATAATTTCCCAGATAACTACAGAGATGGTGAGCAGAGTGAAAGACATGATTAGAGGCTCTAGAACAGAAAGAGATTAAAAAAACAGATGAGCTCAGAACCATGCTAGAAGACATGAATGCCCAGCATGAGAAAGAAATGGAAACCATGAAACAGATTCAAACAGATGTCCAGGAGATTAAAAACTCCATTGAAAGTATGCACAGCAGATTAAGGGACTATGAAGATAGAATATCAGATATAGAAGACAGGATTGCACTTAGTTACCATGAAAAGAGAGATCTCTTCAAAATAGTAAGGGACCACGAGAAATCAATCCAGCAGCTGCTAGATAATGCAAAGAAAAACAACTTAAGACTGATAGGAGTCCACAGAAAAGCAAGAAAAAGTACAACTGACATGAAAAATTTGTTCACAGAAATAATAGTTGAAAACTTCCCTGACAGAGGTAGAGAATTGGACATACAGATAAATGAAGCATATAGAACTCCAGCTAACCATGATCAAAAATATCTACACCTAGACATATAATAGTCAAGATACCAGAAACCCAACAGAAGTACAAAATCCTACAAGCAGATAAAGAAAAAAAACAAATCACATGCAAAGGAAAGCCCATCAGAATCACAGCAGACTTCTCAACACAAACGTTCAACTCAAGAAGAGCCTTGAGTAAGTATTTCAAGCCCTAAAAGAAAATAACTTCCAAACTAGACTGTTGTATCCTGCAAAATTATCTTTCAAAAGATAATTTGGGGAAAGTAGATTCTTCCTCAACAAAGAACACCGGAGAAATTTCATGAACACCAAACCAGCACTCCAAAAATTCTAAACAATATCCTACAAAAAGACAATGAAGGTCACAACTCCAGGAGGCCCAACAGAGGGAAGCCACCAGGCAAGGTAAGAAACTAAAGGGAAAGAGGGAAAAATAAGAAATAAAAGAGCCAACAATAGTAAAATATTATGACAAGGATGAGTCAATAACTATCAATTATAACCATCAATGTTAATGGCCTCAATTCACCAATCAAAAGAAATAGACTGGCAGAATGGATTAAGAAGGAAAATCCAACAACATGCTGTATAAAAGAAACACACCTAACTCAAAAGGAAATTCATAGACTGAAAGTAAAAGTATGGAAAACAGTTCTCCATGCTACAGGAACTGGAAAAAAGCAGGGGACACAATCTTATCTGCAGACAGAGTAGATTTGAAAACTAATTAAGAGAGACACAGATGGTCACTACATCCTTGTGAAGGGAACAATCCAAGAGGAAGAGATGACAATCCTAAATATGTATGCACTAAATAAAAATGCCCCCAACTATACAAAACAAACATAAATGGAAGTGAAAAACCAAATAAGCACTAATACAATTGTAGAGGAGGACCTCAATACCCCACTATTACAAATAGACAGATCATCTAGACAAAACATTAACAAGGAAATTCTAGAACTGAACCAAGCTATTGAAAAAATGGACTCAATAGATGTTTACAGAGTATTCCACCACTCAAAATCAGAATACACATTCTTTTCAGCTGCCCATGGGTCATTCTCCAAAATAGACCACATGCTAGCTCATAGGACATGTCTAAGTAAATGTAAAAGAATTGCAGTTACCTCATGTATATTATCAGACTATAGTGCAATAAAATTGGAGATCAGTAACATAAGAAACTGCAAAACACCCACAAACACATGGAAATTGAATAATACCCTCCGGAACAAACAATGGGTGACAGAGGAAATTCAAGAAGAAATTAGACAGTTTCTACAAGTAAATAATAATGCCAGTACAATATACAGGAATCTATGGAACACAATGAAAGCAGTTCTACATGGGACATTTACAGCTGTGAATGCCCATATTAGGAAAACAGAGAGAACTCAAACAACCTAATGCAGAACCTCAAGCTCCTAGAAAAAGAAGAGCATAACAAACCCAAAGCTCATACAAAAAAGGAAAATATAAAGATCAGAGCAGAAATTAATGCAATGGAGACTAAGAGAATGATACAAAAAATTAATGAATCAAAGAATTGGTTTTTTGAAAGAATAAATACAATTGATAAATCTTTAACCAACCTTATCAAAAAAGGAAAGAAAAGGCTCAATCCATGCAATTAAGGATGAACAAAGTGAAGTCACAACAGACTGAGCAGAAATCCAGAGGATCATCAATACCTACTTGGAGAACCTCTACGCTAACAAAATGGAAAACACAGAAGAAATGAACAGACTCCTAGATACATACGAATTGCCAAAGTTAAATGAAAAAGATATAGAAATTCTAAACACCCCAATTACAATGAGGGAAATTGAAAATGCAATAAAAAATTTACCAACAAAGAAAAGCCCAGGCCCTGAAGGTTTCACTGTCGAATTCTACAAGACATTTAAAGAAGAACTATTGCCATTACACTTTAAACTCATCAAGGAAATAGAAAGGGAAGCAATACTTCCAAATTCATTCCTGGAAGCAAGTGTTAATTTGATTCCAAAACCAGGGAAAGACCCAATCCAAAAAGTGAACTACAGGCAAATCTCCCTACTGAACATAGATGCAAAAATCCTCAATAAGATACTGGCAAACAGAATACAGAGGGTCATCAAGAAGGTCACATACCCTGACCAAGTAGGATTTATCCCAGGGATGCAAGGATGGTTCAACATATATAAATCAGTAAATGTCATACACTATATTAACAGAGTCAAGGACTAAAACCATATGATCATCTCAATAGATGCAGAAAAGGCATTTGACGACATTCCACCCATTCATTCCCATTCATGATAAAACACCCATTCATGACAAAAGAAAAAAACAAAACTACAGTAAATTGGAATAGAAGGTCTTTATCTCAACCAGATTAAGGCTATCTATGAAAAACCAAGAGCCAACATGATACTAAATGGTCAAAAACTGAAAACTTTC
>NW_004624915.1:2419628-2430264 GCF_000247695.1 Heterocephalus glaber
AATCAACAACTGGAATCTCATCCTATTAAAAAGCTGCACTGCAAGAGAAACCACCAACAGAGCTAAGAGACAACCTACAATGTGGGAAAAAATTTCTAGCAGCTGTACCTCAGACAAAGGTCTACTATCTAGAATACATAAAGAACTCAAAAAAATCAGACCCCCCCCAAATATAATGACCCAATTCAAAAATGGCTATCTGAAATGAACAGACATTTCTCAGACAAAGAAATAAAAGTAGCAATTAAACATATGAAAAATGTTCAACATCACTGGTCATTTGAGGGATGCAGATGAAAACAATGCTGGGATTTTACCTCACTCCAGAAGAAATCAACCAATAACAAATGCTGGTGGAGTTATGGGGAAAAAGAAACCCTTCTTCACTGTTGGTGGGAGTGCAGACTGGTGCAACTACTGTAGAAATCAATACAACTACATCAGACAACTAGGAGTGGAAGTCCCACTTGACCCAGCTATCCCTCTGCTGAGTATCTTCCCAAAAGAATTAAAAGAATCATACCACAGCGATATATGTGCACCCATGTTCATAGCAACACAATTTGTAATAGCTAAAACTTGGGAACAGCCCAGTTGCCCATCAACTGGAGACTGGATGAAGAAGATGTGGGGTTTTTTTTATAAAATGGAGTACTACTCAGCCATAAAGAATGAGAAACTAGAGACATATATAGATAAGTTGATGCACATTGAGGCCGTACTCTTAAGTGAAATGAATAGGACACACATGTGTAAATACCGAATAGTTTCTCTAGTGTGAAAAACTAAAAGTGTAAATAAGGGTCAAATTGTATAATTGATATTGTGAAATAGGAAGAAAAGGTCTAAACGAGTAGGGGAAGTAAGAAGGGTAGGGGAAAGATAAGAAGGAAAAAGAAAAAATACAAGAAAAGGGAAAAAATGCAAACAAAGTCTTTGTAAATACAGAAGGGTGGAGGGGTTGAAGGGAGGGCAGGGGAATGGGGAAAAAATAAGAACCAAGATAGATCATGTAAAGGTACAAGATCCCAATGATGAATGTAACTGTACTGTATACCTAAAATATACCAATAAAGTTAATGGAAAAAAAATAAAGAGAAGATTCAAAATTTTGTCACAACCCAGAAGACAATGGTAAGAATACATTATAGTAAGTACTAAGTGTGTTATATATTTTAATTTAATATTTACCCTAGCTTTATAAAGTAGGTGCATAGCCCCATTTTTCAGGTGATAAAAAAATGAGACTCAGGGCAGTTAACATAATTCTGCTTAGGAAACATAGACGGTTAGAGGAAGAGGTTGAGCTTCAAACTCAAATCTGTCTTTATCTCCACACCTATATTCTTAATGTATGCACTCCTCTTGACTGTCTTCCCTATCCTAAAAGCCTTGTTTGGGTATTTTACCATATCCCTCTTCCTTAATGAAACTTATGATTACCTACATTATCTTGTTTATTATCTTATTTGTGTTCAGCATTCTCTCCTGAAATAAAAGCTCCAAGAGCAAATGGATTTTATCTACCAGGTTCACTGTCATTTCCATGTCCTAGCACATAATAGTCATTTAACCAAATGTTTCTAAATGTAATAAATAAGTATTCTTGCTCAAAAAACTTAATTTGAATCAAAAGTTGAACCAAAGCCCAGATCAAGGCTTTTTCCACAGCTATATTCTCCATTCTCTCGAGCCTGATGAATGTCTGCCTGCTTTCATAATAACTATCCTGGTGAGACACCCTCTGTATACACAACACGGCTTAGGAAGAGTGGGTATATAAAGAAAAATAAATTCTCATCTCTGGTCCAGAGGGATCTGCAGCAAGCTGCAAAGATAAGGACTATGCCTTTAAAAAGTAACTCCCCTTCACAGCAGCCTACCTTCAGTGTCCAGTGAGCAGCTGTTGATAACAAAGATTATCTTTCTGCAGAAATTTCAGTTCCAAGGAAATCTAATGCATCTCTAAGGTGAAGAGAAAGGAAGACTTTAATTTGCCAACTCTGACATCCTCAGCACCTGCTGTTAATCACACACCTGCACTCAGGCGTGATTTAGTGGCTCCTGTGATTGGCCATTCAATTGCTGTCTCTGGAGATCACTGTCCCAGCTGAATATCCAGGGACCACATTCATCAAAAGCATAATTTGAGCAGAACGTGACTTTTTCCAAAGCTGGAGAGACAGCATCCGCAAGAAAAATTGACAATATCTTTAAAGGAAAGTTGGCTGGCTCTGAGGATAACAGAGAATGATTTTTATTTTTACTATTAAAAGGAAAACATCATATTCTCAGGGGTGGTTTCAAAAGTACTGGGGTATTTTTGACCACCCATGAAAACAAACATGATGCTAACCAGGAATTCAGCAGCTACCACTACAGTGCACAGAGGATAACAGAATTCCCAGCCACTGAGTTAATTAAGTGATGTCAAAGGACAGAAAGGTGAGGTGGCAAAAGCGCTGCACCGAGACATATCTGTTGTGAAGCTTCCTCTCTGACTGCCCACCAACCCTCCCACCTGGAGGACTCAAGAAAAGCAGGTGGGCCAGGCTGAGCCAATTACAGGATCCACCCTCAGCTCCGATGATTGGTTAAATATGGCTAACAGCAGAGCCTTCTCCAGTATTTCCCTCTTGGAGTTGGAGGGAAGAATCCTTCTTGCTCCATTGTTGTATAAGCATATAACCCAGAGATTCCTGTAACTATATGGAAGAGTCTGAGCAAATGAAGCCAAAACACAGAGAACCTAGAATAAAGATAGATATATAGATAGAATCAATTCTCCAAGTTTAGTCATAGTTTCCAAAGCTGTCTCTCCTTGTAGTTCCTATGAAAGTTACTTAGGATCCTTCCAATAGTTCCTCTCTGCTCCTTTAGCTACTTTCAGTTTAGTTACTGTCATTAGCAATACATACATAACTGGCGAAAACAGAAATTAGTATCCAGAAATGGGAAGATAAAATTACACACCTTTAAATAGAATGGCCTTATTAGACACAAAGTAGAGGCAATGAGTATTACTCCATTCCCATCTGGGAAGGCAAAAATTCTACAGAAAAAAACGTAGATGTTCACTATTACCTCTTGTGTCTTGGCAGACAAGCCATGATAATATTTTGGTGGTTTAGTATAAAAATATTTAAAATTTAAGAACATGCTAGATACTTCTTATACACTTCAGAAAGGTCCTATAAGAAAAAAACAAGCCTCAATGTAAGTTGGCATTTCTTGAAATGTAATAGTGGGGGAAATGAGATTGATATACAGTATTGCTAAAGGAGAAGCCCTTTCTGTCTGTGGCTAGTGATCCAAAGCTACAGAGACAACTATGTCACCTACAAAACCACTACAGATGAACCTTCTGCCCACAGTAAAGTTATTTCATTGATGAGGAGGAGAGATGCCCAGGAATGACCTAGAAATGAGGACAGACTGACCACCCAGACTAAACAACTCCTGCTGTCCACCTCTCCCTGAGAAAGGATAGCAATTTTTCCCACCACAAAGCACAAATAATTGAGATGTAGTCAGGGGCCAGAGGGAGCTTAGCTCTATTTTACCAATTCAGCCTATTGCTTCAGTTGCTCTGAGGCAGGCCCAACGAAGTTATTAAACAGAGTCCATAGAAGAATGAGCAAAGTCCTATAGATCTGTTTCCAGCAAACAAGAAACTTCAAAGGCAGGATCTAGAGTTAAGTGTTGTGACTCAGTAAAATTTTTTGTTTTTAATAAATCAATAGGACCCATCAAAATGAACTCAATCTTAGAATCCAACTAGCTGCTTAAGGAGATGTTTTTCTGGAGAAACTCCTAAACAACAACAACAAAAACAAAAGCCCTATACTTGCTCAGACTCTAAGGTAGTCCCCTGGCCATGGTGACCACAGTGACAGCAAGGAGCCTTCTGAAAGCATACAGCCTTCTGTGGGCTGTCTCTATATTTATTGTGGCCATGAAGGGAAATGATCAGGAAAAGAATACCAAAGACCTCACAGTACCAAGGACAAAGTCAAAGCTGGACATGCCTTACTAAAGGAGAGGACTAAAGGAGGGGACCACTGTGAATGAGATCCATGCCAGCCATACTGAATGGAATACAGCATATTCTCCAAAGTTGTACCACTACATCTTGTTTATCCGTTTCCCCACTTCTAAACAGGAATTTTTTATTGTGACTATATGATTTTTCCTGGATTGTTCTGTCTTGGATGGGCTGAAAATGGTTAAATTAGAGAGATTTGATCATGGCCACCTAAGGGGCAAAAGAGTGAGAGTCCAAATTTTGCACTAGAGGGAAAGGGCAGGTACCCTGAGGAGGAGCTAAAGAGAAAGTCTGATACCTGAAGGGTAAATAAAAAGAGAAGCCTGCTGGGCCAAAATCCAGTGCCTGGGGGAGTAGTAAGGAAAAATCTGGATCAGGGCACCCCACCCCTCCCCAGGTACAGCCTATGATAGCTATCATGGAAGAGGATTCTGCTAACTAAAGGAGGGAGCTGGCTCTTCAGCTGCATGCTTGACTGATGGAATAGGCACATAATCATGCTAACCTCCCCACTGGGAAGAGGATTGCTGCAAGTGAGATACATACAAGAGAAAGCTTCAGAAAAACTAAATGCTGGGAAAACAGTGTATGAGACAACACCAGCACTCACTCGGGTTTTGTAAACTGTAGTACTCCAGGAATACTCAGCATTTGTGAGTAGTGGGAGAAGGCTTGCCCAAACCAGAAAAAATTAGCTGCTCCTTCCTCCCACATACAACAGTAGTCCAATGCTTGTGGGACTTCAATGTGTACCACACACACTTGCTTGTCAGCGGGCTCTCAAAGGGGAGCCCCCAGCACCCTCTTCCTGGGGATTGTAGAGGCCAGAGAGATCCTGGACTGCACTCAATTCATTAGTCAGAAAGTAAAATTCTTGGAACAGTGAACGACAAGAGGAGGGACAGAGGGCAGTACCAGGTCAGAGGGCTTCTAGCGTTGCACTAAGCAAAAGGCTTATGGAGGCCTGTGGAAGCCCTCTGGCCTAAATGGAGAGCAGTTAACACTAAGAAGTGTAGGCAACACAGATTTCACTAGTAAGGAGCCATAGATCACATCTCTAGATACACAAGGGAGAAATGGAAGATCTGGCAGTGCCAGACCAGAGTAAGCCCTCTCCTATTGTTTCCCCAAACACCAGAAAGACTGAGACAGCATGAACTCCTGCTCACCACCCACTGTCCTGCACTGGCAAAAAAGGCCCTTTGTCAAGCCTAGGGCCTGTGCCAGGTCCAGGGGTGGATCAGAGAGCAGAGCTCTTTTTCTTTTTTCTCTCCTTTTTTTTTTTTTTTTTTTTTTTTGGTGTGTTTCAAGCACAATCATGGTAGATGATCACATTCATCGTGGGAAGCTGGTACACATATATAACACATTTTAATTCTTTTTTCATTTTCTTCCACACCTCTACTTCCACCTCTTGTTCCCCTACTCTTTTGAAAAATATCTATCTCCCTATTTCATATTTTCTGTTATTTTGCTCTCTAATTTTGGGTTTCTCATATAAAAGCTCTGAGACAGAGATGACAAAAGTGACAGAAAGAGGCACTTGGGTCAGAGGGCTTCTGACAAAAGAAAAGAAAATCTTTATAGAGGGAAAGCATGGATGACAGTAGGATTTGCCCTGAAGTGAATAGGAGTGGGAAGTCCCTGGAACTTGACAGAGAACCAGGTGTTGAGCAAACTACACCACATCTGCTTCTTCCCAATCAACTGAGGCAGTCAAGTCTTGGGACAGTGACAAAGGCCTGCAGTTAACCACTCCCCAAGCACAGCTGGTGGCCAGGAGGCAGGTTCAGAGATCAGCAGCCCTCAAAGCTACTGGGCAAGCAATTAAGCAGTCTGGCGGGGCAGGGGACACCAGCTTGTGAGCTCACAGTGACATAAACAGAGCTGTGAGGATGCTCTGGGTTAATGCCATAGCAACTGCATGAAGGTTTTTTGTTTATTTCCTTGCTTTTTTGTTCTGGGTTTTCTTCTCTCTTTCTTACTTCTTTGTTAATATTATTTTATTTTAATCTATTTTTAAAAATCTTTTTATTTATCCTAGTCTCTCTTTTGGCTTTTCTTCTCTCTTTTTAAAACTTTCTTATCGCTTCTTGGCCTTTTGGCTAAGATCAAGTGTAGTATCTGTTTTAAAACTTTCTTTCCTCACTAACCTTTTTCTTCTCCCTTCCTCATTGTATTTCATTTTCCCTCTCTTCCTCTCCCCCTTTCATATGACATATATATAGCAGGAACCTGTATATGTGCAAAATAGAGTAAAAATTATCCAGTGCTTTAACTTTAATAATACTATTCACTAGCATGTCAGGGTAACCCTTAACAAAATTGTGCTTAGAAAAGACAAACAAAACTAACTACATTACTAGGTTCTGACCATTTCACAGCTTCCCTCAGTCTCTACCTACAATTTCATCCCTCTGTATGCCTCTTCCTACCTCCACAGATACTCAAACCCCCTCAACACTAGCTCTCTAAGCCAGCCATGGAAATAATTCCAGCAAAGTCCAACCTCCTGTCCAGTTTTCACCTACTGACATTTCTCTTATCTCCCTTCCTTCTTACTAATTTACTTCATCCTTTTCCCCTTGCACATTCCTTCTTCCCATCCTCTACATCCCAGACTAACCATAATTAGCAATATACTATAATCTCTAGAGGGCATTGATAAAAGGTTGAAATTGTAAACACAAGTTTTAATGTTCATGACTGATTTATAGTTGGATCTGTTGATGGTGTTAGAAGCAGAAGGAATTCTCTCTTTAAAATACAGTGACTGGGTCCAACTCAATTAAACTGAATAGGTTGAAGTGGAAGACAATACCTCTCAACAAATAAGGCCAAGACCTCATCACTGGAAAACAGAACCTAACTAAAGAAATCGCCATACTACCAGCAAAGTCTCTTCATTCTCTTTGACCTCAACCCTCAGTACAAAAAAAGAACAAAAACATGAAAAAACAGCAATAAAGTGCCCCCAAAAACTCCCAACTCCTACAAACCAGAACTAAGGGGCACCAATCAAAAGGAAACTAAACACCAAATGACTGAACTGTACGAAATGATCAAAGATGAAGCAAAGAAATGTGACAAGTTTAAAGATGATACAACCAAACAGATAGAGGATTTGATAAACAAATTGATCAATGCATATAAAGAGTCAGATAAAAGCGCAATGACCCGAGTTCGATCCCCGGTACCAAAAAAAAAAAAGAGTCAGATAAAAACGTGCAGAGCTAAAGGAAACCAAACTGTGAGTGACAAATTTACTAAGGGAGCAGAGTCCATGAAAAGGTGTCAAACAAAAATCCAGGAGATAAAGAATTCTATTCAATATCTGAGCAGCAGAAATGATGAATGTGAGAAGACAAATCTGATATTCGTGATCATATACTCAGAGATAAATTAAAAACAATGAAACAGCAAAGAATATTGATCCAACAGCTACTAGATGACTCAAAGGAGCCTAATTGGAGTTAGAGAAAAATCAGAAAACAGCAGACATGAAATATAAAATCTGCTTACAGATCATAGCAGAAAACATCTGTAGTATGGGAAAAGAACTCAACGTACAAATAAGCAAAGCATATAGAACCCGAAATATTTACAATGAAAGAATAAACTCCCCATGAAACATCATAGTCAAAATCCCAGGAGTTAAACAAAATAATAGAACCTTAAAAGCTGTCAGAGAAAAGAAAAACAATCACTTATAAAAATCAATCCATGAGGATTACAACGGACTTCTCTACACAAATTTTAAAGACCAGGAGAGCTTGAAGTAAAATGTTTGGAGTCATAAAAATAAAGAACATCTAACCCAGACTATTATATCCTCCAAAACTATCTTTCAAAATTGATAGACAAGTAAAGATATTACATGACAAAGAAAACTTTAAGAAATTTATGAACCCCAAACTATCACTCCAAAAATACTTAAGAATATCCTAGACAGAGACAATGCACCCAACAAAGTCAAAATCTCAGATGGAGTGAATACATCAAGTAAGATTTGCAGCTAAACAAAAAGGGAAAAATAAAAGGCTCACCAACAGAAAAAGAGCACTATAACAAGAATAAGTGAATAACTTTCAGTAGTAACTCTCAATGTTAATGCCTTCGAGTCACTAATTAAAAGACACAGATTAGCAGAATGGATTTTTATAAAACTAATTTAGCTTCCTACAAGTTACACATCTAATCCAAAAAATAATTAATAGATTAGCCAGGTATGGTGGCGCACACCCATAATCCTAACACTCAGGAGGTTGAGGCAGGAGATCGCCATGAGTTCAAGGCCAGCCTGGGCTCCATAGTGAGTTTAAAGCTATCTGAACTACATAGTGAAACCCTGTCTGAAAAAAAAAATTTCATAGACTAAAGATCAAAGGATAGAGAACAATATTTCCTGCACCAGGACCCAGAAAGCAAGCAAGAGTAGCAATCTTATGCTCAAAGAGGACTTCAAGCTAAAATCAATCAAAAGAAGGAGGTAAAGAAGGTTACAATGTATTAGTTAAGAGAACAATTCAACAGGAAGAGTTAACAATTGTAAATATATATGCACTGGACACCGTTGCACCCAACTTCATAAAATAAACACTACCACACATAAAATATCAAATAAATATCAACACAATCAGCGTGGAGAACCTCAGTACACCACTTTCACAAATAAACAGATAAAATAACAACAAAGAAATATCAGATCTGAACCACATCTTGGAATAAATGGACTAATAAATCTCTACAGGCTGTTTTACCCCATGACAACAGAATACACATTCTTCTCAGCATCATATGGAACT
The DNA here is from genome assembly GCF_000247695.1 of Heterocephalus glaber. The sequence continues at coordinate 2,428,479 of NW_004624915.1, forward strand.
TCCTCCAAAGAAGACCACAGACTAGTCCACAAACTGCTTCAATAAATACAAAAGAATGTGAAATTATCCCATGTATACTATCAGATCATAGTATTCTGAAACTAGAAGTCAATGGCAAAGAAGCCACAGAAATTTTTCAAACACTTGGGTATTAAATAAAACACTACTGACTAATAAATATGTCACAGAAAAAATTAAACAATTTCCAGAATCAAACAACAACACCAGTACAACATTCTATAACCTATAGGACACAATGAAGTCAGTCTGAAGGAAAGTTTATAGCAATGAATGGCCACATCAGAAAAACAGAGCAATGCCCCAACAAATATTTTAACAATGTACCTTAAGACCTGAAAAAACAAAAAGTCTAAATCCAAACTGAGTACAAGGAAGGAAATCACAAAGATCAAAAGAGAAATTAGTGAAATCAAGACCAAAAAAAAAAAAAAATACAAAGAATCAATGAATTGAAGAGCTAGTTCTTTGAAAAAAAATAAACAAAATATAAAAATCTTTGGCCAGTCTTACCAAAAGGAAAAAAGAAAAGACCCATAGCAATGCAATTAGAAATGAAAAGGGAAAATCACAATGGACACTACCACAATCTAGATTATCAGTATATATTATGAAGACCTGTACTCCAAAAAAGTGAAAGAATCTCAAGAAATGGACAGATTCCTAAACAAATATGAATAACCAAAACTGAATTAAGAAAATAGAAAAAGCATGAACAGTCCAATAATAGGCAATGAAATTGAAGCAGTAATAAAGAACCTACCAACTGAGAAAAGAATTCACATTTGAATTCTTAAAGAACTTTGGAGAAGATCTAACACCAATACTCCTCAAACTCTTTAAAGAAATTGAAAGAGAAGGAATTATTTCCAAACTCATTCCTGGCTTTTATCCTAATTCCAAAAACAGACAAGAACTCAACTAAAAAAGAAAACCGCAGGCCAATCAGAAAATGGAAAAATATACCCTGTTCCTTGATAGACAGAACCAACATTGTCAAAATGGCTACACTACCAAAATGATACATAATAAAAATACCAATAGCGGGAGCCAGGGATTTAGTCCAGTGGTTTCGCCGCCTACTGCGCAAGTGCAAGGACCAGAGTTCGATCCCCGGTACAAAAAATAAAAATAAAAAATAAAAAAAATAGTGTTCCCCACAGAACTAGAAAAATCAGTCGTGAAATTTATATGGAACAAAAAAAGATCCAGAAAAGCAAAAGCAATCTCGAGCAACAATAGCAAAATAGGAGGTATCACAATACTGGATTTCAAGTTATATTACAAAGCTACAGTGATAATAACAGCACAATAGTGGCACAAAAACAGCCACATGGATCACTGGGACAGAATAGAAGATGCAGAAACAACCCAGGCATATTCAGCTATTTGATCTTTGACAAAGGGGTCAAAACATAAACCAAAAGAAAAATAGTCTAATAAATGGTTCTGGGAAAACTGGTTATATACACATAGAAGATTTAATCTAAGTGTGTATCTTTTACAATGCACCAAAATAAAATAAAAATTGGTCAATTAACCAAATATTAAAATAGAAACACTTAATCTGCTGGAAAATAAAATAAGCAAAACCCTTGAGGATATAGACCTAGGCAAGGATTTTCTGAGCAGAACCCCAATTAAAATAACACCAAGAATCGAAGTGGGCAAAGGGGAAGGGGAAATGGGAAGGGTAGGGGAAAGGAAAGAAGGGAATGGAATTAATATGAGAAAATGAAAAAATGGAAACAACGTCTTTGTAAATAGG
>NW_004624915.1:2457965-2481142 GCF_000247695.1 Heterocephalus glaber
ATTTCCAATAATGAATGTCATTATATTGCATATCTAAAATGTACCAATAAAATTATTTTTTTAAAAAAGTTTTGTTTCAGTACTAAGAGAGGACTACATTTTTCATTCCAAATAGGGACATCTGGATGCCCACCAACCCTGATGTTTCCTTTTTCTCAGTATACTGTTGGGTGGATTGGATTTCCCAGCTTCTCACCCTTGCAGTTAGGTGGAACCATGGGACAAGTTGTTAAACATACTGTTTACTCTCCCCCACTGACTAATAAAATAGATGCACATTTAAACTCCAAAATGAGTAAGTAAATACCACAGCAGAATTTGGGGAGAAAGAAGCAGAAGGGTTAGAGGACATTGACAAGAAAAAAAGAATCATTCAATGATTCTAGATCATAGAAGTGGCCAATGACTGCAAAAATAAAGAAACAAGGACTAGAGGAACAAGACTGTAATAAAAGACAGAGAAGTTCTTCAAGTCATAGGCAAACTTTAAGAGAAAAAGTCACGGTGTCAGGAAACAGAACATGGAATCTTTCAAAAAAGTTCTCACTAGAGGGGCCTGAAGGACATCAAATGCTCTATGACCCCAGCTTCCCTTTAAAGATAAGGGAACTAAGGCCTAGATAGCACAATCATCTGACACCCAAGTCACACAACCAATGTAGACTAACAGCCTGTGAGCATTAGTCAGTTTCTTAATCCTGGGACACAATACCTAACACCAACAATTAAAGGAAGAGAAGTTTAATTAGGCTCATGGTTTCAGAGGATTCACTCCATGGCCAGCTGGCTCCAAGACAGGATTAACACAGCAGGACATGGCAGAGTAGTGCTGCTTAGTTCATGGAGGCTGGGAGCCAGGGCAGGAGAAAAATGCCAGAAAGGAAGGGGCCAGACCATATACAGTGCCCAAAGTCCCACTTTCATGTCTAACACAGACACACCTAAAAATGTTCTTTACTAATCCCCAGTCCATGAAGTTGACAATTAAGCATAACAGTTACACTGTCACTCTGTTTTACACTTCTGGTCATGGGAAATAGACAGATAACAAGTCCTTCTCAAGCTAGTTAGTGGCTGACTTAAGTCTAGAATCCAGAAACAGAAGATGGATGAGAAATAAGAGTCATTTGGATAGAGCAACACTTACTCCACTACTTACTTAGAGCCCAACCAGTCTTGTGACAGTCCTATATGTAAATAAGTCCAGTACTGACCTAGAAGAAGTTGTGAAATTATTATAACACTCAATTTATGAAGTACTTTGTAGGCACTCTCTGAACATCTTTTTTGCAAGAACCTACTGAACCCACTGATTCAGTGGGTTCCTGAAAAAAAATCCTAGGAACTAGAATCTACTGTTACCTACATTTCACAGTCAAGTAAACAGGTGCAGTGAAGTTAAATGACTCCCTCACAGTCACAGATTTGTTTGACTCCAAAATATGTATGAATTCTGCAGCCCCCTTAAAAATATTTAACCTTCAATTCCTTCGATTAACTGAGCCAGAACAAAGGAGATGTGAGCTGGAGCAGAACAGATTCATCCACCTCTAGGGCCTCCCCACAGTACAGAAAGAGCAGGACAAGGCTGTTTCGTGCAAACCTCCCAGCAGCAAACACACTCAGGACCTGCCTGAACTCAAGTTCTGGCACTCACTCAGTATGGGGATATATGCACACATGTATGTATAGTGTAATAAGGGTAGTACGTGCCTGGAATCTGATCCCTTCCTAGTCAGGCCACTGCAGGAAGTCATTTGTGAAGCTACCCAAGCATCCTGACACAGGGCTCCATCCCTGAATAAAAGCTCCCCAAATGGTAAAAGTGTTTGCCTTGGGCCAGTGCCCAGGCAGTTTCTCTGCTGGGTGGCATTCTTATTGGACCCTGGTGCAGTTCCTATTTCACAAATCAGAGCTTAAACTGTCACAAGAGGATATCGATTTGTGCTATCAAAGCAGCAAGATTCCAGAGCTGGGGAGCTGAGGGAGTCGCCACTTTTAATCAATATTTTCTTATTCATTAAAGCAGATGCCTGATTCAACTTTTGATTTTGAGCCAGATTCAGAGACCGAGAATCAGTGTTCTGATGGTGTAGTCTTTACTGGACAGCAAAACCTGCCCCTCGCTTTATCACTGCTCTCTCCCTCTCCCGTTCCTTCTCCCTCCTATTCTCGATTCTTCTGTATTTTCTGGACTTGGTGTTAAATCCAGGATCGGTACCCACCTACATCCTGCCACTTTTGCCTAAGAAACAGGCAAAAGCCAACCTTCGACCCAGAACCGAAGTTACCCAGCCCCCAGATTGTATTGTTCTGGAGGTGGATGGATCATCCCAATGGATAATTTCTGTCTAAATGCACTGCTTAAATCATCCTTTTCAGACTGGCATTTCTTTTTTTTGTGTGTGTACCGGGGATCGAAATCGGGTCCTTGCGCTTGCGCAGCGGACGGCGAAACCACTGAGCTAAATCCCTGGACCCAGACTGGCATTTCTTAAGATTTAAAGATGTGAGCAGGTAAAGAACAGCAAAGATCAACAAGCCTGTCAAACAATAATCCCTAAGAGTCAGCGCTCAAGTGCCCTCCTGCGAGTGATCTTAGCCTGACGTTCCCCTGACACCTGCTGCCCACCAGGCGGCACTGTGCAGCTGGGGCAGAGAGCACAGGATTGCAGACTTGCAGTCCTTGTTTGGAACCCAGGTTAGCCACTCGCCAGAAGGGTGACTGTGGTTGAAAAATTGTACTCTGGGCTCATTTTCCTCTTCTGTAAAATAGAGAAAATAATCACTGTCTCATGAGGTTGGTTAGAGAAATTGAATTAGAGAGCATAAACAAAGTGCTTCTCATAATCACATAGTCATAAACCCATAATCACTAGTAATCTTATAATCACCATCACATAGGAGGTTCTTGATGAATGTTAGATTTTTCCCTTTGTCTTTTACTCAATGTCTTTCTTTCCCAGCACCCCCGCTGAGTTTTTTCTTCCTGATTTTTCCATTTTCTCTGCCCTTTTCCACTGATTTACTTTCCGTTCTTCTCACCATCCCCTTTAACTGCCCTTAAAACCATAAACTGTCAGCACCAGCAGGCTTTACAGGAGGAGTGATGTTACTCCGGGATGAATGATGCACCCCGCTCACAGCTTAGCTCCTCACCAGCGAAGCCCTGGGCAGCACTCAGCACTCCTGGGTACTCCGGTCTCCCAGCCCAGTCTTTCTCTCTCTTTCCAAGTTGAAATTCTTAAAAGTGGCAGCTCCCTGACAGTTTCAGTAAATCTCTCAGAGAACAACTCCAAAGTACAACACAGAGGGATTACTAGGATGCGTCTGGGAAAAAAATTGTTTTGCCGATTGTAGAAGCAAAAATAATTAATGCAATTCTTACATACTCATTCAATATGAGTGCATTCATTTCAGTTAGGCCCTTTCCAATATGACCCTTTTTAACGCATTTTTATTAGTACATATTCATTTTGCAAAATATTGGATTTCAAAGCGTATATTCATGCATCCATATAATAACTTTGATCGTATTCATCCCCCATTACCCACCCTCGCCCTCACATTTCCTTACTCCCTTTCTGTTGTCTAACCATGTTTCCCTTCTACTTTTGTGTTATCTTTTTTTCAGATTCCACCTATTAGGGAAATATATGATATTTGTCTTTCTGAGTCTGGTTTATTTCACTTAACATGATGATCTCCAGTTCCATCCATTTTCCTGCAAATGACATGCTTTTGCTCTTTTTTATGGCTGAATAATACTCCAATGTGCATATACTACATTTTCTTTATCTACTTATCCATTGATGGGTACATAGCCTGGAGCCATATCTTAACTATTGTGAATTGTCCCACAATGAATATGGGTATTCGGGTGTCCCTACAGTATACTGACTTTAATTTCTTTGGATATATAACAAGGAGTAGTATAGTTTTGTGAGAAATATCCACGATTTCCATAGTGACTTACTAATTTAGACACCTACCAGTAGTGTAGAAAAGTTCCTTTTTCCTTGTACCCTTGCCAGCATTTATTATTTTTTGAATTCTTGATGTTAGCCATTCTGACTGAGGTGAGATGGAATCTCAATGTAGTTTGATTTGCATTTCCCTAATGGTTAAAAATGCTGAACATATTTTCATTTACTTATTGGTCATTTGTACTTCTTTTTTGAGAAGTGTCTGTTCAATTCATTTGTCCAGTTATTGATTGGGCTAATTTTTGTTATTAAGATTTTTGAATTATTTATATATTCTAGATATTAACCCTCTGCTAAAGAGTAGCTGGGGAAATTTTTCTCCCATTCTTTAGGCTGTCTGTTCACTCAGTTAGTTGTTTCCTTTGTTGTGCAGGTGCTTTTTAATTTGATATAGTCCCATTTCTTGATTCTTACTACTATTTCCTGTGCTATTGGAGTTCTATTTAAGGAATGTTCTTGTTCCTATAACTTCAGGTGTTTCCCCTAATAGTTTTAAGATTCAGGTCTTATATCTAGGTATTGATTGATTTTGAATTAATTTTTGTACAGTGTGAGAGATAGGAATCTAGTTACAGTCTTCCACATGTGGCTCTCCAATATTCCCAGAACCATTTATTAAGAAGCCTCTCTTTCTTTTCTTCACCATGTTTTTGGCCTCTTTGTCAAGAATCAGATGGCTACAGTTGCATGGGGATTTTGTTGTTGTTGTTTCATTTTGTTTTGTTTTGTTTTAAATCCTCTATTCTTTTTCAGTGGTCTACATGATTATTTTTGTGTCAGAATTATGCTGGTTTTGTTACTATGGCTTTGTAGTATATTTTGAAAGTATTTATAGTCATTTTAAAATGGTGTTGTTATGCCTCCAGCATTGCTCTTTTTGCTCAGAATATCTTTATTCTGAGTCTTTTGTGCTTTCATATAAATTTTGGGATTTTTTTAGTTCTGTGATCACTTTCAGTGATATGGCCATTTTTACAATATTAGTTCTGCCAATCCATGAACATGGAAGGTTTTTTCATCTTCTAGTTTCTTCTTCAATTTCTTTATTCAGACTTCTAAAATTTTCACTGTAGAGGTCTTTCACCTCCTTGGTTAGGTTTATTCCTGAGTATTTTTTGAAACTCTTATGAGTGGAATTGTTTTCTTTACCAACCCTGAACTATGAGGGAATCTTTTTAACCCATCGAATGAAGCTGGTATGTTATCACCAGTTCGTACTACCTAACAAGAGTCACATCTCAGCATCTCTTTCCTACTCTACATTCAGAAATATCACATTAGTAACTTGAAATTAGCATGCTGGGAATATTTACACCACAGAAATTGGCAACAACTACAAACAGGATTTTTTTCCCAGAAAAACAGGAACCAGTTGTTGAAAAATTCTCAATACATTTATATACACTCATGTGTCTTTTGACAATGGAAGGCATCCTGAAAAATTCATTTTTAGTCAATTCCATCATTTTGCACAAATACCGCAGAATATACTTACCAGAACCTAGGTAGCATAGCCTACTACACGTCTGGGCTATCTTATAACTATAATCATATGGGACCACTATTGTATATGTAGGACATCATGGAACAAAACATCATTACGTGCCACATAGCTACATAGAGACAGAGAGAGAGAGAGAGAGAGAGAGAGGGAGGGAGATTTCACATGACTGCAGCTCTGATTCCTAAGGAGCCCTGTTTTACTTTAGTGAACTTTTAAGCAATAATGATTTCCTACAGGAGTCTGGAAAGCTTTTCACCATTTGCATGTGTTAGTGAGTTTAGGCCTTTAGAAATCTGTCATCTGTCAGTCAGGACAAAGTCTGTATTAATACTCAGTCATGAAAATTTTCCCTGCCTTGGTTCTGTGGAAGATGAAGCTGCCTACTAGGCCACTGGTACATCTGAATCCATTTTATTCTACTGAGTTAAATAAAGAATATAAGATTGTGAAAATTTTAGTATTTGAGAATCTCAGTGAGTTGCTATTGGCATCATTGAGCATTTCATTGTTCATATCCACATTTATATTGAGCACACTTTTTCTAAATATAATGCTGTGCTTATAGCCAAGCTTTGAAGCTAGTCAGTCTCTCCAGAGCAATGCAAGAGGAATCTCCCTACTCAATGACAACACCCATGTTCCTGAGTTGTTACTAGTATTAAGTAAGTAATACATAGCAATTGCTTAGAATAGTGACTGGCATTTAATAACCACTCAATTAATATTAACTATTAGGAAAGAGTGGAGATAGAAAGTTTACCACAAGGTTAGATATTCAAGCCCCAGATTTCAGGTTGGTAGCTGGAGATGAGGCTTGGAAAATCCCTTTTAAAGGGTGTAGAGAGTTGCCACTGAATCCTGTGTCAGTTCTGGAGAGGCTCCCAGAAGCTCCTGTGTCACTTCCCTTCCTCACCAAACAGGTCAGGGTTCTTCTAAACCTCAGCAGGTGGAAAGCAGAGCTGCGACTGCCCTTTCCTATGTAAGGCAGGAGTTTGCAACTTTAGTCCCCAGGGCACATGTGAAGGGTGATGCTCAAGAGCAGATTCCATCATGGGATATGACCCGTGAGTTAGGCACAATTTCTGTATGTTTACCTCACTTCCATCTTTTTACAGTACTTGCCAAATGCAAAGCAGTGAGCTCCACAATAGTAAAGGGAGTATTATCTATGGTAGTTATTATCAATGTATTCTCCTTTTGGGTATCTGGTAGGATCACACTTGCTTTTCCATCTTCTTGTTAGGCAAGCCTATGTGTTTTACTTTGGCCAAGAGTATGAACAGAAGTGATAGGTATCTCCAAATTTTAAGAGCAATGAGTGATTTGCATACTTTCTTCTGCCTACCACATTGACTACAGATATTCTACATGACACAATTCCATCAATTTTCATCCCTGAGTATAAATAACCTGGAGAAGAGCCCCTTAATGACCCTCAAATTCCCAAAGTGAGTTTCTCCCATTTTTATCTCCTAATGCTATTCCAATCTCTAGCATCTAAGTCTCTGTCTCTGTCTCTCTCTCTGTTTCTGTTGCTGTCTCTGTCTCTCTGTTTCTATGTCACTGTATCTCTCCCCCTACCCAGAGAAAGGTAGAAAGAGTAAGTGAAAATAAATAAGATACAAACATAGAAAGTACAAACAGTACAATTATGCAATTACAAACAAAACTGTGCAAAGAGCCACCATTATGAACAACTAGCCTTCAACTCCAGTTTGATTAGTAGTGTTCACAGACGCTTGGCTTGAACTTCACTTCTACTTTCTGGCCTCCACACAATGAGACACGTTATGTCCCTTACTACATGACTACAGTCTAACTAAATATCTTGCTTCAATCAAGTACAAAAGTCAGAAACACCTTCCTTGAATCAAATGTTTTCAGTTCTCTAACATTCTCCACTTTAGGCTTGATTTTTCTGGTTCAGGAGCTCCACATGTAAAATTCACTCTCTGGGTAGTAGGAAGAGGCATTCTTATTCCCCACTGATGGAGCTTGCCTTTCCAAGCTCAGGTTAATAGTTTTGTCCACTTCTATAACTTTCTTCATCACCAGCACAGAGCACACAAACACACACACACTGATGTACACCACATATGCTTACAATGCTAAGAAAAGTGATCTAGTATAAATAATGTAATTTTCAACATTGAATCAATACAGGTATTCAATATGTATATTAGCATATCAATTAATAAAAGCTTTGAGCAGAAAAAATAGATTTAAGTCTCAGCTCCAGCACATCATGGCTGAAGATCCTGAGGCAAATTAATCTCTCTAAGCATCTGCTTCCCCAAATGTAGAATAAGAGAAATGGTAGTACCTACTTCATAAGATTGATGTAGGCAGCTGTATATAAAGTGAGGACATGCATGTAAAGCAGTTAATGTAGTACCTGAAACTTCTTTCTAGCTAGGAGTGGCAATGGTGGTGGTAGTATTGGTGGTGATCATAGTAACAATATTACTATCTTAAATAAAATGAGAATCCTGTCTCATATCGCATTATCCCCATATTTCTATTGCAGCTCTCACAATTCTTTAACTCTTTTCTTAATGGATGCCAAACAGAGTGACTTTTCAGTTCTTCAGAAATTTAAAACACTTTAGTAATAATCACTTATTCTGCAATATTACCCATATCATCAGCAAGACATTATCCATTCCCCAGTGCTCCAGAACTATCAAATTTGCTGATCTGACACTGATGCCACCCTGAAACCTCTGAAGAATAAAAAGCTTCCTTTATTCCCTGCCAAGCCTCATCATCCACTTGCTTGAAACTCATCCAGATTCAGTCCTGCATTAGGAAACCCATAAGTGCCCCCAAGAGAATTTACACACTTAGCAAGGCACTGAGCAATTAAACTTTGGTGGACTACTTTAAAATAGAAAAGGGAAAGGCAAGGCATCATACAGAGGGAAAGAACAGAAGAGCAAATTTAAGTGGGTCAGCTGGATTTGGAGAAGAGAGGAGTGTGTCTACTCATTATGTGCTTCCATTTGGAAGGAAGTCAAATGTTTTCATTGAAAAGCAAGCAGAACACTTTCACAACTTAGTACACAGACAAACTCGTAAATTAAGGCAAAGGAGCCCCATTGCAAACAGGTGCAATTCCACCTTATATCTCAGCTGTCATAAATCTAGTCTGGTCTGACTGCAAGAAGTAGGCAGGGTGACAAATGTCCTAAAAGCTCTAATTAGAAGAGCAAGCTTCTTCTGTGGTCCTTTACTAGTATTCTCTTATGGAATTATTCTACTATAACTACTATTACTACTATTGTTATTATGGGGAAGTCTTTGAACAGAGAGTTGGCTGAGCTTCCTCTTTGATGATTTGTTATCCCCTATATATTATTTTCTCAGCCCCATATACAGAAGCCTCTATTAGCTAGTCTTTCCTATTAATTGTTCTTTTCTACTACATCTGAACTATCTATGCAGGTCAAATATTCCAGACTAAGAAGTGTTTTGAGATAACACATGCCTATTTGCTATTTGCCAAATGCAGGAAACTACATGAGACATTGTAGAAGTGCAAAGCCTCTTCCTCATGGTCCAATCACTCAAAAAAAATTGTCTACCTTGTGTTCCTAGGTGGCCCCAAGACTTCACTCCAGGATCAACCCAGTCTAGACCACAGGGATATCCTTGTCAGGAACCAGAGAGAGCATTCTGATTTCATTAGACACTAGGATGAAATGGAAGAAAATTAGTCAAGTCCTGGAGGTGAACCAACCACACAAATCAGAGTTCAAGAGAGGTGCATGCAGTGGCAACACAGAACCTCAAATTCAATAGTTTAAAACAGAAAAAGGCTTTTGCTGGAAAGAATAAAGTGCCAGTGCTGGTGATCCCCTCTCATCAAAGTATCTTGCACTTATAAAAGAGAAGAGTTTACCTAAAGCCCAGCTAGAAGGAGGGTAGGGCACAAAGAAAAAAGAGTGTGTTACAGAACTCCTATTTCCACCAGCCAGGGAGATCCCTGAAAGTTCCCATGCATTAAACAAAAGAGTGGAAACAAAATGCAATTCCTTAGCTCAGAGGTCCCTTTAAATTAGAGAGCATGAAAGAATCACTTCTGATATTTGGCCCCAGCAATTCACTCTAATGGTCATCAATAACTCTCCAAGAAATGTCTATAATATGCATATGAACATTGAGATTATTTGAATCTGATTTTTACATAATTTCTCCTTTTGTGTATTGGTTTCCATCTGATGTTCTGAGATGACCTCCAAAATTCTGATGAAAACCAAGACCTCCAGGAAAATCCACAGAAGGGGTCAGGAACTGTCTTCTAAACCAACTGAATGTCTAGTAGTCAAAAATCACCTGCCATTAGCCTAACTAGAAATATAAGCAGAAGTGACCTAAACAACCATATCATAATCTTTGGGACTGTGTTGAAATTCTTCAGGATCATTAATAATAGAGCTAATGTTAACCAAATATTTACCATGCACCTGAAATTAATTGTAATAAACAAGTTAAGCAATTTACAATTGGTCACACAAATATTAAGGCTGAACAAGAGTTTAAACTTGGTGGGAAAATAGACCAAGAAAGAAGCTATAGCTGCAAAGCTCTCACACTTGAAGACATGTTCTATGCACTCCAGTGAGCCCAAATGATCAACCTGCATCAAATGCCACCTTATGCTTCTATCAAACATTTTCTTTTATTCTGAGATCCATTTACATTTAGTTAAGGGTGAAAACTTCTTTATTAAGACTGGAGTAAGGATATTTTTCCTTCATAAATGTTTATGAAGATATACAATAAAGCATGAGGATCTGATTCACTTTTTCCATTGCTGGATATCAGTGGCTCCCATTCCTGCCTATATATCAGAGTCACTTGGGGATGTTTTAAAAATGATGTCCAGGAAATGAGCTCATAGATTCTGATTAAATGAGTCAGGGGTAGATTCTAAGAACCATATTTTTAAAAAATTTTTTCCAGGGAAGTCTAATGTGCCATGAGGACTGAGAACTGCCTCACAGATGGGCTGCGAAACCCACATCCCACTGAATACAGAGGGATCTCTATTAGTTTGCCAAGACTGGAATAACAAAATAACACAAATAAGGCTGCTCAAACAACAGAAATTTATTCTCCCACTGTTCTGGAAACTGGAACTCCAAGGTCACAGTTCAGTTAGGATCCTTGCCCTGCAGATGTCACCATCTGGCCTCCCTTCACATGGCCACCCCTCTGTGCATAACCTACCTAGCGTCTCTCCCTTGCTATAGGACACTAGACATACTAGAGTGGGACCCAACCTACTTGCCTTAGTTTAACTTATTCATCTTCTTAAGCCATGTTGTTCATATTCTGAGGTATGGGACATTGAGACTTCAATATATAAATGGGGGGGCACAACTCATTCCCTGACAAAGGAAATTGTCAACTCCTTCCAGTATGATCTCTTCACCTCTTCCTTCTCCAGATAATTCAATCTCCTGTTGTCAGGTGAACCAGCTCAGACTATATATTCTCTACTTTAAAACCATCTATAATCCCCACTTTGTAAAAAATAATGTCATAAATCATTAGCCTGGTATAATACATTCTCAACTCTATGGCCCCTTCCCACCATTAAGCCTTATGTCTTCCTTCTCCTTTGGTTAAACTTCCACTCCTGCTAAGATAGTCTGTCCTCCTGAGACTCACCTTGCCTCCAAGCACACCCATCTTGAATAGAAGCAGCTACAGCCCTGCCCCTCATCAATCGGGGAAGGCTTCATGTAAGCAGAGGTCTTTGCAAGCTTAGGTATTCCATAAGCCCAGAACAGTGCCTAGTGCATTGTAGGCCCAGAGTAAATATTTGTTAAGTGGAAAAAAAGATGAATGAATGAGCACATCCATCATGGTGTGACTAAAGGATGATGAATCATCTCCACTTTGTAAAGCAAATCCTCTTGCGTTGAGGGGAAGATCTCTTATTTTGACTTAAAATTATCTATCAACTGATGGGTTATTTAACACTGTCATAATAACCAGAACCCTGATTAATACTACACAGCATTTGTATTACCCTTTGTACTTTTCAATGAATTGTCCCATTTATTATTTCAGCCCTTCCCCATAATAAATAATCTCATTTCCTTATTACAGGTGAGAAATGAAACAGAAAGGTAGCAGGACTTGATCAAAGTCACAGAGCTAGTTGGAAACAGAGTTGGGCTCCTAACTGGGGCATCTCTGCAGTCCGAGGCTCTCCCAGGGCTGCTGCTGTGCGGGCGTTACACCTCCTCAGACTCCTAGGGAACACATCATCATTGGTCCCCAAACACCACTCACTGTACCTGAATGAATTGTGCAGGATGTTGGTGAATTTCAGACAACCGGTGCTCCCTCCCTCCATTTGGGGTATTCACAAATCCATACCAAATCAGGATAAGAGGGGGAAAACTATTATTTATTTAAAACCACACTGCCCCTTAAAGAGAAGTGATCCTGATAAAAGAAAGAAATGAGGAGTGAGTAGCTAGCACACCTTATGTACAAGGGTGGACTGGATAGTGAATGGAGAAGAAGTGTTAGCAAGGTCCAATTGCCATGTCAGGGATCTGAAAGTGGCTTAACCAGGTGGTTCTGGCTCAGAGTCTCACGAGGCTACAGTCACTTAAAAGGTCAATGTTGCTCATGGATCCACTGCCATGTTCATTCACTAGTTTTTGTCAGGCCCCAGTTCCTCTCTGGTTGACATTACCAGAGACCTCAGTTCCTAGCCACAGTCCTTCTCACATGGTTGTACACAACTTGCCAACAGACTTCCCCCAGACTGAGAGATCCAAGAAAGAAAAGGGGTGAAGCAGACAGGATGTCAGTCATGAGATCTCCACCAGTTTAGGCTAAGACAGAGAGAGAGAGAGAGAGAGAGAGAGAGAGAGAGAGAACCCAGGAAAGAAGTTGTAATCTTTTTTATAACCTCATTTTGGAAAGGACATCACACCACTTCTGCCATATGTTATTGATCACACAGGCCAGCTCTGGTATAGTATTCCCAGGGCTTGCACAAGGGTATAAATTTCAGGAGGCAAGAATCATCGGGAGGAACCCTGGATGTTGCCTACCACAGAAGTTATTAAGCTTTAAAGCCACACATGTGAGTTCTAAAGACTGTTCATTTCTAAAATCTCAACTGGCTTTGATCAGATAAGTGTGGATTACCAGGACTACAACTAAGTAGGTTCTGTAATTATAACAGTACTATTTACTTAGCAAAATCTTTTTAGCAAATGTCTGTGAGTCAGGCACATCCTTAGTTGACATAGGAAGTAAATGATATGACAAGATAAACCAAAAAGTTAATGATTTGAAGTCAAACATTTGTATCTGAATCCTGGTTCTGCTAACTCCTAGATATGGAACTTGGGGCAAGTCACTTCCCTGCTCCAAACTTTGCTTTCATAGCTGAAAAAATACTGCCTCCTAAGGAACTCATGAGAATCATGGGACACAATTCAGTCATCCCTATGACAAGCATTTTCAAGTACCTATTTATCATTAGCACTGAATTAAATACTTGTTAAATCCATATCTGATTCTAATCTGATTGTCTTCCTTAAATATCACAAGAGGATATTAGGAACCATACCTAAAAATCTTTTGCATACTTTGTAAAATATATATTTTTCCACCTCCTTCCAGTTAACCCACTTTTTTGTCCTAAGAATCAGTTTCCTTGTGTAAACCCTAAGTACAATTCAATACGTGCCTCACTAAGGAACAAGCAAAGTGATGTAAGTGTGTAGAGGGAAACTGAATTAAAGCACTAAGCCACAGGTCACGTTTTTGTTGAGTCTCTTCCTTTGTTCTTACAGTTACGATAATACAATTTCTATCACCCAAGATTTTTGTGATTGAGCATGAGTATTTGAACAGTAATATTCCCTACCTCTTCCACAGTATCTGATACTATAACAGGAAAAAGTAACAGAATACTGGTTTGTTGGCTTATGAAGATTTTTCACTGTTGTTCTCTTCCCACCAAAACCCAAAGGTGTCCCTAAAACTCCTTCAACTCCTGCCTGGCAGTCCTGCAGCTGTGACTAAGCTACATCCTGAGAAACACAGCAAGCAAGCACTTCCCAGCCCCTCTCCTCCTGATCCAGTGTATTTCTGCTGAACTCCCACAGAGGAAGGAATTCAGCAGCCAGAAACACCTACAGCGCAACAGAATCACAGGGGGTGATGATGATGAATTTTCACATTTGATGTCAAGCAATCAAAGACAGAACAAGCCATTGTGGTCCTCAGAATACAAGCTGGTACGAAAAAGAAACTAGTTCAATGTGCTTCGTGCAGACCAGCAGGAGTCAGGGACTGATAATGCTTTGGGACGTAACATGATTTATAGGTTGAGGCTGGCAGGTGGGAAATAAAGAAGGATGGAGAAAGAAGGGCACATAATATACAGATACTCATGACTGAGGACAAAGGCAGAGTGGGAGAGCTGAAGGCAAGTGAGAAGGGGCAAATACAGGAAAACTCTCTGCTTCTGTTTGCCTAAAGCAGGACACAGATTTACAAAGACAAAAGGCACCCTGCTTTCCTGTCTCTACCAGGAAGAACAAAGGTTAACTAGTGAAAACGTCTTTGAACCCCTGTCATCTGGAGATGATACCAGAGGGATATACACTAACAAGCTTTACTAACCTTTAGTAAGTAAAGGTTACTAAGACAGAAGCTGCAGTCTTTTTATAGCCTCATTTTGGAGAGAACATCCCATCACTGTTGCTATGTGCTGGTTATTTGCTTTCCCTCAAGTTGCTGCCTCTAGAGACTCAAAGTCCTTCGCCTTTGACTTGTTACCTTTCTAAAAATTTACTGTTCTTTGTTGAAGGTACCATATAAGCTGGAATTCAAAGCCATCTCTTTGAGAACTATTCATACCCAGTGTCTCCCATGTATATATGAAATATACTCGTTAATAAACTTCTCTTTGTTTTTCTCTTGTTTATCCATCTGTTGTATAAAGGTCCAATTAAGAACTCACAGGGGTTACTTTTCCCCTCCACAGCCAGTGAAAATTTCTCAGTGAAAGGAATGCCAAAGGAGTGTTAAAAAATCAGGAACGGTTGATATTCAATTTTAAGTTATTCCCTAATGTGCTGGGCTGTATTTCTTTGCTGTTATCCCCAAACCATCAAACAAATTTATTATCCACAACAGATGTGATCTTTTGGATTATGCTTTCAGAAACTAAAGACAAGGGTGGGGAACAGCACCCAGCCTAAAGCAGAGCCGAGAGGGCAGTGAGTGACAAATCCAGGAGCACAGATTGGACCAGGTGAGCATGGAGAAGCAGGAGGCACTGGCCCTGGGGACTGAGCAGCAAGAGGAAGCCCCACTTCAGCTACCCTCAAATATACCAGAAAGAGTACTGGGGGACCCTCGTGAACTAAAGCCACTTAAGCTACTCTATCACAAAGCATATGCTTCCACAAGGCAAGAGGACTGGAGAACATCTAGTTTTTACCTGTGTACATACAGGAATATATAAATATATGTTTGTAGGTATAATGCATATATTTAAGAATATATACATATGTTTGAAATAAGGTTTAACTACATCTAAAAATGATACAATGTGTATAAAATGCCTAGCTTAGTGCCTGGCAGACAGTATTCATCAGTAAGTCTTACCTAAATAGGAGGGTGAAAAAAAGTATCTTAACAGCTGGTCCTAAAATTCCTTCCTAGAGCAGGAAGTGCTTTTGCTTAAAGCAGTTCACTGATGTGAAAGTTGAAAGCCTAAGAATAAAACTCTAGTTTGGGACCGATATTTTCCTCCTCACCCATTTTCTTTTCATATTTGCTGATGTCTAGAAACACTTTTTGGGTTGTTGAGTCAGGGGAATGGGTGGTACTGGTACCTCATGTGTAGAAGGCAGGGATGCTGCTAAACATCCTCTAATACATAGGACTGACCCTCACAATGGATTATTCAGGCCTATATGTGAATGTTGCCTAGGTTAACCAAAGAGATAAAGCAAGCAGTTGTGGTCAATATGCTCTTACCACAGAAATAAACAGGAATTTTAAAACAGAAGAGAGATAAGGAAGCAAGACAAGAAAGGGAGGATGGCTGAATAACACCATGACGATGCCAGAGGACTTTTTTTAAGAGCTAATAATGTTGGATATGCAATTTGAAGTTGTTCTTATAGTTCTTATCCAAACCTCCCCCCTTGATACCGCAGATTTTGATAAAAGCTGCTATATTTACATGCAAGGACCTTGGGTAAATGGATTGTATAAGTGATGCATGTGTGTGCACGTGTGTGTGTTCCTGTGAGTGTGTGCACTGTAGTAAAGAAACCATCTGAGTCTCACATGTGGGTCAGAGGAAAAAGACCAGCATCAGTTCCAAAGAAGAGAATAGGATTCCTGTAGGGACACAAATCCAAAGCCAATGATCCCAGTGATAATATAAGCACCTAGGAATGCAGGAGCACTTAGAGAGGGGATAGACTTTTCCAGAGGGCTTGAAATATGGTTTTGAAGCATATTTCACATCCTAAGAGACAAAGAGTTCTTAGCTCCCATATAGATTATAGCCCT
Organism: Heterocephalus glaber; assembly: GCF_000247695.1. Next base: position 2,474,031 of record NW_004624915.1, read on the forward strand.
CATAATTATACTTTTTAATACTGGTTCATTCCATAGTCTTTCAGCTTTGTATAAATTCTCAAGCCAAAGTAACCCCTTGTATATGTTTAAAGAGGTGTACTTAACCTGAGAGATCCCACTTGCACACAGTCATCTGGATGACCAGATAGAAAGCACTACTTTCCAAAATGGGCCTGAACCCACCTTAAGTCCCTGTAGGAATGTCACACACTGTAGAAAGGTCAAGTATGGTGATAATAGAGATCTGGAGCACTTTGAAAAGATAAGAGGATTAAATTAAAATAAGATGTCCTCATTAATAGGCAAAGAGATTAAGCAACATTTTCTTTGTCACAATACTAGTTATTCATATATGGTCTATGGGAGGAAAGGGTAATAAGCATTCTTGTGCATTGTTTTAAAATGAAAAAAGAGATTAGTGAAGTAGAAGCAGTTAGAAAGTTCCATCTGAAAATTACAGAATGTCTCCTAAGGAATGATGAACACTAACTTGTGAGGAACAAGATGGCGTAGGATCAAAGGTCAGTTAGCTAACAACTGGGGGAACACAATAAAACCTTGAAATGCTTTGCCCTGAGAGTTGTTACCAACTCTGTAATGGAATTTAGTGATAAGAAATAAAGAAAACCATAACAGCTTTCCATTTACTGCTGGTATGAAATTTCTGACAGCTCATCTAACCCCTTGGTGTCCAGATCTCAGAAGTCACTTAATGAAACAGTGGTTGTCCAATGCCAAGAAAACTCTGCAATAACAGTTTCCCTGTGAACCATGAGTCAAAAGAATAGATACAACCTGACACACAGCCTCTCTTCCAAAGTGGTTTTCAAAAAATATAGTGAAATCTAAGTCTTCCTCTAACCAGACCATGTCCATTGTCTGGACAATATCATGAAGCATATTCTGCTTGTTGAGTGGACCAAGCTCCAATCAGAAGGAATCCTTCTTTGAGTTTGTGACACTTTAATTTAGCTTAACAATTTCACTTGCAATTTGATCATACAACCATTCTATCTTGATGGCCAATAAATGTGACACTTCCCCTGAGACATGGAAACCTAACATGATTAAGGGAAAAAGGAAAAGGAGCGTTTAAATTCTGATTCAACCCAACTTTGCTGACACTTACATCAGTTATCAGTCCCAATTTCCATCAATCCTCTTTGTTGTGACAGGCTTGCTGCTTATTAATTAAAACCAGTAGAAATTTTCCCTGAACCCATCCTAGGTCAGTGGAGGGAGAGTCTCCCAAGTTTCCTCTTGTGTGGACCATGGCAGAATTCAGATTGGACAGGAGAACCCCTAATGGAATCTTCAAGTTTCACTTCTGTAAGGATTCAATGGGTTTCCTTTTAGGAGGGCAGGTGGAGGAAGCCACAGGAGCCACCAGGGAGACAATGACAAGGACAGAGATTGTGTTGGAACACCATTTCGGTCCTGTGTTTCTTCACTGTTGCTACTGTAACAAATTACCACATACATTATTTAAAACACCTATTTAATATCATTTTCATAGGTTACAAATCTAGCCACAAAATGCTCAGCTGCTTCTTTGCTTTCATGAGGCCAAGACCATGGTGTCAGTAGGGCTGTGTCCTGTTCTTTACATTCTGGGGATGAATTTATTTCCAAGTTCTCTCAACTTCTTGGCTGAATTTGGTTCCTTACAGTTGTAGGTAGGAAGTTCCTGCTTCCTTGGTGTCTGTGTGCTCGAGGCCATTCTCATGTTCTAGAGGACACCCACATTCCCTGGTTCCTGGCCCCCTACAATGCCAATAACAAGGTTGTGGAGTCCTTCACATAGAGAATCTCTGTGAGCTTTCTGCTTCGTCTTCCCAACTGTCTTCATCTTCTGCCACATTTATGACAGAGGACAGAGACAGATTTTCTGTTTTTACAAGTTTCTGTGGAGAGCTATGGTATCATTCCTTGTTACAGTGTGCTTGTGTGCAATTTTAAAAACTGTAGGATTTGGGGCCGGGGATTTAGCTCAGTAGTTCTGCCACCTGCCTCGCAAGCGCAAGGTCCCAAGTTCAATCCCCAGTATGAAAAAAAAAAAATTGTATGATTTGATATTCACAGTATTATGCCTACCATTAATGGAAATATATGTCAAACACATAGATGTTTATTGACTGTGGTTTTACACAATTATGTCCATGTACTTCTTATAGATATACTTGAAACTAGTGAATGTCACTATTTTTATAGTATGAAAAAATGCTGCTGGCTTATATAATTTTAAAATATGGAACTAGTTTATTCATCCCTGAAATATTTGAGTAGAGGATGTCTTGTCTCTCACTTTTTTAAGTGAAAGTTTCAGAGTTTGAGAATGTAAAATCTGTTTGTAAAGTTCATATTTGTAAAAATAAAAATTTCAGAGTTTGTGTGGTTATATGGTGCCCATCTGGATAATCCAGAATCATCTCCCCACTGTAATCTTAATTAAAACTACAAAATTCCTTCACAGCAGTACCTGGATTAACATTTGATTGAAAGACCAGAGGACTGGAGTCTTGGGGAGACTTTAGAATTCTGCTTACAATGGATGCCCAAGGACGCAAACTCTACTGCACTATCTCCTTCCTCAAGTTCAGAGATGGGTTCCCTCTTGATAAGAATTTCTCATATTAGACAACTTCCACAAACAAACATCCACTTATAATATCCAAGACTGAATCAGCTTTATATTGCATAAATCACATTATTATGAGTGTAATTGACCAAACCAAGAGAAAAGAGGTTCACAATTCTTTTACCTCTTCACATTTTCTGTTTTACCATCATATCTCCTGTACTTCTTAGCAAATACTCACTTGACCTGGATTCTTGGCCTAAAGACAGACTCTAAACTTGCAGGAGCTGCATTTGCTAATGTACATACACACAATGGACCCTTCTGTGCTAGGCAATAGGCTACCGTCTCAACTCTAAATTCATCTTGCAATGCTCTGCATTCTGAGGCTTGGGCCAGACTCTGAAAACCTTATTTATCCTTTGTCAGCTGCATCCATGGTAGGTTCTGCTAATACAGACCCTAGAGGGACCCTGAAGGATAGGAGGAGAGCAGTGCTTGCTATTCCTACACTGTCACCCCACCAGTCAGTCTCAGCCTCGACCCTAAATGAGACACTTTCAGGATAGCCTCATCATGCCCCTTCAAAGGTACCAGTTCCCTTTCCTCAGAATCATAAGCCTCGCTTCTATAAAACTCCTCCTCTAAGCTCCTAAAACAAAAACATCAGCAAAGTAGAGCACCTTCCTCAGATATTTGAGCTCCTGCATTGAGGGACTGTATCAGCACATTTCTAGGTTCTAAAAACTGTAACATCTTCTCTTTGTTACCCCATAAACAGTAGCTGCTTCGTGTGACTGTCAATTCTGTGTTAACCCAGTGTTCACATTCCTGGTCTGTTTCAGCCCACCAAAAGCTGTGTAACCAGTTTCCCATATTAAAGTCCCCCTGTTGAAATATCTAGTGTGGTTTCTGTTTTCTGACCTGATCCTGCCAGATGCAACCTACATTAGCCGTATAAGATTCAGGTGAATAAGAAAAGGATCCAAAATCACAGGGTATTCAAATATGAATGGGCCTTGGTGATGGGGGTGGGCAGAAATGCAAGAGAAGCTGACTTGCTCAAGGTCACGACTGGTAGTGGCTGGCACAGAGCTAGACTGTGAGCTTCTTGCTCCTGACCCAGGGCTTTTTCTGCTACTTCTACAAAGTGCCACATGCTTTCACTTTAACTCAGAGGCAACAAAAATATTATTCTGAAAAAATTCCCCATTTCATGCCATTCATCTGTTCTGCCCAACATGGCTCCCTGGTGGAGCTGTTTACCTATCTACAAAGAAAGAATATTGTAATGATTAAAAACCCACAGTGCTCTCCTTTGTTACCCTCATTGGAGAATTCAAAATAGTTGAAGATAGCAAAAATTGGCAAAGGAAGAATCAAATATTTGTAGAAGCCTGTTCTTAAAAAAAATAAAAAGAATTTATGCAACATCTATTCCTAATGTCTTTTACTGTTCTTTGGGAATATGAATTAGCCCTGGACATGAGAAGGAGAAAAACAGAGATCAAGAAAGAAAGCAGAAAGATGAATTCCCATTGTCTTTTCAGATTGTTCTACTTGCATGGAGTCATTTCATTCACTCATCTATTATGTGTCTATTGTAGTCAGGATTTGAAAGGGAATAGATTTAATACAGGACACATAATTAGAATTATTTTATAATAGTCACCCAAAAGTCAAATTCAGAAGAGTGTAAAAGATCTAGCTGCATAGTAGACACTCAAAGGATCCAACCAAGGGTCTGGGTCCCACAGCAATGTCTCGCACAAGTCCAGCTGAAGGCCTAGAGACCAAGGCAATGTCCTCCACGAGTCCAGCCAGTGGCCTGGAACCCACGGCAATAATTCATGCTTGTCACTATCAAGGATCTGCACCTGGAAGCCCCAAAGGCCAGTGGTGGAAGCCAGAAAACCTGCGCCTGTGGGTTGAAGGATTTGTGCCACCAAGCTGAGGGATCCACATTGGAGCCAGGAAGTAATACTCACGGTGAAGATCAGAGCTCCCCTGATGAGAACAGCAGCCATTCCCAGGGACAGCAAGGGCCCCAGCTACTCCTCGGATAAGAACAGCCAAGTTCGCCTCAGGAAAACCAACCACAGCAAGCTTCTCCTAGAAGCTCCTCAACAGCCCCTGATCTTCTGCTTTAGTTTTCTTGTTTTGATTTGTTTTTTGGTATGGGGGATCGAACTCGGGCCCTTGCACTTGTGAGGCAGGTGGCAGAACCACTGAGCTAAATCCCCACCCCTGCTTTAGTTTTCTTTTTATGCCTTTGGCAACAATCCTCAGGTAGATCTTCCACATCCAAACTACACTGATTCATTTCAGCTGGATGTTACAAGTTCACCATTAGCTAATCCACCACGTGTCTAACATTACTGTGGTAAAAATCTAAAGAAATAGATTATTTGTGCTCAACAAGTTAACTGTCTAGTTGTACAGACAGCATTATATACAAAAATAAGCAGAAAATACTAAGAGATAGCACATAAGATAGTACTAAATTGTGCACCTCCGACAGAGTAATTTTTTTTTTTTTGAGACAGGGTCACACTACATAGTTCAGGCTGTCCTTGAATCCACTATGTAGCCCAGGCTGACATCCAACTTGTGATGATCCTTCTGTCTCAGCCTCCCAAGTGCTAAGATTACAGGCATATACCACCACCCCCGGCTAGGCATTAATTTAGAGAATCAAGACGGGAAAGAGCAGAGTACACAGATGAAAATTGAGTTCAGGGGATGAATGGCTTGGATTTGCCTTGGGAAAAGACTACCTGAACCAAGAAAACAGGCATAAAGGAGCCTTAACAGATGAGGAGAAGGAATTGGACTATAAAGCATAACTTGGATTTCTGAATGAAGCATTTATCTTTAATGTGCTTCAAACTTCAGTGTGAAGTTTGGTCTGTCTCAAAACCAGTTTGAGGAGATATAACCTTTCACTGTGTATTAGTTCTTAGGGCTGCCATAAACTTGAAAAACAATAGGTTTCTATTGCCAAAACAATAGAAACCTAAATCAGGGCTGGGGATTTAGCTCAGTGGAACTGTGACTGCCACCAAAGTGCAAGGTCCTGAGTTTGATCCCCGGTCCAAAAAAAAAACTAAATCAAGGTAGCAGCAAGGCAAGTATTCTCTCCAAAGCCCCTAGGGATGAGTCCTTCTTTACCTCTCCCAGCTCTTCTGCTGACTTGAGGCATTGTTTGGGTAAAGCTGCTAACTCCAATCTCTGTCTGTCTTCAAGTGGTTCTCCTCTGTGTATCTAATCTGCATGCTCCTTGTCATTGGATTTAGAGCCCACTGGATTTCTCATCTCAAGATCCTTAACTGAATTACACATGAAAAGATCATTTTTCCTATAAGGTCACATTCATGGGTTGGAGGAGTTGAGCCATGGACTTGTCTTTGGGTTTTCACCGTTGAATTTAATGCACTGTTACACCTAAAGCTCTTTGCTTACATGCTCACTTCCCCAGACCAAGATTAAATGGTGAAAAACCAAATGTCAGCAGATTCTCTTTCTCCTCCACTAATAAACTCTTCCCTTATAACAAGAATGTGATACTAGCTAACATTTATTATCGTTTTTTTCTCAGTACATATTTGCAGTACATAATGTTTACATTTCTTGTAAGGAGTTGGTACATGTACGTAACACATCTTAATTCCTTTTCTTCTTTCCATGTGTAGGACACACTGTAAGCATGTTGGCACTTCCTATTTGAGGATTAAGTTAAATCTTCATAAAAATCCCATGAGGCAAGAACCAACTCTATCCCCATTTTGCAGATGAGGAAATAGATGCTAAGAAAATCTGCCACAAATCCCTCAGATAATTAGTAAATTCAACCACAATTTTTACCTAGAAAGCCTGTATTTTTGTAAATAACTTTATTATCAAACACACACACACATAGAAAAAATTAAAACTGTTCAAAGAAGAAAAATGCAAGGGGAAAAAAACTACAATATTCAAATACAGTAGAACTCAACCAAAACAAAACTGAAAGCCTGCATTTTTTGATAGCTTTATTGAGATACAATTACATTCCATACAATTCATCCACTTAAACTGTATTGTACAATGGTCTTAATGTATTTGTTGAGTTTTGCAGCCATCAACACAATCACTTTAGGGTATCTTCATCAACACAAAAAGAGATCTTTTAGCTGTTACCTACCAATTTCCCATCCCTCAGGCCTGGTAACCTATAGGCAATTTATCATCTACGAATATAGATTTGCCTATTCTGAACATTTCGTGTAGTCAAACAGTGTAATCTTTGTGCTTGGCTTCATTCACTTGGTATAATGTTTTCAATATTCATCTGTGTCATACCACTTTTCAGTACTTAATTCCTTTTTTATGGTCAGATAATATTCCACTATATAGCTATACTACATTTTTTTTGTTAAATTCTTTTATTGGTACATTTTAGGTATACAACACCATTACATTTCTCATTGGGAATTGTACCTTTACATAATGCATCTTGGTTCTTATTTTTTCCCCATTCCTAGCCCTCCCTTCA
>NW_004624915.1:2481661-2506219 GCF_000247695.1 Heterocephalus glaber
TTATGGCTGAGTAGTACTCCATTTTATTTTAAAAAACCACATTTTCTTTATCCAGTCTCCAGTTGATGGGTACCACATTTTATATATCCTTTCAGCAGTTGATTTATTTTGGGTAATTTTCACTTCTTGTTAACCTGCACTTTTTTTTCCTTTTTCTTTTTTTTTTTTTTTTTTTTTTTTTTTATACCAGAGATCTAACTCAGGTCCTTGCACCTGTGGCGGAACCACTGAGCTAAATCCCTGGTCAAACCTGCACTTTTAAATTCTATGTCCTATTAATCACAGATAATTCTCTCCTCTAAAGGACCCATTGAAATGAGCTAAGAAGTTAAGATTACTCCAGAAAGAAAGCTCCTAGGAGGTTATTGGTCACTCTATTTTCCTTCTAGAATAAATGGGAATTAGTAGTAAAAGATAATTCACTTATTTCATAAACCTCTTTAATATGTTTTCACAACCTCACTCATACTTCTAATTTGTCCTCACCTTGGACTCACCTGATAACATGAATGCCACAATCTCTTACTAAGTGCGAATCTTATTTCCGAAATGACAAGGCATGGAGACACTGACTCCCTCAAGCCTCACAGTTTGTCAAGAGCAGAGCTCGTCAGTGAAGCACTTTCTCATGATCATTGCTCCTTTCTTAGCACCAGGAGGTCTTCATTGCCTATCTGGTCCCTTACTACTTCAATCTTCCTTTATTCAAGAACATCCTTGAACCAGCACATTTCTTCAAACTGTCCAGTACAGGCCACTTTACCATCTGTAAGAGTAGAGAATAGTGTGATGGATCTCCACCTTCCTTTCACTCAGTGTCAAGACAATTATCAACTCCTGAGTGATCTTATTTCATCCAGAGGCCTCTTACCCCTCCAGGGGTGTGGGAGTAAATTCAGAACAACCAATTCACCCTGAAGGAATTTGTATCTGATTTGTATGTGGTATTTGTGGCTTTCTGTGACTGATTTCAAGTTATCAACATGATGATACCAAACAAGGACTGGGAAAAGATGTACAGGAAGACACGGTTCTGTGGTGTTTCCAACATATACAATAGGTGGAAAAATTTCAAGAGCACAGATAATAGTAACTGTAGTAAAATAACCAGGAAGTGGTAAGTTTTGAGTAATTATTATCTTTTTTAAAAATATTTTCATCTAATTTTAACTTTCTAGAATTTAATTTTCAATAAGAAGTGTTTAGTCCTTATTTGAATTTTTGAATATTTAAGTCATCACTTGCCAGTGAGCACACACTAGGCTCTAGCCAATCACTGCACTCCTCCATCCTCCGATTGCCTTTTTAAAAATCTCAGACATTGTATCATTTCTCCTGCTCTTTAACATTAACTCTAAAAGATAAAAACTCTTTTAAAAAACAAAACTGCAATATATTACTGCACATTAAAAATAATAATAATTTAATAATACTCCCTAATAGTTTCCTAATTGTCATATAAATTTTTTATAATGTGCTTTATTTGGGATGCAAATAAGGTCCATAAACACTTTCATTGACTGATAAGGTGCATTAATTCTCTCTCTCTCTCTCTCTCTCTGTCATCTCCCTCCCTCTTACTTCCTCCCTGTTTTTCCACACAAGTCATTCAATTATTTACTAAAACAAATGGGAAAGTGGGCTACCCTTTCAGTCTTCCTTATTGGGGACAGTCTGAAATGGTAAGAGAACAGGATGCCATAAAATAAAGACACCTCTTCTGGGAAGGCCATTTGGTGGGCTGTTGGTTTTGCTTTTTAGAAAAGGCATCTGTTGCTCATGACCAAAAGAGCCATAGCCATGAAAGTCCTAACCCTATAAAATGAAGATAGAGATTTTTTAATGCTAAAATTAAAATGAACACACATACGTTGAGACAGTTAAAACACATGGAGCAGCACACCTGCCCCCACCACCTGATGGAAAGGAAGTACCCACTGCCACTGCCTAGCCTGCTAGCACTGGCTTTCAAGAACAGCCAAGCCCCAGTCACCTTTTGTCACACTGTGGCAACTAGCAGCAGGAGCGAGGTTGTGAGGCACAGAGAAGGCTGACTCATTTAAGGGAGAACTGGCAGGTGATGATAGAAAGCTCCATCTCTCTGAGATCTCATTAGAAAACATCAACCTTGAAACTTCAGCTTTCCCCTTTCCTGAGGAGCTCTGTGTGGGTGGCTGGGGTTTCAGCTCCAGCTGTCACTGCAAATGCTGCTTGGCAGGAGCAAGACGCTCAGGAATCTCTGACGTGTTTCTGAAGGGTTTCAAAGATGAACCAGCTCCTCTGCATATTTCTTCTTCTTCTTCTTTTTTTTCTTCCCAAATATAGTGCCAGGAATGAAAACTTCTCTCATCCTATTTCCCAAACTTGGTAGCTATGACAGTTTTATTGCAGTACCTTATTAAAGTGTAGCCATAGATTTACATAATTAAGCCCAGATCTGCTTTTCTCTTCCCTGCATTTACACTTGTCACTCACTGCACTGGGGCATGGTGATTCCAGCTCTACCCAGGTGAGAACCTGGGCCTTGGCATGGCGTCAGCCCCTAGTGCCAGTGAATGTTCTCTAGCAGAAACAGAGATGATGGGTTTGAATATGAGTGAAGAGAAATGGTTTCCTGCCTTTCAGCAGGAAGCTGCTAACCTTTACATTGCATCTTAAAGCTGAAAGTTGCCTTGAAAATCATCTAAACCTGATGTAGAGCTTGCAGGCTGGCAACACCCGCCTGATTTGGCCCTCATAGTTATTAAACATGCCTATTGTAATGTGTGTGTTTGGTTTTGGTTTGAATTAATTATTGATTCTTGAAATTGAATAGTTCACTTAAAAAGTCAAATTTGGGGCTTTTCTTTTTAAAAACCACTAGCATCAGCCACTCTGCGCATCTATTCCCTGCATGCTAACCGTCATCTGGAGCTAATCAGCAGCTACCCGCTTCTGACAAGGCCTGGATCTGTGTTACACCTCCCACACTCCCCTTTCTCTGTCAACCTACTAGACACATGTTTGTGACCCTGTACCCTGCAAAAAGGTGAGTTTATAAATGTCACATTACAGGTGAGCAGGAGATACACCACACAGCTTGATAAGCAGTAAATGACAGCTCCCAGGTTTTCTAACTCTGAACAGTATTGACCACAATTTCTTTGTTGGAAGTGTTCAAATATCTGAATTCTGACTCCAGCTCCATCACTTACTAGCCATGGCATCTAGGCATAAGCTTAAAACTCTCTAAGTGATGGTAGCATGTTTCCAACAGACCTGGGTATATGAGGGTTAATGTGTTTATGGAAGCATTGAAAAAAAATCCAAACACCCATGCAACCTTATGCTATCATTAGTATTTTCATGATTATATTGACATTCATTATTTCAAGCTCATTAATGCCTTCCTTATTCCAAAATATGATTAAGTGTCCTCTCAATTAAACTCAATAAGTGTATTTTGAACATTTATCTGTACCCAGGATGTATGCTGATTCAAAGAAATATATGGTGAGATGAGATGATGAGAACACAATGTAGATAAAAAAAATTGGAGGTCCTACTTTTCCAGCTGAAGAAATTGAGACACACAGAGGTCAAGTAACTTGCCCAAGGCATGCAGCTAGTCAGAATACAGCCAGCAATCTGACCCACACTCTCCCTCACACCATGTCCGGTTTCCCTCACTCCTTGTGGTAAACAAACTCTCACTGCTCCTCCATTCAAACATGCGCACATGCCCACTCCCTGTCCTGCTCCAACACCATGACTCTTGAGCTTATTTCATTGATTGTTTCAAACTACCAGCCATCCCCTTCCATCTACCATGTCTGCCTCTCCACCTCTGGTTACAGTCAAGCAAGCCCAGTCAGGAATATTTTCCCTCCTGCCCGGACCAAACTGTTATCATTACAGAGATGATTGTTTACTCATTGTCATCATCACACTAATGCTTATTTAGCTTGCATTACTGCTGAAAGGAAGTGTGACTTGATCCTCAGTGAGTCATTAAGTGCAACCAAGACTCATCAAAGGGACTGTAAATTGATGGTTGTGATAATCTTCCTAATTATCAATTCCTGTTTGATGACCTCCTTGTTATCAGCAAGGATGCTGTGTAGTTAGAGAACCTTAATAGTCCCTGTGCCTACAAACCAACATCAACCTCCTGAAGAGTCCAAGATGCACTGTGGATGTGAATATGTGTCTGCAGTAAGTTTATATGCATACAGACATTGATTTAAATCCTGCTTTGTCTCTGATTATAATGACATAAATTACAAGATGCTATGAAAAGAAAAGGAGATTAAAAAAAGAAAAGCAAACAGGATTATACAGTAGAACCAGAAATAAAACTAAAAATGCATTTGCACATCTGTTGTCACTGGCCACAGATTCAGTTCTTATGTTTTCAGGGGCCCAGTGCAAAAAGAGCAACTTAATAATTTGCTTTGCTGAAAGGTTTCTAGTGAAAAACTGAAATGGTTGCTTTAGGAGGTTATAAGTAATATTAACAGGAAGACCTCAAGAAAATTTCACCTGGGAAGTCCTTAAAGGGGAAACAGTGAATAAGCGGTAAATACAACATGACCTCAACAGTACCTTTATGATAGTCATGGGAATAAGATTCATTTACCTTAGCCAGGCATGGTGGCACATGACTGTATTCCCACCACTCTGGGAGGCTGAGGCAGGAGTATCACAAATTCAAGCAAGCATGGGCAACTTAGTGGAACTCGGTCTAAAAATAAAAATGATGATGATAAAACTACGGTGATGATATAGCTCAGTGTAAAGACCCTGTGTTCAATTCCCAGTCCCACCAAGAAACATCCATCTGTCATCTGTCTTGCACCTACCCTCCAAGCACATTTCAGAGGGAGCGATTCTTGGAAGTGAGCAGAAGAGGGCTTAAAGTGGACAAAAGATTGCATCTGTATGTGTTTATATATGAATGCATTTCATATATGTGCTTACATGTAATTTTTTAAATTATTACCAAAGTGTACCAATTAAGAGTATGTCAGGGCTGGGGATTTAGCTCAGTGGCACTGCACCTGCCTCGCAAGCACAAGGTCCTGAGTTCAATGCCCGGTACAAAAAAAAAAACGAAATAGTATGTCTACTTTCTCCAAATATAGTAAAAATACCTGTCAGCAACTGTAATCACAACTGGTAAGTATAATCATAACTATCCTGATCCTGATCCTGCCTCTCTTGAAATCACAGTTGACCTAAAATCATTGCTAGTTCCAATGTGTGTGCCTCTGGCTCTTGTTTCCCCAGAGCTCACCAATTTCCCTATGAGCAGATAGCCTGGGATTAAATGCTTAGGCTTGGGACACAAGCAGCTCCACTTTAAATCCTACTGCCTTTAGGACTAAAGAGTGGGATAATTAACCTTTTTATTATCAATTTTTTTATAAAATGGAGGCTCCTAATAGCACCTACTTTATGGAATTGTTGCAAAGATTAAATATTAATAGATTTAAAGCCTGGTACACAGATAACATTCAATGAATATTGGCCACTGTTATCATTATTATTCCATGAAACTGTGCATTAGTTTTTGTGTACCTTCTTCTCACTGAGAAACAGCCATTGAAAAAATACTGTAGTTCCCTGGGGACTTTTGTTTATATTGCACTCAGTGATACACTTAATACTCTCAGGTTATGTTATGATTGGCCTCCCAATTAGAGTGCAAGTCCCAGAGTATCATAGGTATCACCTAGTCTAACCTTCTCATTTTACATTTGCTGGAGAAAACAGAATGTCAGCATAGTTAAGTAACATGGCTAACATCTCCAAAGTTAAACATCAAGAAAATGGCAGACTGGATCAAGAAGAGCAGTCACTTCATTTCTGGTCTAGTTCTTTTGCCATCACAGCATCTTGTAATCCTACCAATCTCGTTATTTCCCAGTATGATGACTCTCAAATATTCCCCTTTTATACAAAGCATTCCCCAGTGTCTCTTAGCCAGCCTCCCACTTAACACTTGCACCTGGTTATCCCACAGACATTTCAAATTCTACTTGTTCTAAAGAACTCATCATGCTCCTCTTCTCTTACCCTGGTACTCTTCCTGCATTTTGTATCTGTTGATGACCCCAGGATCCATATAATAACCAAGCAGAAAATTCACATATCCTCGATTCCTCCCTTCCCCTTATTCTATATACGTAAAGACTGTTTGTTTTATTTACAATCTATTTCCCAAATGTGTCCTTTCTTAGTAATCTCTAAACCACTGACCTAATTTGGCTCAAACTATTCTACAGCCATTTGATTTGTTCCCTTGAGAAACCATAAGCACTTAAGGAAAGCAGAAAGTAAATAGTATTTACTGAGTCCTGCTACACGCCCAGACATGGTACTGGGAGCTTATATGTGTTGTGATCACAGCTCATATGTTATCCTCCTTTTACAGATAAGGAAGCTGAAGCTTTCCCAAACTGTTTATAAATGCTGGAGTCATGTTTAAAAACTAACAAAAGCTATTGACATCAGAGTCTATTACAACCCTAAGTCCAAGGGAAAGAGAAGGGATTAGTTACCAGTACAAGCAAAGAGAGTAATTGTACAGAAAAGGCCTTCCAACAAGCGATGGAGCCTTTGTAAAGACATGCACCAGAAGAGATCTAGACTAGCAAAAGCAATTCTGGTCAGTAAGGGCAAGCCAGGGGCCATCACAATCCCTGATTTGAAGTTATACTACAAAGCCACCATGATAAAAACAGCATGGTACTGGCAAAGAAACAAACCCAACAATCAGTGGAACAGAAGAGAAGATTCAGAAACAACTCCAAAAACACTCAACAACCTTATCTTAGACAAAGGGACCAAACACCTTCACTGGAAGAAAGACAGCCTCTTTAATAAATGGTGCTGAGAAAACTGGCTTTCCACATGCCAAAGACTGAACCTAAATCCATATCTATCAGCATGCTCTAAACTAAAATTGAAATGGACAAAAGATCTAACTATAAAAGCAGAAACACTTAATAGGCTAGAAGAATAGGTACAACTCTTGAAGACATAGATGTAGGCAAAGACATTATGTGTAAAACCCTAACAGCACAGGGAATACTACAGAGAATCAACAACTGGGATCACATCAAATTAAAAAATTTTTGCACAGCAAAAGAAACCACCAACAAAGTGAAGAGACGGGAATTGAACTTGGGACCTTGCGCTAGCAAGGCAGGCAGTGGAACCACTGAGCTAAATCCCCCGCCCCGGGAAAAAAATTTTTGACAGCTATTCCTCAGACAAAAGACTAATATTTAGAATATATAAAGAATTTTTAAAAATCAACCCCCCCCAAAAAAATTTAAGACCCAATTCAAAACTGGGCATCTGAAATGAATAGATATTTCTCAGATGAAAAATTAGAAATGGCAAATATATAAAAAAATGCTCAACATCACTGGTCATTTAAGAAGTACAAATTAGAACAACACTGAGATTCCATCTCACTCCAGAAAAAGTGGGTATCATCAGAAAAGCAACCAATAACAAATGCTGGGGAGGCTGTGGGGAAAAAGGAACCCTTCTCTACTATTTGTGGAAGAGCAAATTAGTACAATCACTATGGAAATCAGTATGAAGATTCCTCAAAAAACTAAAACTAGAGGTTCTATTTTGACCCAGCTGTGCCCTTTCTAGGCATCTTCCCGAAAGAGTTAAAAGCATCGTAACACAGTGATATATGCACACCAATGTATATAGCAGCACAATTTATAATAGCTAAATCTTGAAAACAGCCCATATGCCCATCAACCAATGAATGGATAAAGAAAACGTGATATTTTTATACAGTGGAATACTATAAAGAAGGATAAACTTGAGTTATTTTTAGGTAATGGATGCACCTCAAGACCATAATCTTAAGTGAAATAAACCAGACGTACAAGTCTAAAAATCATATTATTTCTCTTGTGTGAGAAATCAAAAGGGTAAATAAGGAGCAAAACAGAGGCTAGATACCAAAAAGCAGGAAGAACATGTTCAAATGGGAAGGGAAACAAGGGTGGGGAGAGAGGTAAAGGAAGGAAAGGAAAATGGATTATTTTTTAAAAAGAATGTAAGAGAAAAAAATGGAAACAAAGCTTTTGTAAATAGGGAGGGGAAGAAGAGTTGAAGGGAAGGGAGGAGAATGGGAACAAAAGAGTTAAGACATATTATGTACAGGCACAAATCTTCTCTGATGAATGTACTCGTTATATATGGCAAACATGTACTAACAAAAGAGAGAGAGAGAAAAGACATGCAGCCAAGCACAGCAAAGTAGTAAGGAAGGAATTGGGAGAATACACCTTGACTCCATCTCCTTCTGTTCATACATCCCATTGGCCAAATCCAACTGGAAGCTGGATAGCGAGGGAATTTATCAGTGAAATCCATGAGTCAACCTCCCCAGGTCCAGAGAAGGACAGCAAAGGGGAGAAGGGCAGCCTTGGAGAGGAAAATGGACATTATCTCCCAAAGCACACAATTAGTAAATGATGGAGCTGGGGTTTGAATCAAACACCAGGTGATTCCACATTCCATCCAATAAATCTATTTATAATATTGTAAGGTTTCTATGGACAGAGAATATTTCTGTCACATGAAAACCATTCAGTAAGCATTTACTCAACTGAATTGAAACTAGACAGAATCTAATTTCACGGCCCAAGTCAGCAGGGCTTCTCCTTGGAAGCTTTGTAACTGAGTTATATGTTTGCATTTTCTCTCACCTCCTTCTTTTAAATCATTCTATCTTACACCAGGGTAAACTTGTTCTATACAGGGCTAGATAGTAAATCTTTTCAGCTTTGAGAGTTATATAGGTTCTGCTACTACTACTCAACTTTGCCATTATAAAGCAAAAAGTAGTTACTGACAATACAAAAACAAATGGGCAGAGCTGTGTACCAACAGAACTTAATTTATAGACTCTGAAATCTGAGATTAATATAATGTATATATCACAAAATATTATTCCTCCATAGAGATTTTTTTAAGGATCTTAACTGAGGGGTCATACGGGAATGGGCAATAGGCCGGATTTTACCCAGGAGGCATAACTTGCTGAACCCCATCTTAGATTCCCTCTGAATGTTCAGGATACCCGCTGGGACACATCATTATACATACCAGTTCTTTCCTGACCACTTTTCTGCCTGAAAACTTATCTGATCTGTGCTTCATCTCCTCTGAATTTTTCAGGTGACCAATACTCATCTGAAGAAATGAGGATTGAGAGCATATTTTGTGATTATGGACAACTCTCAACTTAGTGAGAACCATGATAGTAACTACCATTTATTAAACTCTTAAAATGTGCCAGTCACTGTACTAACCATTTATAGGCGTGATCTTATTTAAACTTCACAACAACTCAAATCAAATTTCAAACAGAAGTTGCATAAATGGTTGAAGTAAATCAGGGATAATGGTGGGGATATTGGCAAGTTAGAGCATAAATATTCTATCTAAAAGGAACTTCAATATCTAAAATCAAAAACACCACTGAATTTCATGTAAAAGCATATGCTTGAAGGACTGAGGCAATCTTACTGGGGTCACTCCACCAGGAAATAAAGGCACTTCCAACCAAGATGGTGGACGTCCTTATTCCCCACAGTAGATAAACATTCAATTGCCTTATCAGTGAAGGGAAATAGCAGTGGGATTCAGGAACTTAAACATCTCTCCCAAACTGCCAGATAAATCCTTAATCTTCGTCTTTTCAATGCTCACCAAAAGCCTTAGGTTTTGAAAGACAGAGTAGAAGGAGCATAGATTCCAGTAATCTTCAAGTCTATATCTAGAATTTACTCACTGTGCAATCTTGGGTAAGTGAGCCTTTGGGTCTATGTTTGTTTATAATATCTACCCTGCAAGATAATAGCAAAAATTAGAGAGAGTGTATGAAAATGTTAGAAAAGTGCTTAACCTGCAGTAGACAAGTAAGGTTATGGTAGGTCCTCAGTACATGAGAGGTTAGAACAACTTCTCTCAGTGTAAGCCCAGTGACTACTGAGCCAAGCTTTCTCTCAAAAAACAGCTCAGAGAAAAGACTCTATATCCTCCTCCCTGGACTTGTCCTGTCAATACAGTCAGCCTAGACTGCCAAATCCGATCAAAGCTGATGGCAAAACTTCTGAGGGAGCTGATGGAGTAGCTTATATGAACACTGAGATTTACATCAGTGTGTTTAAACTTTGAAATGCCTTCACATTCTGTGTTTACATCTCAAAAAAGTACTTCCCTGTGAGGTTGGCAAGCCTCTCTCTCGACCATCCCAGGCTCGACCATCTAGACATCAAAGACCTTTGACTAGTAATCAATTGTGTTCAGCTGGTAAAGATAAATGATCCTTGAAGGGACTTTATTTTCTGGCTGTTCATGCCTGTCAATCCTACATCATCCCATAACCTGTCCTGACCTGTTTCCCACATTCACTTTTACTGCATAACAATCACTGCAAACATTTTAAGCTACTTAGCAACAGAGGGCTTGGCTTGTCCCTTCATGACACCATACACTTGACACAACGCCTTAAGTACAAAATAGAGGGGCTTCAGATGTCCACAAAAAGAATTCAACTATTTTCCAAAAGAGGTGAAAAAAATCCTTTCTTGATAGTTTGGGAGAAGAAAATAATTGCTTGATAAAAGTAATACTGGAAGAAATTTTTTCTGGCTGCACATACTTGAAACATTGGAAAGAGAGAAAATAAAAAAGGACAGAAATTTAAATCCAGAAGACTAATTAAAAGATAATTATAGTCAACAAAACTTGAACTAGTGAGTCTAAACTTCAGACATGACAACAGAAGAAAGGCTGTTTTAGAAACACATTCTGAAGATAGTGAGATCCAGTGTCCTTTAGAGTCAGAACCTTTCACCTTTGTGACCCCATGTATCTATGGCTCATGTGCATCCAGCATTCACCAATACAGCTGTGCCAGCTGTTAAAATACTGAAACATTTTATACTTGTGAGTGCAAAAACCACCCCTTTCCTGAAATGCCCATCTACCCAGTCCCATTCCCCCACTACCACCCCAGCCTTCTACAGGAATCCTCTAAGGTAATTTTTCCCTTCCAATCCAAAAACTGAAGAGTTCAAAGCTGGCATAAGAGGTTTTGAGGTCCTTATTCCTGCATTAAACCTGATATTACTTTTTATTGGAAAGTCCCTCTGACAATTGTTACATATGTTTAATATGATGCTTTCATATGTTTAGCCTAGATCCTGGTAAGTGTAAGGGAAGGGGAAAGGGAGAGATGGAAGAAGAAAAGGAAAGAGAAAGATGAAGAAACAAAGGAAAGAAGAAGAGGACAGAGGAAAGGGAAAAAAGAAGAAAGGAGCCAGGTGTGGCGGCACACACCTGTAATCCCAGTACTCTGAGAGGTTGAGGAAAGAGAGTAGTGAGTTTGAGCCTGGCCTAGAAAATTTAGTGGGACCTTGTCTCAAAATTAAAAATAAAAGCAGTTGGGGATGTAACTCAGTGAATGCACACCCCTGGGTTCAATCCCAAATACCACAAAAAAAGAGAACAAGAAAGGAAGAGATTTTGATGTGTGGTTGTGGGAACAAACGAACAAAGAAGTTTATACAACTATATATAACATTACAGATTTATGCAGCTATCTGATTACAGTTTTCTTTCAGAAAAAAAGAAGCAAAAGGGAGAATGAATTCAAGGGTAAAATGGAGTTTTTCTCTGAAAAATAACTGCACTTCCACAAAAGCTCAGCTGAGAGAAATAAAAATTGGTTGAAAGCTGTGCAATTCATTCATTCCTCTCTTTACCTGAAAATCTACCCCCTTGGAGAGCCCAGGCTAGTAAAAAGCTGTGAATCTCACAGACAGCCTTCAAGAGACTCCTCCAGGGTCTTAGGATGCACTGCTCATACTACTCCCAGGAAGCTAGCTTGCTTTTATCAAATGGGCAATGAACTGTGTGCCAATCAAGTTTCCCATTTAGTTTTCTGAAACCAAATCTATAGTTCACCTGTAGCATGTGGGCCTCTTGGAGACTCCCTTTCATGGCACTCTAATTTTTCACTATCCATCTTTAATTTAGGTCCTACCCATCTTTATTGTATGTCATCTTGCCATATAACATATAAGCACATTTAAATTTTTTAGAAGAAAAAGGGACTAAATTAACTCATATAGAACTCAAGATGGAATTTTCAGATAGAAATATCTAGTTGATAAAAATGTCCAAAATCAGTTCTTTCAGTGCATGAGAGCCACTGTGAGACTTGCCTGGATGTGGAAGACCTGAACTCACTGAGCTTACAGTCTTTGGAAGCAGTGAAATAAA
This sequence comes from Heterocephalus glaber, assembly GCF_000247695.1. Next base: position 2,493,974 of record NW_004624915.1, read on the forward strand.
TGTAAGTCAGAAGAGATGGTACAACCTCTTAAACAGGTCTTGATTAATTACAGGATGAATATCACTGGTGAGTAATTGAAGGACATTAGTCACCTAGTGTCCCACATGCTTGAAATGTCCCTTGGTTTTGCTAGGCAAATGACTTACGGAAATTCTGAGCCTTGGAATTCCATCTCACTTGGTATGTAAAAGTGTGATTGGATTCTCTCCAGATCTGTAGACAAATATCACTTTTCTTATTTTCAGTGTTTTGTTTTTATAGAAATACCCTACTCGTTTGATTCCCTGTCTCTATATTCTTAAAGGATAGGCAACAGAATGGGAAGCCAAAGGGAATGCAGAACAATAGAAGGATAAGATATGGCCCTAATCCCATGGGGCAGTGTGGGTCCCATGAAAGAGTTCTTTGAACCTCTTGAAAATATTACCAAATGTTATTTACACATGGCCAGGGATTTATTATTAGGATAAAAAACACCTTTAAGTTTCCTTCATCAAGCTGAGGCCAATCCAGGTCACAAAAGGGAGATAATTTGGAGACACATACCTTTTCTAAAAGTTCAAACTAGAAACCATACCTATGCAAAGATCTAGTGCCTCAAGAATAGATGAAGAGGTAGCATTCAACTAGAAGAATTAACAGGCAATTTAGACAAGCTTGCCAGAACAAAAAGGTTAAATTCCAGGATTGTTGCTCTGTGTTGCTCAACTTTCCTGTCACTGAGGCAAATACTTAACATACATGATTTAAAGGAAGAAAGGTTTATTTCAGCTCATGTTTTAGAGCATTCAGTCCATGGTTGGCTGGCTCCAAGGTAGAAATGACATAGCAGAAGAGCCTAGTGGAGGAAGGCTACATAACCCATGACATCCAGGAAGCAGAGATAGCCAAGGACAAGAATATACCCTTCCAGGTCATAGACCCAGTGAACTACCTCTTCCAACCAGAGCCCTCTGGCTCAAAATGATTTTAGCCACCTCTGGGTTTGGCCATATTATATAGAGACATATATATTCCATAGAGATATACATTCCATTATTCCATACATATATATGACATTAAACAAATAGGTATGAGTCTTGAGAGTATTTGTAATAATGGACATGCATGATGCCATTAGAAAGGAAAGAGCAAATGAGTGGGAAAAGACAGAAGGGGGAGAAAGAGGAGGGCAGATCAAGGCAGACTTCCTAGGGCAGCTGACTTTTGAGTTCTAAACTAATTAGTGCTAAAATGAGAATGACCTGTGCTGAAATGTTTATATGGCATTATCGATAATAGCCAAAAACTGAAAACAATCCAAATATCTATCAACAGATGAACAAAATGTGATATATCCATATGATGGAATGTTTTCACCATAAAAAGAAATATGCTATGACATGAATAAACCTTAAAAACATAATGCTAATTTTTTTAAAAGCCAGAGACAAAAGACCATATATTGCATGCTACTATTTATACAAAATTTCTAGAATAGGCAAACCTAAAGAGAAAAAATAAATTAGTAGTTGCTAGGGCTGGAGTTTTAGGGAAAATAGGTATGAGTTTTCTTTTGAAGGTAATGAAATGTTCTAAAATTGATTGCAGTGATAGTTGCACAACTCTGAATAGTCTAAAAAATCATTGAATTGCACACTTTAAGTGGATGAATTTTATGTGTGAATTATATTGCAGTAATACAGTTTTTAAAAGGTAAATGGCTTCTTATTGTTTAAATATTATTTGGTAACAGCCCTTCTACAAGGACTTTCAAAGTTTTCCTTAATGATCAAGGAATGCAGGTATTTGCAATGGGCAGAAGAAAAGGAGACATTTTAGTCCCCAGGATTTTCTTCTTTGCCCAGGCAAGAGCCCACCAGCACTTCTCAGGGCACTAGCAGGCTCTCTCTCTTCTCACCAGAATCAAGCTGTCTTATGACAGTTTTTATTAGCACTATCTTGAGGCCCCTCAGAGGCATCCCTTTGTGAGAAGAACATGAGCAGTGTGGAGCAGCAGGCTGCAAATATTAAAGTGTACATTACTGCATGGGAAAATGATCTCAGACTAATTCTTAACTGAATGTTTGATTGAATATGAGTCTGATATAATCTCTCCTCTTTCTGACAATGATTTCAATATGCTGCCATCTGCAGAATACTCCTTTTTCTCTGAAAACAAGTTCCTGCTTAGATAACAGAGTCAGTGGAAATCCAGGAGAAGAACCATATGTCGCAGTAAATGTACCTTACATTCCATGCTCTCTCTCTCTCCACTCTTATTTTTCTTGCCAAGCACTATGTGTGTTCGTTGCTCTAAGTAATTTTCTCCAAAGATATAATGGATTTGAATTCAATTAAAAAGGGAAAGGAAAAAACACAGCAAGCAGTGTCTCTTTATGTCCAGCCAAGTGGGAATCCAGAGTCTGAATATAGCCCAGAAGATCCTTAGCCATCTCTCCTCACTCAGTTTTCTTTTCCCACTAAATTACAAGGACTGGGCCCCATTAGCTGAAGCCTGGACAATTCTGTGCGTTAAATAGAGCAACCGGGAGTCAAATTTTTTACACTTGGAATCGTCCAAGTCCATACACAGACACTTCGGTTAATTTTCTAACCTGACCCTGACTCCCTCCCAGAGTATCTTCCCTGCAATCTTTGTTATGCAGTCAGGGGCCCACATAAGCTCGCCCTCTGACATGCAGGAAGGAAGCAGAGGGAAGGCCAGGCCATGAAGTTTCTGGCTTGCTTCCTCTTGTCAAGTCATTCGGACATCTACTCAGTTGTCACCAAGTCAGAGGGGCTTTCTGTGATTGCCCTGGCAATCCCTTCGGGCTCATCCTTTCATTCCCTCACTCTTACCCCACTTGACCTTATTTATTGTTTGTATTTGTTTATTGTCTGTCTCCCCAACTAGAATAAAAGCTCATAAGACCAGAGCTTTACCTTTGGTTTACTGCTTTTCTGCCCTCCTCTGACCTGAGCAGTGTGGTTGGCATTCTTGAATGATGTGCAGACTACTGTGAGATAAGATGCAAAGATGATCAGTCTATCACTTTATCATGCAGCAAAACTGGAAATAATCTAATTATCTAACAATGGAACAGTGGTTAAATAAATTATGGCATCTGTGCACAGCCATTTGAAAGCATGTTTTCAAGGCTTTCCAGGTTAAACTGAAATCTTTCCAGTAACCCTGAATATGTCTTCAATTAACTGTCAACAAAATACTTATGGGGGCCGGGGATTTAACTCAGTGGTTTTGTCACCTGCTGCGCAAGCCCAAGGACCTGAGTTCAATCCCCAGTACAAAAAAAAAAAAAAATACTTATGGAACACAGACAAAAATGAAAACTTGATACAACTCTGAAGCTATATGTCAATTATATATCAACTGTATGTTTATATAGAGCTATATGTCAACTTGCTACCAGAATCTAGGAGGAGTTTCTATTTACAAGAAACAGAATTATAAACTTTCTTATATTTATCAGAAACATAGGGAGACTGTATATTTGAGAGTAGGCAGATGTTATTGTCATTGCTCCCCACTTCCTGCTCCCTGCATTAATCAAGTAATATCAGTAGTGGTTTAGATCTAAAACGTCCCCTAAAACCCTCATGTGTCTAGAAGGTAACTGGGTCATGGGGATGCTATTCTCATCAATGGACTAGCCCAATGATGAGTTCATAGCTGACTTGCTGTTAGGAGGTAGGGGCCTGGTTAGGGGCAGGTCATGAGGGGCATTGACCCAAAAGGTTATATATCACTTCTGGCTCCTCGTTCTCTCTCTGTTTCCTGCCTGCCATGGAATGAGCAGCTGTCCTCTTCCCAGGCCCTTCCATGCTACTTCTGTCTTGGAGCCAACTGACCCTGAACTGAAACCACGAGCCAAAATTAACCTCTCTTCATTTAAAATGTAGGTGTTGGGTATTTTGTCCCAGTAACAGGAAAGTAACTAAGATGCTGTGCAAATATTAAAAACTGTCCAGGAAGTTCTTATATTATAAAGATGTCTCAGACCGTATTAGTAATCATCACAGCAGTAACTGTGATACCACCTACAGGGGAATGTTTTCCACTTCTAAACTACTCTCCGCCCCAGGAACTGTCTCACATTATCTTCACAGTTGCACTAAGTCTGGCAAAGGAAGGTTTGCTTCCCTATTTGACATCTTTAAAAAGAAGGAAAGGAAAGAAGCATATCAGGCAGGGATGCAAACAATTGCCTTCAAGGTATTCAGCTGAAGGGACCTTTGTAAAAGGATTACTTACTGAGATATGTGCAGAGAAAAGGAAAGCATGGAGTGTGGATGAAGAACCCAATGCTACAAAGTGGGGCTCCCTCATAGCCTATAGGCAGGAGTCAAAAGCAGGAAGCACATTACCAAACCTTGGGGAGGGAGAGGGTGGTGCACAGCTGTTCCTAAGGCTGGACTAATGAATGAAGCTGGGGAAACTGATGTGCTCCTAGCAGGGACTCCTGGGTAGCTGGACCCAGCAGGACATCACCTGGCAAAGAAGCCTGTGTGATGTGGTCTACAGGAGTCAGCTTCCAAGAATAGGAAATTGAGAAAGGCAAAGGAGGAGGAGAGAAAAGGTGGGAGGCAGAACTAAGATCACATAAAGAAGTCAGCTTCACCCCAATGCCACATCCCTTGCTGCAAAGAACTGGAAGAGAGGAGAGGCAAGGGAGAGAGCTTCTCCAGAAGCCAAAGGGTGCTTAAGAAACCAGGGTAACAGTCTCTAGATGATAAGCTAAGCAAGGTCAGTGATCCTGTTTGATTATGTGCCTGCCTGGAGCAAGAACTCTAAATTTATAACTGAAAAGATCCTGACAATTGGGTCAGGCAAACACAGGAAAACTGCAAGACCAGCCGAGGAAGAAGCAATTCTGTGAAGACTTGGTGCTGTCTTTTCTCAGAGCACTGATCCAAATCAGGAAAAACAATGACCTAGAAGGAATGATCTTTTTTTCCTAATTCTTATCCTTAATAACAAATAAAAGTTTTCTTTTTGCAACCTTGAGATTCCCTGCTAATCATGCTGTGTTTTGCTCTGATTAACCTTTGAAATAGGCATTTCCCTCTTTTGCTTGTTTTTTTTTTTCACACTTTTTTCCTGGTTATTTCAGGCCAAGCTCTCCTTAAAGGTCAGTGAGCATCACATCTAATCTGACTTCTAATTGCTTTTGTAAACATTTCAGAATGAATAAATGCCAGCATAATTAACTATCTAGCACATTATCTACTCACTCCTATACCAATAAGACAAATAACCACCAAAGCAGCACTCCAGGCACCTCTACACACTTATTTGTGATGTGGGAATTGTTTGATCAGAGCCTATTTAAGTCAGAGCTTCCCAAGCTTGATCATCAGGTTGCTAACAAGCATAAGAATCAGTCAAGAATCATAGGTACTAATTCCCAGGTACTGATTCCCAAGGACCCTTATCTCAGAGATTCCAGTTTCTTTGATTTGAGGTAAAATCTAGGAATCTACATTCTTCTTCCTTTTCTAAGTAATGCTGATATAAAACTTAGTTAAGAAATCACTGATTTAGATCATTTTTCCCATGGCATGGAGCCCATCGTAGCCATCTCTATTCTTCTCTAGTCCATAACACCCCTTAAGTGTGCTGTTGTATGACATTTTTCCCTTTAAATGGGACTTTGATGTGCACATCAGCCTGACTCTAATTAGGAGGGGCTGGATTGCATAAAAATTTCTTTCCACCTGTAACTTTCTAGAACTTTATGTTTTATTGGTACAAAGACAGTGGAGTGAAAACACAAGCACTGCATGGTCAGCCCCAGACCTGGTCAGTGCCCCCATCTCATTGTGCTAGCTGAACATAGGTGAACATAGTCGCTGGACCAGTGCCCCTGGTCTTTACAGACCCAGGGGCAACATGGCAGCCCAGGGGAGAAGCTGAAGCAAAGACACAGAATGCTTCCGGGGCCTGCATTAAAGACTACAGACCACTTCCTGGGCAGTAGGTGCAAAGAGGGAGAGAAAATCTCCCAAGAGGTGCCTGCCTCAGGTCATTTCTCTGTGGACCAAAGCCTATGCAAATTCTCAAAGTCTACTCTGTGTTAGTCCTCCTGGGCTGCTATAACAAAATATCACAGACTGGATGATTTATGCACAATAGAAATGTATTTCTCACAATTCTGAGAAGTCCAAAATCAAGCCAGCAAGCATGATGTCTGGCGAGGACGTCTTTCTGCTTTTCAGAAGTGCCTTATTAGGGCCAGGGATTTAGCTCAATGGTTTCGCCACCTGCTGCGCAAGCACAAGAACCCGAGTTCGATCCCGGTACCAAAAAAAAAATGCCTTATTAAAAGCTAGGCGTGGTGGCACAGGCCTGTAATCCCAGCACTCAGGAGGCTGAGGCAGGAGGATTGCCTCGAGTTCAAGGCCAGCCTGGGCTACATAGTGAATTCAGAGCCAGCCTGAACTACAAAGTGAGACCTTGTCTCAAAAAAAAAATAAAAAATAAAAAAGTGCCTTATTGTTCCATTCTCCAAAAAGAACAACTGTCTTCATAGAATGGAAAGGACAGGAGGCAAAAAGAAGCTCAATTCTTTCCCTCAAGCCCTTTTATAAGGGTTCGAATCCCATCCAAGAAGGTGGAGCCTTCATGGCCTAATCATTTCCTAAAGGCCCCACCTCTAAATACTGTTGCACTAGAGATGAAGCTTCAACATGAATTTTGGAGAGCATACAACACTGAAGCCATAGCATATTTTGACCACCGCCCCCACCCCGCCCCGTACCCAGAAGGCCTCCAACTCTACCTCACTACAGTCACAGTGAGCCCCAGCCTGGCCAATATCCTCCCCTTAAGTAATATTCAGAAATGGGAGGAAGACTTTTTTTGGTTGTCACAATGAGTGCATAATGGAACATGGTGGGGGTTGGGGGGAACTGATTTTATGCAGTGGGCAAAACTGTTCCCAGCACTACAAAACCATCACACCCCAAATGCCATTAGCACCCACACTGCGAAATTGGAATCACTTACAGTCTGAGCCACACAATTTAGCCCTTAATTATGGCTTTGATAGGAGAATTTATTGCAGCATTGTTCAGGTAGCAAAAGCCTGGAAACAACCTAAAAGACCACTGATAAGGAGCCATTAAATAAAGTGTGGTGCATTCATACAAAGGAATTCCACACAGAGAATGAGGTCAATATGTACGGATACTCCACAATATCTGAGATATTTTATGAATTTTAAAAAGCAAAGTGTAGAAGAGTATTATAGTATGTCTCCTTTGGTATTTTAATTTTAAAAAAAAAAAGAAGGTGCTATATGCACCTCCATGTTTGCATACAGAAAGAATCACTCGGAAAGTACCAAGACACTGATCAGAAGGAAAGAGAACCAGGACAAAAAGGACACTGGTGTAAAAAGGACTCACAAGTATTTTTGAATTTTTACTAGATGTTACTATCTCATTTGTTACTATCTCATTGTTACTATCTCATTGGCACTCCTATTGTTTTGTATATATTCGTGCCACCTACCACTACCCACTAAATTCCTTGAGGGCAGAGTTCTTTCCCATGGCATCCAGCCCAGAGCAGGTGCTTCATATATTTCTATTGGTTTATAAATTAACGGATTTCAGAAAAGACTCAAACAGGGAAAATAATTCTTTTGAAAATCAAAATATCTGTCCAGTCAAACAGAACCCATAGGGAGCCTCTTCCATCCCAGGTTTTTATGCCTGTCCCTAATCAGAGGGTCATCAAAGAAGATGATTAGAGTAAGGCTGGAGGTTTTACCAAAACGGGTTGCTTCTTCCACTTCAGTGACACACGTCTTAAAAAACCAAAGTTGGAGTCACTGGACTGACATTTATAATGTCCTATCTGTGCCTCATCAAGCAAGATGCTGAGCACTTTCACCTACATTAACTCATTTGCCTCTTAATAATCTCATAAGGCAAATGTTTGCACCCTCATAGCTCAAGGAAAAGGATCCAGGAGTTATGACTTGTCCAAGACCACATCAAACTTAAAACTAGGCTCTTCTAAAGTATAATGTTTTTTGCTTCACAAAGTTGTAAAATAACAAAGAATCTGACCTTTCTTCAGAATAACAGGACAGCAGTTACACCCAGCTGGACCACATCTCGGGAACTTGACTTACAACCAATTAAGTGGCTGCTCAGGCCTAGCTTCTTCAACAGAAGAAAAAAAAAGACAATGCTTACCTACAAAAATGATTGGGAGTAGAATGGAATGATATACCATATATAAAGCAGTAAGTTTTTAATCTGACTCATTGTAGAAGCTCAATAAATGTAAATTTCCTTTATCTCTTCTTCCTCCTTTCATGCTGCCAGAGTCGCCTTCCAAAATTTAATTTAAAAGCATGATATCCTCTATTCTAAAGCACTCTTTTTGAACGTTTTAAATATTAGTATGCATTACAAAGTACGGGAGACATTCTCCATTCTTTAAAAAGTTACTACAATTCAAACAGGTTCCTTGCCAGCTTCCATAAAGAATTTGACAGGGACATTTGCTTATTACTACTGTTCAGAAAACACAGAGATCGGCCTAACAAGACAGGTATGACTTAATCCCACTAGTGTGGAAAATTATAGTAGACAATTAATTGCTTTTGATCACGATATTGATAGTGATGACAACAGTAATGAAACAAGTCTCTTCCTAAACATGAATCATTTTAATTTGTCTAAGTGGAAAGTACAATTTTGGCATAAAATGTTCAGATTATTACTCATTTCATTACCTCTTTTAACTAAATTTTAAATGAACAGAGGAAGAGATCTCAGCAAGATGGAAAAATAGGAGGTCCTCTCCTTATATCTTCCCATAGCAGCAATAATTTTGCAGCTATCTGTGGACAAAAGTGCCTTTGCGGGAGCTTTAGGATCCAAGTAGGAAGCTGCAAGTCGGAGGAGGACCATGTTGAAGAAGCAGGCCTGCTCCCAGAGGCAGGTACTGAACAGGGCCCTGGTCCCGGCCCCGACCCAGAAATAACAGCCCATCCCCCCTGCAAACTTGGCGAAAGTCCAGTTTGTTCAGCCCTACCACCGGCACCATCCACCAAAGGACCCGGGAGGAGCCTGGAAGAGATAGAATGACGTAGTCAAAGCGCAGAAAGGGAGAAATGCTGATCAAGAATGCTATAGTCAGCAAAGCTGTCCTTTTCAAGTGCAGGCAAGCTAAGAACTTTCTCACACAAGTAAAAGCTTAGGGAGTTCATCACCACCGGAACTGCCTGAGAAGAAATACTTACTCAGGTCGAAACAAAAGAACACTAAATAACAACAGGAAAACATATGAAAATATAAAATTGGGCTGAGGATTTAGCTCAGTGGTGCCATGCTTGCCTCACCAGGGCAAGGTCCTGAGTTCGATCCCCAGTACAAAAAAAGAAAATAAAAAACTCACTAATAAAGATAATTATATAGTAAAATTCAGAAATTCTAATACCATAATTATGGTACATAACTTGTTTTTAACACTAGCATGAAGAATAAAAGACAAAAGTATTAAAAATAATAATAACTAAAATTTTTTATGGATACACTATACGAAAACATATAAAATGTGACATCAGTAGCCTAAACAATGGAAGAAAGTAAGCAAACCTATAGTTTTTGTATGCACTTCAAGTTGTCAGACTGCTATATGATCTTTTATGTAAGCTTCATGATAACCACAAAGAAGAAAACCAATGGATCCAAAAAAGACAAGAAAAAAGAATCAGACATAACATGAAAACATCAGAAAATCACAAATCAGAAAATGTACTGAGTTTAAGTGAATTAAACTATCCAGTAAAAAGACACAGAATGCCTGAATGAATTTTTTTTTTAATGAAGATACAACATTTTGCCAGAAGGGACTTAATTTAAGGACATACATAGGCTACAAGTGAAGAAATTAACTCAATTGAATGGGGGGGAAAACTGTAAGATCGTCTCAGTAGATGCATAAAAAGCATTTGACAAAATTCAACATCTTTTCATGATTAAAAAATAAAAACTCTTCACGAATTAGGTGCAGAGGAATATACCTGAGCATAATAAAGACATATGTGACAAGCCCATAGCTAACATCATATTCAATGATGAAAAGCAGAAAGTTTTCCTGTAAGATAAGGAACAGGATAAGGAGTCTCACTTTTACCACTTTTATTCAATATAGTACTCGCAGTCACACCCAGAGCAATTAGCAAGAAAAAGAAATAAAAGGTATAAAAAGGTAAAAGTTAAATACTCTCTATTTACAAATTATAGTTTTATATATCCAAACCTTAAATGTTAGAAATAAATGAATTCAGTAAAATTGTAGGATACAAAATCAACACATAAAAACCAGTTGTGTTTCTATACACTAAGGACAAACTCTTCAAAAAGTAAATTAAGAAAATAATCTCATTTATAGTAGCCTAACAAAAACCCACAAAATACTTAGGAACACATTTAACTGAGGAGGGGAAAAAATCTGTACATGTACCACTACTAAAACATTAATGAAATAAATTGGAAAAGGTATAAATAAAGGAAAAAATATTTTGTGTTCATGGATTTGAAGAATTAATATTGTTAAAATGTCCACATTAGCCAAAGCTATCTACAGATTCAATGCAGCCTCTATCAAAATTACAATGGCATTTTTTTCATGAATAGAAAATCAATCCTAAAGTGTGTGTGCAACCTTAAAAGATACAGAATAGCCAAGGTAAACTTGAGTAAAGACAACAGAACTAGAAGTATCATACTTTCTGCTTTTAAACTGTATTACAAATTATAGCAATCAAAACAATATGGTACTGGATAAAAATAGAAGCATAGATCAATGAGACAGAATAAAGACCCCAGAAACACCATGCATATGTGGTCAGCTAATCTCTGACCTCAATAAACAGTGCGGGGGAAACTGAATATCCTTGTGGAAAAGACTGAAGCTGGACCCTTATCTTACATTATTTTTCCTCAAAAAATTTAAAAAATAGAACTACAGGTTGTGCATCTCTAATCTGAAAATTCAAAATCCAAAATGCTTCAAAATCCAAATGTTCTTAAATGTTTACATGATGTCAAGTGGAAAATTCCACTAGTTGAAACATAGGCACATTAAAACTTGCATAACATTACTTTCAGACTATAAGTCTAAAATACATATACATATAAATGATTCCATGTTTAGACTTGGTTTCCATTTCCAAGATAGTACATTTTGTATATGCAAATATTCCAAAATCAAAAACCCCAAATCCTTAACATTTCTGACCCCATTTTTCATAAGGGATATTCCTCCTGTACCACATGATTACCATAGGAAATTACCTTAAATGGGTTAAAGACTTAACTGTAGGGACTGAAACTACAATACTCCTAAACAAAAAAAGTTGGAGAGGAGGGGCTCCCTAATATATTGATCTTAGCAATGATATTTTTGGATATGACCCCAAAAGCACAAGTAGCAAAGGCAAAATAAACAAGTGGATCTACATCAAACTAAAAAGCTTCTGCAATGAGGGGGGAAACCAACAAAATTAAAAAGCAACTTATGTAACTGAAGAAAATATTTGCAAATCATATATCTGATAAGGGGCCAATATCCAAAATATATAAGGAACTCAAAAAACTAAATTGAAAGCAAAGAAAGAGATGGAAAAGAAAGGAAAGGAGGGACTGGGGTTGTAGCTCAGTGGTGCCATGCCTGCCTGGCAATCACAAGGTCCTGAGTTTGATCCCTGATTGGAGGGCCAGGGGGAGGAAGGAAGGGGAACTGGTTTCCAATGGGGAAATGATCCTGGAGGTGTACCTCAATGTAAAACACTTGCCTGGCATGCACATGGCCTTGGGTTCAATCCCCAGCGCCATTAAAAAGGGAAGGAGAGAGCGAAGCTGAGCGAGTCCCAGCACCCGGAAGGAAGCTCCCCGCCTCCATCCCAGGCTCCTAGGGCAGTGAAGCTCAGCCAGTCCCAGCACGTGGAAGGAAGCTCCCCCGCTGCCATCCCAAGTTCCTAGGGCAGAAAAGGTGAGCCACATGGGCGCCAGAAGCAACCCCACCCCCACCCCGTGGAAATGAGAAGTCACATAAACAAGCCTCAAAAACAGACTTCCAGATCACCTGCAGCAACCCCAAAGAGAAACGAGATGGAACACTCTGATACTCAACCAACTGGACTCTCTGAACTGGCAACAAAAGAGGATCTGGGAAAAATGAAATCAGAAATAATTACTCAGATAACAGCAAACATTTT
>NW_004624915.1:2508919-2531397 GCF_000247695.1 Heterocephalus glaber
AGGCAAGGGAAGGGGGAAAAAAATAAGAACCAAGAGACTCATGTAATGGTACAAGATCCCAATGATGAATGTAACTGTATTTTATATCTAAAATGTACCAATAAAGTTAATAGGGGGGAAAAAAAAGGGAAGGAGATGTCCTAAATGTCCTAAATAGATATTTCTCAAAGATGACATTCGGACAGATAACAGGTATATGAAAATGTGCTCAACACCACTAATCATCAAGGGAATGCTAATCAAAGCTACAATAAGGTATCACATCACACCTATGATTCTAAGTATTGGCAAGGGAGTAGAGAAAAGGAAACTCTTGCACACCATTGATGGGAATGTAAACTGGCAGCCATTATGCACAACTATGAAGGTTCCTCAAGAAATTTTTTTTTAACTCCGATCATATATATATATATAAATATATAATATAAATTAAATCTCTATGTCAAAAACATATCTACACTCCCATATTATTTGCAGTATTACTCACAAAAGATATGGAATTAACCCAAGAATCTATTGGCATCTAAATGGATAAAGAAAATGTGGTGTGTAATGTGGCATACAGTGGAATATCATTTGAACATGAAAAAGAAAAACATTCTGCCATTTGTGTGACAACCTGGATAAACCTGGAGGACAGTACTCTCAGCAACATGAGCCAGGCAAAGAAGCACAAATACTGAGTAGTCTCATATGTGAAACTTAAAAAAGTTGAAGTCACAGGAACAGATAGCAGAGTGACATTGTCAGGGGCTTGAGGAGAGAGGCAGGGTGTGCAGGGTGTGAGAAGATGTTGATCAAAATGTACAAACTTCCAGCTCTGAAATGAACAAGCTCTAGGAGTCAGACAACATAGTGACTATAGAAAATAACACTACTGTATACTTCAGATTGCTAAAAGATTAGCTCTTAACTGTTCTCTCCCCACACACAAAACAAAAGATTACAACTACATGTGGTAATGAATGTGCTAATTGGCTTGCTTTTGATAATCATTTTACAAGGTATAAATACATAAAATCATCACGTTGTACAACTTCAATATAATACAATTTTTATTTACCAAGTAGACTTGACTTGAATAAAGCTAGAAGAAAATAAGAAAAACAAAAGAACAGAATGTTTCTAGTATTAAGCTTCAGACATTAGTAGAACAAATGTTTGTACATTTTTACAAATTTTGCAACATATGTTTTAATTACAAAATCCTAAAGGAAAAGATTCTAGCAAGTTTTACAATCCAGCCTTCAAGAAAAATATTGCATGATTTCTCTTATGTGAGAAACACAAATTATAAATAAAGAACAAAATAAAAGATTGATAATAGGAAGTAGAGAGATAAATCTCAAATGGAATCAAGAGATAGAGGGAAGGGGAAGAGAGAGGAGGGAAAGGAAATGAAAATAAAAATTAAAATGTTTTATGTACTTGAACCAACTCCACACATGTATACTCCAAATATGCGTTAACAAAAAAATTTTTTTAAGACCATCAAACTATAGGCTTAAGAGGAATACATTAAGCATTATTCTGTATAATTACATGTCAATAAAAACTAGTATATCTTTTTTTAAAAAAAGAAAAACTAAAGGCACAATGTTAAGTGAAATAAATCAGATACGCAAGCTTCAATACTGCACGGTTTCTCATATATGAGAAATCCAAAGTATAAACAATTTATGCGCCAGGGATTTAGGTCGGTGGTGCCGCACCTGCCTCGCTATGTGATCATTATGTACTGTAAACTTGTACTCATAAAAATTAATTTTTAAGACATAAACTAAAGGAAAATGACCTTAGACATACAGATTTATAGCATTAAAAGCAAAAACAATAAAATCAAGTGCCATAGTAAGTTTTCAAAAAGTAGAAAAGTCAAAATCTACTCCCTCAGTCATGCAGCGCATCACCAACCTGGCGTTACAAACGCCCAGGCCTCACATCTCCGCCCTCAGGTGTTCTAACTTCACTGGCTACAACGGGACCCTGGGATTTTGTGTGTTTGCTTTGTGTGGTTTATGTGTTTGTTTATTAAAATGATTGCAATGTACAACCTGGGTTGAGAACTACTGCTCTATCTCTAATCATTTTTAATAGTTTTATTGAAATATAATTCACATATCATACAAGTCACTCATTTAAACTGTACACTTGAGTGGGCTCTGGCATGTTCATAGAATTAGAAAACTATCAGCACAATCTAATTTTAGAATATTTCCATACCCATTTGTAGCCACTTCCCCACCCAGCTCCATTCCCAGCAACAGGCAACCATTATTCTACTTCCTGCCTCTGTCCCTAGAACTATTCTAGGTACCTCATACAAGTGAAAGTGTATAATGTTTGTCTTCCTGTGTCTGACTCATTTCACTTAACATAATGTTTTCCAGGTTCATCCATGTTAGAGCAGGTATTAGAACTTCATTCTTTTTTTTATATATAGCTGAATAATATACCATTAAATAAATATACAAATTTTGTTATTCATCTATTGATGGATGGGCATTTGGTTTTCTTCTGCTTTGGACTATTATGAATGTCACTTCTGTGCACTGAAAGCATTTCTCAGGAAGAGAATAGCGGTCATCCTCATGTAACCCCACTGCTGTCCCCTGTGGAGAGCAGAACTGAGCATAGCTCTGTTGGATCAGTCTTGGTAGGACACAATTGTGTGATTGCATGAATGTCTCGTTGCTTTGTTCAGCCTTGCATGTTCGCAAGGCTGAACCTGCATATCAGTGAACCCCTGCATGCCTTTTTGAACAAGGCTATGGCTTCACCTAGCCAGCTCTTTATTCAGAGCAGTATTTTCCCACACAACACCCTTGCATAGAACATTTTCACAGTTTCAGGTCTTCCGACTTACTCACTTCAGCAACAGCAGCAGCCGCACCATCACCTCCAACTTCTCCTGTCAAAACTATATAACAAACTCTCATGTTCTTCATTTCATCTATTTTTGCTGTTTCCCTGGGCAAATGACATATGAAGGCCCCACCAGAAAAATTAAAGTAGGGTGAAGGGCGCACAGGTAATGGGGATAAAAATAAGAACCAAGATTCATCATGTACAGGTACAAGCACCCAGTGATAAATGTAAACGTATTGTGTACCTAAAATGTACCAATAAAAGAATGTTTAAAAAAAAGAAAAATTGAAGTAGTTATCATGTTTCAGCACTTACTGATTTTCAAGCACTGTGCTAACTAGATTATTACGTAGATTATTTCATTGTATACTCATGACTATCCTGCCGTATAAATGTTATTGTTCTCACTTTACAGATGGGAAAACTGAAATCTGTTCATAAGTATGTACATAAGTAACATACCCAAGTACACACATGGGTAAGTTTTGACATAGAATTTTCCCCTGTCTTCCTCCTCTGTTTACATAATCTTGGAATTATTCTACAAACAATTGTGCTGTTGTTGTGCCAAGAGCTGTGCCAGGCCTGTAGGGCACAAAATGGAACACAGCAAAACTTTCTCTGCTTTCATAGGTTTACCACCTAATGATAGAGGCAGAGATATTAAATATATGAGCACAGTGTCATACAATTACAAACCATGTAAAGTACCATGAAGGAAAGTTGCACTGTGGTACAAGCAAGAGGAGCAAGTGCAACAACAGGTAACGTTTTGATCCTATGAAAAGCTTAGTCCTTTAGTCCTCCGTGAAGGAATTCTGGAAGTCAGTTATGGTGTAGAGGGAGTAATTTCCTGGGAAGAGGCTTTCCTGGCAGAGCTATTCCTCAGCAATAAACACTGAGCAGCTGAGCACCTGATTGGCCACCCTACCTCCTCAGTCTTTCTTTCCCTACTTCCTGCCTCTGAGTGTCTCCTGTATTTGTCCTTATTTTACTCCATGCAACATGCTCAGCTATTTCTTCAGCTTACCAGAGCACATCAGCACCATCTTCTCGATGATCCACAGCCACAGGAAACATTCCCCCTGAAACCAACACCCATTGAGAAAGGAGAATGTGGCCCAAATGATTAGGTAAGGTGTTACAGTCTACTTGGCAGCTTTTATTCTCAAAGCTTTAGAGAATATTATTTCTCGGGTGGGGTGGCAGGGAGAAGCCTGCTTTTATGCAAGCACCAAAGCTGCTGCAATAATAAAGCTGCTCTGAACTGAGCAGGGAAACAAGCAGCCTTAGCCCCATGAGCCTTGGTTTTGCTGCCATCTGCTGCTCTGCTCTAGGTAATGTCCTGCACCTCACCAAGGTCTTGCTCCAGAACCAAGGCAAGAGGAAAAATTCAGCAGGATTCAACTCAGACAGGTATTTATAAATAAGGTGGTGTCAGTCTTGGGCTGAGTGGGCTGTCCTGTCTGGAAAGTGATTTGGCAGCAGGATCTAATGTCTGCTCTTTTAGAGAAGCCAGATTCTCTCTTTTAGAGGTAAGGAGGATGCACTAATTGAATGACAAAAGAGAGATATGGACTGTAGTATTCTGCTGTTGACCTATTTACTTCCCTCTTCTGAAATCAATGCACCCACTCTGCCCTTTGGATCAATCCACTCCTACCCTGACTTGGCCCTGACCCGGTTCATCTCCAGCCAGTCTCTATCCCTGTCTGTTCTAGCCATACTATAAATCTTACAATTGGACCCATCTACTTTCTCTTGCCCTCCACCCATGTCCCATAATGTTCCCAAGGCCTGAAATATGCTATGACATCTGCTCATCCTCTTCTGCTCTCTTTCCCAATGTAGAACTCTGATTAAAGTTTTGTTCCTTGGAAATTCCAGCCTTTCCCACCTTATCACACACTCCCTTCTCACTGTCTAAGACTTATCACTTATGTTAGAAAAAGGATAGACACAGAGATCAATGGAACATAACACAGAACCCAGAAATAAACACACAAAAAAGAAATGTGGTCAATTGACTTAATAAAGAGAAAATAATCTTTTTTAATAAATGGTGCTAGAACAATTGGACATTGCTATCCAAAAATAAAAAAGCCTCAGTGCACACCTTATACCACTTATAAAAACTAGTTCAAAATGGATGAGATCTAAATATAAAATCTAAAGCTCTAAAACCTCTAGAAGCAAACACAGGAGAAAAATCATTGTACTCCTCAGTTAGACAAGTACTTAGATATGACACCAAAAGCACAATCAATAAAAGAAAAAATGGTAATTTGGATTTCATCAAAATTCAAAACTTTTTCTCTGTAGAGACACAAGCAGAGAACAAAAGACAAGAAATAAGCTGAGAGAAAATAAATCTAAATTGAATATTTGACAAATAACATATTCTGAGTATAAGAAAGAACTTTCAAAATATAACAATCGAGCCAACCCAA
Organism: Heterocephalus glaber; assembly: GCF_000247695.1. The sequence goes on from NW_004624915.1 coordinate 2,514,238, forward strand.
TATTTTAAAAGGGCAATGATTTCGGTAGGTACTTTAGCAAGAAGATATATAAATGACCAAAAAAAGAAAACCCAGGAAATACTTTAGTCATTATGGAAATATAAAACCATAATGAGATACCACTGCACAATTGTTGGAATGACTAAATTAAAAGAAAAAACTAACAGTATCAAGTGCTAGCAAGGATTCAGAGCAACTGGACTTCTCATACATTACTGTTCAGAATACAAATGAGCATAACCACTATAAAAGAGTTTGTTTCTATTTTAGTTTTATTTTCTTTACCTTAACTTCTTAAGAAGTTACATATACACTTACCATACAACCAATATGTACCAATAATCCCACTCTAGAACATTATTACCCAAATGAAATGAAAACCTATGTTCATACAAAATCCAATACATAAGTATTTATCATGGTTTTCTGCATCAACACCAAAAATTAGAAACCAGCACCAAGACCCTCCACTCAATAGAACAGGACCCAGAGTCACCACACCTTCTTTGCAAGTGCAAGATCCTGAGTTCAATCCCCAGTACCAAAGATAAAAAATAAAAGGCAAGCAATAATTCACATGTGCAACAACATGCATGACACTCAAATGCATTATGGTCAGTGAGAGAAACCAAGCTGTATGGATCCATTTTTATAACATTCTGGAAAAGATAAAGCAAAGGATCAGAGAACAGACCAGTGGTTATCAGGTACTGGGGAAGAGGGTAAACTTGACCACAAAGAGGTAGAAGGAGGGAATTATTTTAGGAGCGCAATGGATTTTGTGCATTTGCCAAACCTCAGAGTTGTATACCAAAAAGAGTGGATCTTACTGTATGTCCATCTAAAAATAAGGACTGATTACACTCAGGGCAGCCACAAGCACATACCACACCTCAGCAAGAACTGCAGAGGGCTCCCCTCTGGTGACAGAAGTTTCAATAGTTCCTTGCCATGAGAGGACAGAGGGTGGTTTTCGACCCCATTTCTTCCCTTGGGCCTAACTTAGAGCATGAACTGCTCAGCCTTTCCCAGTTGGTTTGGCCCAGATTATAATCAGCTATTTATTCATCTGTCTCTCCACCATCCCTGAGTTCCTCCAGGCTTTTCTAACATATCACCATAGCCCGAGCAAGATTCTCAGTGACTGCACAATAAATATGCATTGAATGAATGAATGAATGAATGGCCCCCATGTCCTGGAACCCAGCTGTAATCGGCCCACTCACAGTGGCATCTCCTTTGTGCGAGTCCTATCATAACTTCTAAGTGTCACAACTAACAATAGAAGTGATGACTTTATGAACAGAGACATGGATAGGCAAGTTTCTTCCCTGCTAGCTCATAAGCTCTTTTGTGAGAGAAAATAAATAGACACAAATCTGTATCCCCCACAGAGCCTTGAATAGTGTCATATGCATAGAAGGAGCTTCATAAATGTTAGTTGATAGTTTAGAGAAATATATTTATTTCTTAAAAGTATATGAAAAGAAAAAAATCAAGCTACAAAGCAGAAGACTATTAAATAAAACCACTTGCATAATCAAATAAATTTTATGATAGGTAAGGTTTTAATATTCTTTCTTTGCTAACATGAGTATGTCTTTCTACTAAAGAATAAAAAGGATAAATGAATGTTAAGGAGGAAAATGCAGTGCTGATAAAAGTAAATGTTCAAATAGTTTCCTGTATGTCTCCATAACTAAGGCTTCCCTACTTCTATATATTCTTAAGTCTCTGGAGAGAATCATGGTACATGAAAGGAGCCCATATACTGAAGTCAGAGCTCAGCTTCCAATTTGTTTTTAAGAATATCCAACTCGGGCTGGGGTTTTGGCTCAGTGGTTCTGCCGCTGGCCTTGCAACCACAGGGTCCTGAGTTCAATCCCCAGTACCAAAAAAGAAATCCATCTCATAAATGGAACTAAACTAGAACACCAGGCTTCTATCTTTTAGTAGGAGAAATACATGCAAAGCCTTTCAAGATCCTTGGGGAAAATGGAAAAAATAGCTATTAACAGCATTTTTAGGATGGATGTTGATAATACAGTAAGAACACTTGAGCACTCAACACGGATGAGGCAAATACAGCTGCAATGCCAGTCAGCCCATTAATCACCAGGTGGAGCTATGCCATCTGCTATAACCCCATGCTACAACCAAGGTAGCATCAGTACCAGTGTTAATATTAAATGTATTCAGGGCTGGGAATTTAGCACAGTGGCGTCACACCTGCTTTGCAAAGTGCAAGGTCCTAAGTTTGATCCCCAGTACCGGAAAATAAATATATATATATTATATTATAATAAATATATATTAAATGTATTCTATTGACTACAGCACTGACAGAGTTAACAATAGCCACAGAGCCTAAGCAAGCAGCAGCCCTGAGGATTTCATTGTAAAGGGTAGGGTCTGCCTCCTAGCCTGCAAATCTCTCTCCCACTGTCACAGCCAGGGAGGGGAAGTGCTATGGACAGGTAGTTCTCAGGTTTCAGAAGTCTCCTTTACATCTTACTGACTTCCTTGCAGGTTGAATTTCACTTGCAAGGAAGGCACAGGGGAGCTAGTGATTTCTGAGTTCCAGCAAACACTGCCCAACTCTGCTTCTGCCTCAGCTAATGAAGTGAATTTTAGACAGACAAGGGAAAATTCTGCCTAAAATAGTGACAGGCCAGGAATTTAGCTCAGTGGTGCTGCTGCCTGCCTTGCAAGCGCAAGGTCCCAAGTTCGATCCCCAGTATCAAAAAAGAAAGAGAGAGAGTAGTGAACCAAGTAGTTAAGACGAACTAAGAAAAACAAGGTCTCTGCCATCCCCTGTGTGACCTTAAGTAAATTAACCACACGGAGCCTAAGTTTTCTCGTTTACAGAGTGGAGATGATATAGGATTGTGTGAGAGCTAAGCATGAGAGTGCTTATGAATGGCTCATCATGGGGCCATACTCATAGCAAGCACATAATCAGTAAATGATCATTTTTAACCATTTTAAAAGCAAACTGGGGAATGAGCAAAGACTATGACCTCAACTCTTTGCCTGCATTCTCTGTAGAAGAACCTGAGTGTTCACCTTGATGACTCCCACAGTACAGATGTCTGCACCACACTGGACCATGAGCCCTCCTCATCTGTGGTGCTGGCAAGTCCATCCTCTGACACTCAGCCAGAAACCAAAGCTGCGCTTTGGCCCAGCAATTGCCAGTTACATTTCCAGATTAGACCCACATTTACTCCCTGCTTTGAACAGGTCATCTGGCTGCCTGCTTTGTGAGGAAGTCATTTTCTGGCACTAAAAAGTCAGAATCCATTTGTTGGTTAACAGGCCAATTCCAAATCACAGATGGAGCTGAGCCCTGGCAGAGCTGGAAAGCAGAATCATCCCACCCAGAGCTCACACATGCTCCAGGTCTCTTCTGAGCTTTCCCACCCTCCCAGCATGCTATCCCGCCCCTTCAGACAGACTGAGCCCCAGACACCACACCCTCTGGAGTCCCAGAGACTTGACTGATCCCTGACCCAACACAGGGATCCTTTTCCAGAGGCCCTGAGTGTAGATACTGTCCTTGCGATAACACAGCAGTGATTAAGAACACACACTCTAGAAACAAATCCCAGCCACAGTGACTCTGGCCAAGTATTTCCCTTATTCAAAAAAAAAATCTATTTGAGAGGGATGAATGAGATTTCTGAAGCACTTAGCACATATTTGAATATGGTCAATAAATGTAAAACAGAGAGAGAGAGAGAAGGTTAGCTCATGCTGTCTTTAACTATGCTATGGAAAATGAATATCCATGCCCCTGTTAAGAATGGTAAAAACAAGCAGGCAAACAGGCATGGGGGAGGGAAAAAATTGACCCTGAGGAGCAAGAACAACCATCCTGGGGGGCTGTTACAGCCCCCATCCCTGCTAGCATGCCTCCCCAAAGTATTCATCAACGCAACCTTCTCAAGTGGATTTCACTATTCCAAACACTGGACGCTGGCCAGTGTTTCTAAGCCCTTTCACAAACTGAGAGGCAAGGAAGAGCTTTCTCAGCAGCTTCCACTCAGTTCTGAGAAAATATCTCTCATTTTTTTCTACCAAAAAAGCAATTGTCCAAGAGACCTTAACGCCCGGGAAGAAGGCTGGGCGTTCTTTGGAGATTTATCGCCATCTAGAGGATACAGTACCACAGTGCAAGACGAACGTGGCCACGGAGATGCTGAGAGAGGTTTTTCTCCCTTCCCCGTGCTTGGGAGACAGAGACCTAAGCTGCTTGATGCCAGGAACTGACAGGTGCAGGCCGGCTAAGAGGGGAAAGGATGCTACTTTGGCAACTCTCATTTAAAAACATCAAAATACAATCCTACTCTTTGTGTGTGCGTTGTTCTGAAGTGCTTGATTCTTAAAAATTTTTGATCCTTCTTAATTTCTTGGAGATCTTTATCCGCTAGAGATTTCCAGATTCTTTTCTCAAGGTGACACTGCCACCTCTCTGCAGTGCTGGGGGATGGTGCTAACTTCAGGTCATTTGAGCCCCATCCTAGCTGCTATACCACTGAGAGGCCATGATTTTGTGGGCAACAGGATTTGATCTGTCAGCCCTGTGAATATGGCCCGGAGCATTTTTGTCCCTCTTCCTCTTTGTTTCACGTCTGCTGTGATCTCCCATCTATCCCCACTCTTCCATGAAACTGCCCCTACCAGTGTCATTACCCAACGTCCTGTTTAGTTTTCCCCTTGAGCCTTCCTTCACCTAACTCTCTGAAACAAGCTCCTTCTACCTCCCTGTCTGCTCCATCTTATCTTCATTCATTGACATCTTTCTCTGCCAGCATCTTCAGTGCTACCTCCTCAAACCTCTTTCTCTGGCTATATTTGTGTCTCGTGTTTGAATAAAGATCCTCAGTCTTTACTGAGATCAGTATCACCTGGGGGCATCAATATTTTTTAAAAGTTCCTCAGGTGATTCTGATGTGCACCAAAGTTTGAGAGCCAATGAGCTGTTTCTAAGAAATTGTACTCACTGTCATTGGTCATCAATCTCCCAACCACACATACTCTGACAATTTCAAACTCTGTGCAGAGCTAGTGTTTCACTAGCTTTTATCCATTCCTGAAGATGCAGGGTCCCAGCCTCCAGCAAAGTTGCTGTCAAGTACTTCTGGACGCTCCCAGGTTTGCCTCACATGTGTCCATGGACACTTTCAGCCCACAGTCCTATAGCTACCATATGTCAACTTCAGTTTCCCAGTTTCCCCCCTTCACTTTTACATCCTGGCACTCTTTGGTTGGCTGGGTGTTGCTGTATCCAATGGGCACTGTGCTGTTTCTTCTAACACCACAATGTCTTCATTCAGCCATGGCCTATGAAACATACCCAAGCTGACAATGTTCTGTTGAAGAATGGGCAAAACTAGCCATCTTAGGGTAAGTCACCCCAAAACAGAGCCTGAGGAAAAGACTTGGGTGTAGGGGCTTAGATAGGAAGTGATGCAGGAATCTGGAGTGAATAACTGAGAAAATGAGACAAGGAAGGAGGAAAATGAAATACAAGGGTGTGTTTTTCATGTCATCATTATAAGAAACAGGGCACAGTTCAACTAGGAGCCCCAAGAAGTACACAGGACACCTGTAGGGCTGCCCACCTGAAGGATGGGTAGCTGGAGTGTCCACTGGCTCCCAATCCCTACCAAGCCAGGATTACCCCCTGGGAGTCCTGGCTCCCGTACATTTTGGGCTGCAATTGCACCTAGGTCAAGGGAGCTTCTACAGAATCAGAGAAGGGCCTAAAAGAGACATTAGGAAGATCCATATAGTTCAAGTTCACCAGAACCACCTGCCACAGCTACAGCTGAAAACAGAGGTGGGCAGTAGGGAGGTGACATGAACACTGAAGGCATCAGCCACACTCTAATACCCCACTTTACATTCTGTTCAAAGAGCCCCAAAGCAATGACACTTGCTCCCTCCCCGTATTGTTCTCAGAGAGTGAGTTTTTCCATTTTTTCATAGCTTCCAATGCATACTCACTGCTGCATGTCCATTGAATTCAGACATGAATCCAATGTAGAGGAAGAAAGAAATGAACCCATGCTGCTCTTAGAATCACCCACAGCCCTGTGGTGTCAGGACTTGTGGATATGTCTTTTACCCTGGAACATCTAAAGGAGCTTTACCCAGAGACATTCAGGCAATGTGGGCAGGAAAGGCTCATTCTCTTGCATTGGAACAAGTGTTCACTATGTATCCCCTCCAGCTCCAAGAGTTCCACCAGTGTGCCCAACACCTGTGTGCTAGGAGCTTGGTCTCTGTACCAGACCCTTACTTATTATCATCAAGCCGGACTTTGTTACCTTATATTCCATAACTCTAATAGCCTACTGGACACCTCTGCCTGGATGCCTCCCTAGCAGCTCAAAATCAATACATACACACCTGAACTTGTTATCCCCATCCCCTAACCCTACAACAAATCCTCCTCCCCTTCCTGGATTCCGTTTTCACAAATTAAACCACCATCTACCTGTCAGTCCATAAGAGAAATCTGAGAATCACCCAGGTTTGACCTCTCTTTTTGCTACCCATGCAATTAGTCACAAATTCCCTTCCATTGACAGTGACATTTGCACAAAATAAATTCGCCTAAAATTTGCTTACCTGGAACCTGTTTGCTCAATGATCAATATGCCTAAAATTATAAATTAAGGACTATAAACTGTGTTTTGTTTTGTTTTTGCAGTTCTAGGGATTTAACCCAGGGCCTTCTCACTAAGATACATCCCCAACTCTTTTTCACTTTTTACTTTGATATTCTTGCTAAGCTGCCTATGCTGGGCTGGTACTCACAGTCCTCCCGCTTCAGCCTCCTAGGCATGTGCCACCATGTCCAGCAAATTAGGTTTTATTCCAAAACCAATATGTCCCACAATACTGTGAATTTAATTTTATATTTTACATAATCATGCATTATTTTCCAGGACTTATCACTAGTATAATTAATTTGTACACTTGAGGTACCTTTTTCTATTTATATACTTTTTTATACTTCAAGATTTTTTGAAATTTGTATAACAACAAATATTTATAAAATCTGTAGCATTTCTAAAACAATTTTATTCAATTCATTCATGTGTATTTTTTCTTGCTTCCTTTCTATCTTCTGTTTGTTTTGTGTGAGGTGCAGTTTATGTATGTATTAGCCAAATATCATACCTGGTTTTTAATAGCATTTGGTAACAAACAAGAAATATAGGAAAATGTCCTGAAAATTATGCCTACACAAGGATTCACAAACAAATGTTCATAAAAGCATCATTTATAATATCCCCAAACTGGAAAGAACTCAAATGCCCATCAACCCGTAAGTGGAATACAACTTAGCATTAAAGAACAATTAAATTCTGATATAGGCAACATGAATGACTCCCAAAAACATTCAGATGAACAAATTAAGTCTGACACAAAAGACTAAATATTATATAAGCCTATTTGTATGAAATTCTAGAAAACAGTAATAACAGAAAATAGATCAATGGTTGCCTAGAATCACTATTACAAAACTGAGAGGCATGCCAGGCCTGGTGATGCATGCTTGTAATACTAGCACTTGGAAGGCTGAGGCAGGAGGATCTCTGTAAATTCAAGGCCAGCCTAAACTACATAGTGAGATGCTGTCTCAAAAGAAAAAAAAAGAGAGACAGAGAGATCAAGTTATTTGTCCATTCCAAGTAGGTAGAAGGTGGGGCTGGATTCAAATCCAGGTTGTTTTCACCAACTATGAGTCTCTGGTCACAAGTCTCATAACATCTATTTTACTGCAGTTCACATCTTCCTAAGATAAGTCATCTTGCTTAGATCTAGAAGAGCGTTTCTTAATCTTTTTATTTTTTATTACTGTTATGGCTTGTATCTAGAAGTCCCCCCAAAGTCTAATGGGTTCATAGGCAGGGCTTTTTGGAGCTTGCTGGATCTAGGGTGTGTGGTGCTGGGATTGAGGGTGTGTGCTACTGACTAGAATTCACACAGTTCTCTGTGGTGCCACCCAGAAGTCTTGTAGCCTGGATAGGACAAAAGGGAAAAGCAGGCTGGCTGCCACTGCAGCTCCTGCTGCTGGTGCTCACCATATTCTGCCTGACATTTGATGAGCTGTTTCTCCTCTGCAATGCCCCTCTTCCAAGCCTTCCTGCCTTGCAGCCAGCTGATTATGGACTGAAATCTCTCCAAACTGTGAGCTGAAATAAACCTTTCCTCCTTTAACTTGTGGATGTTGGGTATTTTGCCTCAGCAATGAGAAAAGTAACTAAGACTATTATTGTCCTTCTAAAGGCCTTTTTTAGGTAATTTTTCCTAATTACAGCCCCCATAGTATTGTACGTATGTTTACGCCCTGTCACCTTTGAAAGACCACAAACCATTACAATGATATATTGCTTTCCCCCTTGAGAGCAATATTCCTCTATCATAGTCAGGAAGATACCTCTTTGTTACAGAATTGTGAACATCTTGGGATCATGACCAGCACACTCATAGGTAATCCACTTTTATGTGATAGTGTCATGTGGCCAAAAGCATCTATTTTATGTTAACATATTTCATCTTAATCACAGACAACCAGGCTTCCAGACCCACCCTCTGCCCAGAGGTGCACATATTTCCAACATGTAACCTTCATGCACTGCCTACATCCTTCAGGTAAGAAGGAATCATTTCATGCCATAAAATCTCTAAGTGGAGATGATCATGAGCCAGAAGAGTCCAGCGGTTAATGTCATGTGTATCTTCAATGTCATTTGAATCTACCCAGGTATTGTCCTATCCTCCCTTTCCTAGCAAAGATAGAGTCTTTACTAAGATAAAGCCCTGTGCAGAATTGTGAAGTATGTCTCAAAAATGCCTCCTATTCAGCCTACCTCCCCTCTGTAGGTGTACAACGGTCTACAGCCACCACTCTGTGACTGTTGCAAATAGACATACACAAAGCACACACACACACACACACACACACACACATATACAGACACACACTTCCCAATTGAAGGGAAGAGAAGTATTGAATAAAAGGTTTATATCAAAATGTAAATGAAGTAATGAATTATCTAATTCCAACAAAGAAGACTGTTATGGAGGTAATATTGAACCTAAAAGAATGAATCTCTCTAATGGTAGCATTTCAAAGCCTGTATCACTTATGTATGTATATTTATATAAAATTCTTGTTGGTGCCTCCCAAATCATACTACATAAATAATTAGTTATTAAATTCATAGCCTTGGTTTAAGTTCCAGAAGAGGGACACTATATAAATATAAAACTGGTCATTAATCTGAATTTCACAGGAAGATTTCTAGCTCCAAATTCTTTGTGTAAATTAGCCCTTCTATCGTGTATATGTCAAGAACCATAGATAATCATTTTCACACATTCTGTTTAGAGAAACTGTCTACCAGTTTCTTATCTTTTCATTCTTCAGAAACCAAGCACCTCTAGTGATTAATAGGATATGTTGGAGGAGACTTTCGATGAGTTGTGTAAATTGATGTTCAAAAGTTGTTTATTGTTCCTCCTGAAAATGATAAAATTCCTCACACATACAGAATTTAATTCATTGTGAATAGATGTAAGTGGGCAGATCCTACAAAGAAATTAAAGTGAAATATATTGGTCAGAGAACCCTGCTATGCTTAACCTGCCAGCCATGCATATCTATATAATCACACACACACACACACACACCTGCTGTTGCTATAATGGACCAAGGCTGTATAGTCTCCCAGCTGATTAAAGCAGAACAGTACTGGGAAGTCATTCAGCTGATTGGCTGAGGAGACTAGTGGCTGCTTCCTTGTGTGGCGCAGGTGTTAACAGCAGCGCCTAAAAGGGACAATCACATATTACTTGACTACTTACAAGGATTCAGCTCCACAAACCCTGGTGAGGCTGTCCTGCTGGTAACTACAGACCTATTTTGGTACCTGGCTGTTCATATCTGCAGAGACAAGCATCCTGGAGCTCACAGCAGGTGTGCAGCTTATTCAACTAAGGACCATCAAATACACAGGACTCCTTGACAGTCAAGCACTTGGCTTTCACAAAAATTGCCTGAAATACACATGTGGGACTCCCATGTATCTGGCCAACAAATGTCCAAGTCAGTTAAAGTTCAGTTGGTTTTTATTGTTCAGCTTTAGGAACTTAGCTAAGATGACAAATTGACACATGGGCCTAATGTGAATAACACTAGAACCCTAAAAGAAATGTGCTATATTCTGCACCATTCTGGGCCCATCAACAATCAGAGCTTACATCACACAGAGAAATGTAAGTGGGAGCATCTTCCCATTATAGTTTCTATCTTGCTGTAAAAATAAAACGTGTACAAAGTATCATGTAGTTGTTTTCTATTGAGTGTCAAATTAGAAGCCTAGCTTCAAGTAAGAGTAACAATAATGGCTACTACTTACTGATTGTATATATGTCAAAAACTGCACTAATTATTTCATTTATATTATCCCTTTTAATCTACACTACAACTCTAAAAGTTTACTATTACCGTCTCCTTTGCATAAAAGAGGACTCCATCTCCTCTTCCCCCGCCAAAAAAGTTTCTTCCTTATAGTTCAGGGATCCTTAGTGAAGCTCTAGTGTGTTTGCATAGCTAATCTTGTTAACTATCCCATAAGATCTGCTACTTCACCTCTTTTCTTTTCCAGTTCTTGAACATTATCTCCTATGCTGCAAATAACCAGTTTAGCAATCTATTCCTGCGCGATAAACCACCACAAATTTTCTTGGCCTAAGCTATTGGGAATTTATTATTTCCAATGATTCCATGGGTTCACCAAGTGGTTTTTCTGATCCATGTAATATCATATGGAATAGAAAGATAGTGCTGTCCAAAATGACCTCATTCATGACTGGCAGCTGTTGCTGGCTGTCCAGCCGGAGCCTTGGTTCGCATCTCCATATGGCTGCTTGGTATTTCTCATAGCATGAGGTCTGGATTCCAAGAGGAATGTTCCAAGCAGCTGACTGCTAAACCTGAAGTTACACAGAAATATTTCTGCCTGATTCCACTAGTCAGAGAAAGACATAAGATCAGTGGAAATTCAAGGGAAAGACAAATACACTTCACCTCTTGATGAGCTGAATGATAAAACAATTTGCAACTAGCTTTAATTCCCTATTGTCAGGAAAGGCCTACCACAAAAGTTTGCAAAAGGTGCCATCACTGCTGCAGAGGCACAATACCATCTGATCCGAGGCACAGAATACCTTACTGGTGATGCAGCCAGTGCCTGCCTTGAGATTGCCATGTCTCGTCACTGCTAATACCAGCCGTACTATTTCCCACTACTGGAGAAGTGGTGTGATCACAGGCACTACTCTTCATTACAGTCAACATAACCAAATCAATGGTATCGATGGTTTATATTCTCAGTCCATCAAGATTTTAATAAACCCCCTTTGGGGATTTTATTTATAGTCTCCAGTGAAACCTCATTCAGCTATGTCTAAAGGCAGTGGACCAAGATCAGAGGGTGTTAAGTAACACTGCATCATGCCTGAAGGATTAACCTAGTGCTATTCTCAGAATCCACCATCTCCTCTGCCCTGAGCATTGCACTTGAACTGAACCTATCTACTTCCTTTCTGAGTTCTTTTCAGATGACTTCTAACTCAGGATCTCATGCAATTGACTTCTAAGGGACCTTCAGCTCACCTTCCAGAAATGGCGGAGTGGTAACACATGCTCCATCTAAACCCAGGTTAGGACTCCTGCTATGCACACAGGTAGAGGGAGGTAAGTGGCTTGAAATTATATTTAATGTAAATGACAAATCAAAAGTTTTTCCTAGAGCCATGGACATCAGAGATTTTTAATTGTCATTTACATATGGGACCAGAAGGGAAGGAGTGGTGGAAAAGCTGCCTCAGAAGGGTGGGCACATGCTACATGCCAAGCCTTGACCTTGCCAGATCTTGGGCACAGATGATTTCATGTAATCCTCACAACAAAACTATAACGTCAATGATAATGACAGATTAGTTCACTGGGACACTGGATCAAGTCATTTTTCCAAAGTGCTGAGCCAGGATTCCTTCTCAAGCCTATCTGACTCCCAGAGCATAGCCCTGTAACCACACTCCTGCACTGTCTCCCTGGAATGCCTTCTACACTTCACAGCTCCATTTCCTGGCTTTGCAACCTTCATCTCGTCAATGCAGACTTGGAGATGGCTGATAATGGAAGAATTTACCCGTTAAGCCCAAGGTCAGCCTTGCTAAGGATTTAACACGATGTCATCAAGGTCTACCACAGGAATAACCAGTGAGCCTTCTCCAAATTTTTATTGAAATAGAATTTGGCGTAAAAAAAAAACTGGATATAAAAAACCAAAAAATATCCTGCTAAATGACAAAAATCCCATCTCCCTGTGGCAGTAAACACACACTAGTCTGGGCTGGGAAGTCACTGTCAATTTACCTCTCCATTTGTCAGCCAAAATAATAAACCCACAGAGTAAAATGACTTCATACAGAAGTCAGATTTTCCCCTCACTCACAGAAATGACCGGAGCCAGGTGAATAGCAACGCTAGTGTCTGACTCCCATAATAGACTTTGGTTCACAGCTGACACTTAACTCACCTTTTATACTGTTTCCAGGAGGTAATCAGTCAAAGGTTCCCTCACCCTAAGGAATAAAGAACTTTCTAGAAAAAAAAATGTGCCCTGGAATGAGTATAATTTGACAGAAAAATGTTTTTAATTTCCTAATCCTTGAAATATAAAGTATTTGAGTGAGAATTATAATGAGGGATGTGTGAAAAAAGCACAGTGAATCATATTTTATGGGTAGTAAGAAAGATCAGAGAGAAATTGCGTGATTTATGTGATAATATAAGGAGAGTCTGAAATTTGAACTCAAAGCTGTCAACCTCCAGCTTTGTGATTACTTCCTTGAAAATTATGCTTCTCACCACCCAGTGTCCTACCAGAATCCTAAATTCACTCTTGCCAGAATGTCTGAATAGACTGAGCCATCTATATCCATCAGAAGTTTAAATACAAATGTTTTGCTGTCAGAATATTAACCCTAACATGATTCATCTTCTATCAAATGTATTACCAATTTTTCTGTCTTGTTTCCAGATTCAATCCATCACAACTGTCATCCAAAGCATTTTTTTAAAGTACAGTTACTTCAAACACAGTTGAAGAGTTTCACTAGCCAAAATAAGCTTTTATCAAATATGTCAGTTAACTATAGGGCAGGGGAATGCGGAAAAAATAAGAACCAAGATGGATTATGTAAAGGTGTAAATTTCCAAAGATGAATGTCATTGTATTGTTTACCTTAAATGTACCAATATAATTAATTAAAAAAAGGAAAAATATTTGTTAACGCTGGAGATACAGACTGGCAAAGCCATTTAATTCTAAGTAGAGACAGAATCTAATCTTAATTCCATGAAGACAAGGGCAAATGAACTAGGTATTTTGCTTTTTCAAAGAGCCATTTGGCTTGAAATTTCTACAAAATTAATCTATCCCTCTATTAAGTCCACAATGGACAGAAAAATTTTCTGAGCAGTGTTTTAGGGGATCTAGTCCCCACTAAAATTTTACCATTAACAACAAATTTCATGTAAAAAAATCTGTCCAACCATGTAATATGTAGGGGTTTTTTCCAGCAGCAAACCAAATACAGAGAGGCAAGCATTTCTATATTTTCCAGACACCAGAGTAGTGTCACTTACAGATGATAAGGCCTCCCAGGTGCCCAACTACCAATCAGACACACATAGTCACCAGGCAGACAGCAAGGTGTGAGAATCCCCTTGTTTTCATGTCACACCAGATCTACCATGCCACCCAAATTCAGTGCTTGAGGCATATATCATTGGGAGCAACCGTACCCATAGACAATGAAATAAAAATAATACAAATAGGGTCAGGGATTTAACTCAGTGATTCTGGCGCCTGCCTCGCAGCACAAGGTCCTGAGTTCAATCCCCGGTACCAAAAAAAAAAACAATAACAATAATACAAACAATCCCATGTGGTGAATAATTCCAAATCTAAATCCCAAATTTCCAATCTACACAGGGAATAAGGAGGGAGTGTAATGAATGTTCTCCTGATTTTTTATTTAACAACCTTATTTTCTCTCTATAGTTCTCTCAAAGGAGCTACCAAAATTTAATTTTAAAAAAGTTATATTCTATAAGTACAATCTATGTGCCAGCTGTTATATAAACACAACTCTTAGAATCTTTAAATTACAGAGATTCTAGGATTCTGCCCATTTATTAATGAAAAAACAGAGGTTCAGTGAGGTTAACTGGCTTATCTAAAGCTACACAAGTAAAAAGCTGCATGTTGCACGGTACAACAAAAGAAATATAAACTATGCTTCTCATCATCCAGAATAGTTGTCCCTGACTCTGGCCAGGTAGAACAATCAAGAACTTTTACTGTAAAACCACCAATCTCTGGGTCCCCCACCTCCAAAAACTCTGATTTAATTGATCTTAGGTGAGGTACAGGCAATTTTATTTGGCTTGATTTTGGTGTTAGATTCCCTAGGTGATTCCAGTGTGTAGCCCAGATAGAGAACCACTATATAGGATTTAATAGAACATGTCAGTGATTCTTAAACTGGAGCTTGCAGGGTCACTCAGTTTCTGATTCAGCAGGAACAGGTGAGACCTAAGAATTTCCATTTCTCACAGGTTTTTAGGTGATGCTGATGTTCCTAGATGACACTTTTGAGAACCACTGCTATATGGAAAGGTATTGCAACATCTGGCTGGAAACTTACCAAACCTGTTCTCCCTTACTGGTTACACATCTAGGTGCAATTTCTCTTGCACCAAGATGGGATCATATGGCAAATACTCACCAATACATTTGCAAGGAAGTGATATGTCACTTTGCATCTGAGTCAACTGAGAGCAAGTGTGTCTTTCCCATTTTTTCTCTGTTCTTGTACCCTGGCTAAATGAGAGGATCCAGTCTCAGAGACCCTGTACCATGCTGGAAACACTGAGTCCCTAAATGACTGCATAGATTAACCTCCACTCACTGCCCAGGACCCACAGAGACAATGATGTGAGTATATAATAGGCCTTTATTATTTCTTATAAGTTACTTCGAATTTTTTAAGCATTAACTATATTCAGAGAAAAGACACATTAATATAATACATGCTAGGTGGGGCCTGGGGATTTAGCTCAGTGGTGCTGCCGCCTGCCTCGAAAGGGCAAGGTCCTGAGTTTGATCCCCGGTACCAAAAAAAAAAAAATGCTATCTGACCCTTTCCTTCCTCCTCTATAAATGGGAAATTTACTCAAACAATTTCTAAGATCTTTTCCATTTATAACACTTTATGGTTCTATGAAAATATTAATAATTCCTAAGTTAAGTAGGAAGTACAAAGTACAAAGAGAAGTAATTATCTCTTTTGTTCAAGACATAGACAGAACATAAGAAAGCACATTCCTATTCTTTACACACAGTCAAACTGAGGGAATAAAATTAAAGCATACAAGTAAGCCACAGTAAGCAAAACAAGACAGAATATAAGGCTACCTTCTGCCTGAGGTTTAAATCTGTTAAGAACAGAGATTCCAAAAAATTGCTCAAATGCCTTGATGACAATTCAATCTCTCAGAGACAGAATATGCAAGGAACACTGACTCTTGGGCTTAAATCTGACAAATATGTACTAAACAATAAAAGCTACTCCAGGCTTCTGAACAAGAAGTAGTTTATGTGCAAAGATGTGTATATTCTGGGAGAAATGGTGGGAATAGTAAAATTAATCTTAATCACTGGATTCTAAGTTTCTTAAATGGCTTTTGACTTTTAGTATACGTACTGCCGAAGTGAGCACAAGTGACTTTTGATTTTTAATGTACAAATTTTCCATTGGCCTCTCTCACAATAAGATATGGAAGGTTTTTTAATGAATATATATCACCAGACACAGAACCCAGTACATATTTAAAAAGGAGGAAGAGAGAGAGAGAGAGAAACAGAGAGAGATCATTTATTCATCAAATGAACAATAACAGATGGGCAATAACATACACTTAAGGCTTGTTAGAATCCTGAAAATTACTCCAAGTTCTCTCTTAAAGCCACAATCCAAGTTGGGGCTGTTCCCTAAACTTTAGGAAAATAGATTTCAAAATTATTAAAATGATCAAATATTCACAGACTCACTAAAGATTTAAGAGTAATAAAAGGCTTTAAAAGTGAAATTTGTGATTATCCCATGGTAAATTCTACCAGTTTTCTAAAAATAAAAAACTATAATAATAATAAGTGAGTTATAAGAGACAGTGTGGCTTCATAGGAAAGTCTCCAGTGAATTCTGTTTTTAAGAGAATTAATGGGTATATAAATATGTGGGGGTATATAGTAGAACACTATAGCAGAGAAGGCTAGTAGTCCACCAAGAATTCTGCTCCCCTTCCCATAGTACTACTCATCACTAGGAAATGCCAACCAGCCCAAGGGCATGTTTCGAGCCCTACCCACTCCACATGCCACATCTGAGTGTGAATACATGACTGTGTGCCATTTCCTACAAGGCTTTGAGAGACCTAGAAGTAGACTCTCCCAGACTCCCACCTGTCTCAAAATCCACTTCACTTTCACCCTCCTTCTACTCCCATCTCTACCCCCACTAAATGCAAAGGAAGGTCAAGCTCTAGGAATTACATGAACCACAAGATAAAAGGAGACTGAGTCCCCAAGTCATCAAGTGCAAGAAAACCATCTGACAACCAAGGATATTCACATTACATTATTGTGGAGAGGGGGAGGAAAAAAACATCTATTGACTTAAAACTCTGATGGGGATAAGAGGATGAGTATATTATACTAGCCAATATAAACCTAACCCATACATTTCAGTGACATACAATCAATAATTTATCTCATTGTTCATCTTTGACTTTCAAGATTGACAAGGGAACATGGGAAATCAATCCAGCACCTGCAAGACGATGCAAAGAAGAATAACATAAGACTGATTGGAGTCAAAGAAGAAACAGAAGAGAGTGCAGATGACATAAAATACTCCTCACAGAAGTAATGGCAGAAAACTTCCCAAGCAGGGGAAAAGAACTTGACATAAAGATAAGTGAGGCATATAGGACTCCAAATA